>CM027396.1:17482702-17513810 GCA_015711505.1 Sylvilagus bachmani | reverse complement strand
GGGACTCTGAGCGTCACATGCTCCTGGCACACTGTGAACAGGTGAGACGCCTGCCCGGGGCCACGCCACACCTGGCCAGTGAGAGAAGGCAGACCCCTAAGCAGCGGCATGGCCTCAGGTGGTCACTGATCCTCTCTGGCCTTCTGTCCCCTCCTCTGTGACACAGTGATACGGACACCTGCCCTGCCCACAGAGGCACCTGAGCAAAGGACGGGAGAGGGCAGGCGTGAGCCACTACTGGGCTGCGTGCTGCGGACAGGAGGCTTGCCTTGGAGCTCATCCACTTCCCCAAACCGTCGGAAATGAGGTTGGTTTCACAGTCAGGAGAAAGAATTTTCAAAGAGCAAAACTGGGGCTGGCATGGTGGCCTGCAGTAGGTTAAGCTGTGGCCTGCAGTGCTGGCATCCCATATGGACGCTGGTTCAAGTCCCAGCTGCTCCACTTCCAATCCAGCTCCCTGTTAATGTGCCTGGGAAAGCAGCGGAGGATGGTCCAAGTGCCTGGAGAGACCTGGGTAGAGTTCCTGGCTCCTGGCTATTGGGACCATTTGGGGAATGAACCAGCAGATGGAAGATCTGTCTCTTCTCTCTCTCTCTGTAACTCTGACTTTCAAATAAATAAATCTTAAAACAAAGAGCAAGACTGGCTAACAGAGAAAGTTCCCAAAACATGCCATCAAGCAGAGATGTGAAGTTCTAGAAAGTGCTGGCAAAACCCACCAGCGTGGTGTTGGTGTCAGCCGGCTTCACTGCACACACTCAGACTCTAGAAGGGGTCGGCACCGAGTGGGCACGCGCCCCTCGAGAGCTCGCTACACGGAGCTGGGTCCTCCACCCTTGGCCCCTTCCCTGGCAACTGCTGAGTTTGGAAGGTGTCTTCCCTTCTGTGAGGCGGCATCGGTGCCGGAAATGAAACTCGGCTGTTTTGGGTGCGTTTCCGCCCCGTCTTTTCCAAGGCATTTAAGCCTCTGTGTTTATTCAGTGGTCACGGGGTCCATGGCTCAGAACCACCCTAGCCTCTGTGACGCACCTGCTGGCTACAGCACGCTGCCCCCAGCAACCCAGCTGAGTCCTGGCCGCCCATGGCTTCATTCAGCTCAGCCCCCCACCGCTGAATATTCACAATGCTTCCAATGCTGCCCTGTCACGTACAGAAGCCGTCCCGATTCCTAGGTTTTTCTTAGGTACAGGTAGATCTAAGCGCATAAACGTTTTCAAAGGGTACGGGCCCGCGCTGTCTCATACGGAAGCCCTGGTGACGATCTGGAACGAGGGAAAAGTGGGTCTGGCCTTCACCATGATTCAGCATGCTCCCTACGGTTCCATGTTGTGGACGCCTGGTCACCTGTGGGCAGTACCGGGGAGTGGGTCCCGTGAGGGGCAGGGCCTGGTGGGAGGGGTGGGGGTCAGAATCACCCTGGTGAAGGGGTTAATGCTCATCTCATGGCCTGAGTTAGGTCTCTCTGGAGGCAGGGCTGTCGTAAGAGAGTAAGTCTGGCCTCTCCTTGCTCTCTGTTTTGGTCTCACATCCCTGCCCCTTTTGTGCACAGCTGGTCCCCCTATGCCCCTCCCTGACGCTGTGATGGAGCCAGGTGCCCTTGCTGGGATGCTGGGGCCCTAGAATCGTGAGCCACGTGAGCCCCCGCCTTGTAAGCCTCTAGCCTCGGCTGTTCTGTGTGGCGACACAGTCTGAACTAAGACAGGCAGGAGTAACACTGTTCTGCAGTTGCACAAGCCCGCTGCAAGCGCTCAGGAGCCCCGCGGAGCTGGCAGCCACTGTGCACGGCCATGCAGAGGGACCACAACGGCCCTGGGAAGCCGAGACACTTCAGCACTTCCCATCAGACATCTTAGCCTGGACAGCAGGGTGCTGGGGGACTCGGGGGGAACTCAAAGCTAGTCCTGTGCCCCTCTTAACCCTGCATGTAAACTGCACTCTACTTCATCAAAGAAAAAAAAGAATTTTTTTTCTATTACTGAGAAAAAAACCTGATCCTGTAGGAGGACGAACCTTGCAATCTTGAAGTTTTTGGTGTAAACTCTCTAGCTCGAAAACTGGCTCAATCTGGCCTGCAGGGTTCTTTGGGAACCCCTGAGGGACATGGGTCTCCTCGGAGGGTGGACAGAAGATTAAGAATTAGCAGGCCTGGTGCCTACTACCCCTCTTGTTCAGGCTGCTGGGGAGCTCGCTGAGGTTTTGCATCCCTGTCCTCTTCAGTCTGGGAGCCGTGATGTCATTTCCTGCCAGCGACACCTGTCTGAGTGCTGCCTGACGAGTTAAGGTCCCAATCGCTCTGGAAGGAGGTTAGGAACTCATGTGCTTTGCGGAATGAGAGCAGACTGCAGACCTGCTCCTCCAAATGAAGGCAGCTCTGGGCGGGGACTTGATCAGTGCTGACCACCTGCAAAGCCCAAGCTCTGGTGGAAGTGCTTTGCTAAAGCCCAACAGGGAGACTCCCTCATGGCACAATGTTCAGGCCACCACTGCGGTGGCCACAGGCCTGCAGATGGCCCTGAGCTTGCTGGTAGCTGGTACGGGACTAGGGCTGCCGGTCGCCTGAGCCCAGAATGAGGCTCATGAGAGCCACGCAGGGCGGTGGCCAGGGATTCCACTGCCCGAGGGTCCTGCTCAGCACGCACAGTGACGACTGATATTTGCAATGATGACCCAGGGCCTGGCAGATCCTGCATTGCCTCTGGACGGTCAAGAGGCAATGACAACCCATCGAGCTGCAATGCTAAGTGCGTTCTGCTGTATTCTAATTCCCTGGAAACCGGTCATCCACGGCATCGGCAGCAACTCCCACTAACCTGGATGGGCGGACGACGGAGCATGCAGCAGGCGGTAAGCACGGGGCTGGCTGTGGGGCCCAGGGTGCCCGGGAAGGCGGGCTGGATGTGAGAACCAGCTTCACACTTCCCAGCGGTGGGGCCTTTCCCTGCTCCAAACCTTGCTTTTCCCACCTGAGGAGTGGGCTTCGTGGTTTCGTCACCCGGGAGTGAGAAGGCGGGGCACCAAGAAGGGTGAGGTAGAGCTACTGACAGAATCAGAATGCAAGGATGCAGTTCAAGGAGAGAAGGCCCCGATGCCATTTTGTCCAAACGGATCCAATACTGCTGCATATGTTGTCTGCAGGTTTGTATATGCATGCAATGCAGAGAAAGATCTAGAAGATTCACAGAATGCCTAATGCCTAATCTGAACTGCTCTGGGTGAGGGGGGTGGCCCCGAACAGGGTGCCGCTGATGAAGGGGCATTTTTGCCCTAAGTTTTTGTTAACAAGGGAAACATATTCGTGTTTTAGTTGCACAACTAAATTCTATTGTTTTAACAAAACTCCCACGTGTGTATTTATGGTTGTTTCTCATATATGTGTATGTATCTGTACCTATCTACCTACAGATACACACACACACACACACAGAGGGAGGGAGGGAGGGAGGGAGGGAGTCTGAGAGCAGGGCTTGTTTGTATGCAGGGTGCATGACAGGGGTCAGGAAAGGGGAACAATTCTAATTCGGCTGCACTAAATAAAAGTGGCCTTTCGCTGTCAGAGCCGAGCACACAATGGCATCTGGGTAGAATCGAACTTCACATCTGAGGGTTAAAGAGGACCCCACCCCATGAGGTGGCCAGAGGTAGCTAGCATGAGGAAGAAAATCGAAACAGGGAAACCAAGCAGAAACAGGCTGGGCCTGCCCGTCGGATCACGCGCTGTTTGCCCCTGCACGGGGAAGACCAGGCTGCGTCTCCCAGCAGCCCAGCAGCCCGCACTGCAGCGCGAGGGGCACCCATCTCGGCTGTGGGTCCTGTCTGCCGCGGAGGATGACGGCGCTCTGAGACACAGCAGGCTGCGAGCTCAGGGTCCGGCCCCGCGATCTGGCTCTGGATCCGGGCTGCTGGCCCTTGCCGGGCAGTGGCCCTGCACTGAACGCCTCCCCTCCCGAGCCTCTGACATCGGTGACGCTGTCAGCCAGCCCTTTGAGATGGCTGCAGGCACCCTGGGCTTCTCCTAATCTCTGCTGGGAGAGCAGCGTTCATGAGAGCACGGGGTGGAGACGGGAGGTGTGAGGAGCGGCCCGTGACCCTGCACGCCAGCCCTGGGCCCCACGGATGACAGCGGGGACACAGGAAGATGTGGAAGAAAGCAGCAGCGGGGCCGTGTGTGCCACTCTGCTTCTGTTCTAACAAGACCGCTTCTCCCTATGCCCGGGCACCGACTGTGCACCAGGCCCAGGCCCAGGAGTCCAGGGCCGTGGGTTCACAAAGTCCTGAGGCCAAAGGAAAAACCTAACAGTTTGCAGTCCACATCATCTCTGACACGTCACGGTTTCCCCCAGAAACTTGAGATACCCCACGGTGCTGCAGTCGGGTGCCCATGGCACCCCAGGGTGCCTCGGCACAGAGTTCGGGGACCATGGCACTGGGCTTTACTCCCATCATCTTACTGACTCCTCCCAACAACCCCGCCAAGCACCTAGGACTATTTTCCATTTTACAGAGTCAGACACCAAGCATCTGGGTGTTCAACAGTGGGAGGAGTCAAGATTTGAAAATAGACAGGGTTGCCACGGTGGGTGGCGCAGGTTGAATACTGCACAATTCTGGAGGCTGCCTCTCCCCCAGATGACAATGCTGGTGCTCTGACGCCTATGCTAACAGCTGGTGTTTGCTTAGCACAAAGCCTCCAGCTGCGACACCCCTCTCTCTCCCCGCCGCGCAGCTCTCTATCTGATTCCTTCAGCCTGGAGTCCCTGGCCACACCCTACTCCCACGCAAACACCCCATCAGGATGTGCTAAAGAGCACCACAAGTATATCTGACCTTGGTGCAGCCACCAGTGGGCATGGTGGAGGCAGAGACCTGCCCGACTCAATGGGCCCCAGGGCATGCTGGACCTGAAGCATGGACCACGGTAAATGCCCACTGCACAGGACGGCTTCTGCTGCCGCTCCACACGTGTGGACACGTGCCTGTGGCTGTGTGACGGCAGGGGCAGGTGTGAGGGAGGGGAGGGCCAGCTATTTTTGGAGGACAGTTTTTAGATTTTGTTTTTATTTAGACACTCTCATTTTTAAAAAGATTAGTTATTTGAAAGGCAGAGTATAAAAGGGGGTGTGTGATGCAGAGATGCGGGGAAGAGAAATCTTTCATCTACTGGTTCACTCCTCAGATGGCTGCCAACAGCCAAGGGCTGGGCCAGGTCACAGCCAGGAGCCCAGAAGTCGTCTCTCACAAGGATGGCAGGGGCCCAAGGACCTGGACTGGCAGCCACTGCTTACCCAGGTGCATTAGCAGGGAGATGTATCATCCAACTGGCGCTCCCATAGGATGCTGGCCTCACAGGCGGTGGCTTAACCCACTGCGCCACAGCCCAGCACCTAGACAGTCTAGTTTCCAATGTATAGATAAGTATGGGGCCACTTCAAAGAGTTTGTGAAAAATAGTTAAAATTATATTTATTTATATAAATAAAGAGCAAGCTAGTCCACTCCCCAGATGCCCGCAACGCCCCTGAGAAGCCTGGGGTGCCATCGAGGCCTCCTACGTGAGTGGTAGGAACGCAGCCGGCTGGGCCATCACCGCCGCCCAGCATTGGGGGCAGCAAGCTGCAGCCGGCGCTCTAACAGGAGACATTTCCAGCGCTGGCCACGGCCGGCCCTCCGCGCACTATCCACGCACGCTCACACACACACGTGTTCCCAGAGAACCGTGAGGAGTCTCCAGGGCCTGTGCTGGACATGCGACGGGCAGGGGGCATCCCAGCACCCAGAGTCCTCGGTGGTCTGGACATAGAACAGGGCTGGGGGAGTGCCGTGGTCCCAGGACGCCCCATGGACAGGCACACCAACCTCACAGAGGAACTGCTGGACGAACCGGCGCGTTCCACGTGGTGGAAGCCGATGAGGGTGTGTGTATCGAGTTGCAGCAAGAGATCAATTAGCCACGATGAACAAGAAAACATTTTCCTATTCCCAATTCCAAGAGTGACTGTCTATCCATTCACTGCTAATTCCAGTAACACTACAAGGCTAACCTTAAAAAAAAAAAAGTGATGGGATGGCTTCGTAGAACCACTAGGTGATACCACTGGTTTACTCCCAGAGGCAACAGCTGAGGCTGCGCAGGCTGAAGCCAGGAGCTGCGATCTCAGCTCAGGTGTCCTGAGTGAGTGGCCAGGACCCAGGCACTGGAGCCACGTCCTGCTGCCGCCCAAGGCACACGTTCACAGGAAGCTGGCGACAAGAGCAGAGTTGGCACTCTGATGAGGGGTGTGGACACCTGACGATCAGCAGAGAATGAGAGACCGGACACCTTGCGGTGGGTGTCCCCCTTCTGCACAGCGCCCTCTCTCCTGCCACTAGGCACTCAGCGCAAGCACTGCCAATGCGCAAGTCCCGAAAGAGACTGCACGTCTGGACGCGAGGCTACGTCTCTCTGATATTGGAACCCACACTCTGAATCTGGCTGCTGCACAGCGACACCATCTATCACACTCAAATAATGCTGTGCATCTGAATTTCATTGATTTCAAATTTTGTTTGTATTTAATGTAAAATTATGTTGTGGCTTTATAGTCTTACAAGAACTGTAAACACCAGTTGTCAGTTTATTCTGAGTTGTACATTTGTACACAGTTAAGTAACATAATTATAAAAATACTGGGGTGGGGTTTGGGGCAGGGGTATGACCCCGCTCGGGATGCTCCCATCCTACATCAAGGGGCCTGGGCTGGAGTCCTGGCTCAGCTCCCAACTCCAGCTTCCTGCTAATGTGTGCCCCGAGGGCAGCAGGTGTGGCTCAAGTACTTGGGTCCCTGCCACCCAAGTGGGAGACCTGGATGGAGTTTCCTGCTCCTGGAGTGGGCGTGGCCCAGCCTCTGCTGTTGAGACCCTTTGGGGAATGAACTACCAGATGGAACACTTGTCTGTCTCTGTCTCTTTCCCTCTGTTTCTGCTTCTAGGTTTCAAATAAAATGAAACAAATAAAGATACAAAATTCTGGGTTCTGAGGGATGCAGGGCATAAATATAGATTACAAAGTATCTGTTGGCACCCGGGGCAAGGATCAGGAGATTTCAAATTTGCTTTTAAAGGACCCTTTGTGCATTGCTCAAGTTGGAGAAACACTGACAGCCCACGATTCTATGAGCTGTTCCCCTAGGACACAGGGCTTGTTCAAAGCCCATCAAGTGGGTGAGGGCTCAACTCTGTTTCCTTGGGGAGGGTCAGAAAGGCCGGCCACTTTCCTGACATCACCCGGCCAGTTAGTCGGAGGCCTGGGGACGGGTGTGTCCTGGCCCCAGCACGGCCTTGGTGCCTTCTGTAAGCCATGAGCTGCAACAGACAACACAGTCAGCCTGGGCTGGGCCCACGCCGAGCGCTTCACCAACGTCACTGATCCTGCACTGCACGGCGAGCCACCCACGGCTGGTAACCCTGCCATTTCTGAGGGCAGATCCTGGGTCCTGGAGCCGTCACCAGTCCAGCATCACTGAGCGAGGACGACCCAGCCTCCATGCTCAGGATTCTAACGCGGGACCCTGTCTCCAACTCCCCGAAACAGAGAGTTCAGGTTCGTTTCTGTAACCTAGCACCTGGCGCCGTCCCTGCCTCGTTAGAGACGCTTAGGTAATATTTGCTAAGCCGAAGAATTATGTCTTAACTAAGAAGCAGTGTGTTCAGACCTCCCTGGTCCGCAGCAGGCTCTGAGCCGCGAGGAGACAGAGCTGCCCCCTGGAGAAGTTTCCCGAGCTGTCAGGGCTCCCTGCTGCCTTTCAGCACCCAGGATGCTGGGAGACTCAGGGCACAATTATCAGCTCCGACAAGGAGCCTGCAGCGGCCCTCCCCGGCAAGCCCAGACAAAGCACAGGGACCTTGTAGCTGAAAAGGCACTGAATGGAGCCAGAGGAGGTGCGACAGCGAGGCCAGGGCGAGCGGGATCTGCGGGGCCTGCTTCCCGCCCCGGTGCGCAATGCCATCCCGCCCCTGGGGACAGCAGCCTCTCCCTGGGGCACCCTGCTCCTTGGCTAGGCTTTTGTTGCCTCCCCTGGAATCAGTCTGGGCACGCCGTGAACTAAAACCTGAGCGGCAGCCGGAGACCCAGTCTGTGGAAGCTCAAAGGAAGGAAGGGAACAACAAAAGAGAAAGAGCCTTCTCCACTTCGAGCTCAGCATCAGGATTTTCCCTGAAGGGAGGAAAGTCAGTGGGCTCCGCCCCAGCCCGGCAGACCCAACAGCCTCGTGGCAGATGAGTACCACGTTCCCAGTCGACTTCCTGCAGGTGCTGCTTACCTATCCAAGACGCAGCTCCCACGGCCAGGGCAGACATCACTAATCGATTACAATGCCATCTCCCGTGCAGCCCAAAGAGCCTCAGAATCCTCCTACACAGGATTTCAAGCAGCCATGACCAATGGGGTTAGTGCTGGCTTGGCAGGCAGACGCTCTCTGCCACGGCTGGCCTGGCCCAACCCCTTCGCAGGCTCATTCAACCAATGGAGGCCCAGAGAAGTCATGCAACTGCCTGAGGGTGCAAGCGGGGACAGGGCAGAGCTGGGCCAGAATTCAGACCTCCTGACTCTATGGCTGACACTCTCTCCACTCACAAAGGTGATGACTGAGGGACAAGGACACTGCACACTTCCTTTGGGCAGGCAGATCGTGTCCTGGTTTGAGCAGCAGCAACTGTATAGCCTCAGACTACCCAGGAGGAAACCCTTACAGGCGAAGAGCAGGTAACAAGGAGGAGGAGAGAACATGCGGTGTGTGAGGGTCCTGTCAAAGGCCAGGGGGTCACGCTCCTGGGGATCTCGCGGGGAAAGGACACTCATAGGAACGCGGCTTTGTGCCCATCCTGGGGCGGCAGAGCCTGCAGCCCTTCTGCACTGCCCTCTTAGCTCCCCGGGAAGGCTCCAGAAGCATCCCCGGCTTCCCTCTCATGGCAAACAATGGAAGCTTACTGTCTGTCTGCATCCTCTGTAGCACCAGGTTCATGCCTTACACCACGAGGTAAAAACAGATCCGAGGACATGAGCCATACTTCCTAGGCTATACGTCCCTGGGTTCGATCAGCCTCGATTCAAGTCATACAGCACAGAAACTCATCACACAATGCACGAAACTCGGGGGAGTTGTTCTCCTTGTCCCCCTTCGCTGCCACGCTGACTTCTCTACCACAGGCTGACCCCAAAGCCAACAGCATCTCCCCTCACCGGGCCCCACAGCCCCTGCCACCACACTGCAGCAGGGGAGTACCACAGAGGGAGTCAGCCTGGCCTCTGCCTCCATTGGGAACGCCTGTGTGAGCGTCTGTAACAGGTACCCCAGGGTTCCCTTGCTCACCCCAGGTGATGGGCAACTCACTACCGCAGAGGGTCCTTCCTAATCCTTCAGGGTTTGGGATATTCATCTCTAAGACCTTTTACGTCTGAGATAATTACAGATTGACAAGGAGCTGTAAGGACTAATCAGAGAGATCCTATCCGGCAGGCACCTGGGTCCGCCGGTGGTAGGATGTGGCAGAAACACAGTAGGAAACCGCAACCCGGACAGTGACACTGGCACAGTTACGGGCCCACTCAGATGTCGCCAGTCTCACACACCCCCATCCTGTGTCCGCACTGAGTCCGTGAAACAAACTGCACCGCAAGTGGCTTCATGGGCCCTGCAGGGGAGGAGACGGCCCTGGCTCGGCAGCTTCCCCCTGCGCTGTGTGTGTGCACGTGCACACGCATGCACGCAGTCGTCCACGCACAGGCACCACATGCGAGGGCATCCCCCCGCCCCTGTGGAGACACCCGGCTGTCTCCGGTTTTGGGTGCTGACACAGTTGCTATGAACACTCGTGGACGGGTGTCTTTCTTCGGAGCAGCAGCTTTACTGGGAAGATTCACAGCTAATCCAACCCCCCCACTTAGAGCGCAGCATTCAAGGGTTTCAGTGTGCTCAGCTGTGCGCACATGCAACATTTCACCAGCCCAGCCGCAAACCCTGGACCCTGCGCAGCCGCTCCCCAGCCTCCCGACTGCCTTCCTGTCTCCACGGCCGTGCACCCGAGGACTCTCATGGACGGGCTGGCAGGATGGGGCCTTCTGCATCTCACTGCCTGTTCTCCTGCGTCAGCACTGCACTCCGCATGGCCACGCCCCATTCTGTGTCTGCATGTGCTGGGACTCAGAGGAACTCGGTTCTCAGGAAGGTCTGCCACGAGTTGCAGCCCAGCAGCCCCCCTGCAGGCAGCATGCCCGGAGGTCTTGCACCCCGAGATCATCTTGTGACGTCACGTCTCCCCCTCCTGGAACCAGGGCCTCGGGTGGAAAGTGGGGCTGGAGGAGGCGAGATGTCTAGGATTCAGACCATGCGCCCTGTGGAACTGTGCCCCACGGCTGACCACTGTGAACCCCAGAATCTGCTCAGAACCCCGGATGCTTCCCCAGCAGGAAGCGGCCCTGCAAGGATCCCAGGACCCCTGTTTTGCCTCTGGACCGTTCCCTTAGTGGCACTGGCTCTGGCCCTTGGCTTCTTGGTAGCCCCCAACCAATGCAAACAACTGGGCAGGTGGAGAGAGAAGCCCCTGGACCGTGGCCAGTGGTTACCTGTAACCAAACACAAGTACTTCCGGTGAGAGTGGAGAGGGGGTGTGCCCCGCTCATGCCCCCCAGCCTGCCCTGCCCCTCAGGTGGCACCTCTCCCCCGAACTGCTCAGGACCCAGATAAAGCTGTCATCCTTGCTATCACAGTCCCCATCGAGGCCACCCGACAGGGTGTCCCCAGCTGACCGGGCACACACTTTTACCACTGACACCTGTTCCAAGCCACAGTCACCTGGGGCCCACGTGACTCCTCACACCCTCTCTCCCCTAGGGAGATCCTCCTCCTCCCAACATGTCAATAAAGCTCAGAGAACCAAACGACAAGGGCCAACAAGAGCCACGGCAGTGTGCAAGAGGAACAAAGACCCCAGCCAGCCAGTGCCCTGCAAGCTCAGGTCACGAGGACGGCATGCTGACAGTACAGGGCTGACCAAGGGACGCGTGCGCAGGGCAGATCAGCGAGGGGGGAGCGGACCCTTGCACCCACAGGCCCCTGATTTATGACAAAATCAGTGCTGCAGGACGCTGGGCCAGGCCAGGGTCTGCGTGGGAGGACACGTTCCTGGCCTCTGCCTCACACCACACACAGAAACCCACCCCGGGCACAGCAATTCCGTGACGAGAGCGGCAGGGCATCTTTGCGAGCCTGGAGGGCGGGATGCGACGGGCCTTCAACAGGACACAGGCCCTTCTGACCGTGAGGGAATAAAACGTCAAATTCACGTCACTACAGTGAAGAGGTTCTGTTCACCCGGACACCACAGAGAGGGTGAAAACTTACACCCAGGATGCGGGAGGGACCAAAGGGCCGCATCCAACAGAGAGCACCAGATCAAAGGGGACTGGAAAATGAAGAAGGAAAATTAATTCCAGGAGCACAGAAGCTAATTTTTAAAAATGGGCTGACGACTCGAACAGGCTCCGAAACCAGGACATGCAGACGGCTCAGGACCCTACGAATCACAGCAGCGACTTAGCCGCCAGGCAAGCACGACTCGATGACAACACTCGACACCCACCGGCATGGCTGGAGAGAGAAAGCCGCCAATCCTAAGTAGTGGTAAAGATCAGGGGTGGGGGTGGGGGCGGCGCCGGCAGGGACAGGAACCAAGTCCGCTTTGCAAACCTGCTGGCAGTACGGTCGGCCCTCTGTGCCCATGGGCTTCACAGCCCGAGTCAACCGACCACAGGTCAGAAATGCTCGGGAAGAGAAAAGCGGACTCGGTGCGTACAGACCCTCCCCCGACATCGTTCCCGGACGATACAGTAGAACACTGCTTTCATGGCTGCTACACTGCAGCCGGTGTCTTACAGAAGTTACAGATGACTGAAGGCACGCACAGGGTGTGCGTGGGTGACATGCAAATACCACACTGGTCCACGTAAGGGAGAGGAGCACCCGCAGATGCTGCTGGCCGTGGGGGTCCGCAACCAGCTGTATCCACTAAGGTTGAACTATGCGTCCCCTCCCACACCTGCCCCCTACAGACAGGTACGCATTATGCAAAACAGCTCCTAACCCGGAAACCGCACTATCTCCGATCAACAGACCTCCCAGCAGCAGCGTGGATCAACACACCCTGCTCCAGTCACACAACAGGCACTGCGCGGCAACCAGACTGAACAAGTTGCTGCTACAATGTAACAGTGTGGAGCTGGGAAGTGTATGCTTAGGATTCTACCTATGCAAAGTACAACAGGCGGCACGTCTTTAGGAGCCAGAATCGTGCTTGCTCTGGGCAGGACATGCGGGGACAGGTAGTGACAGGCAGGGCCAGCTGCAAGGGCTGTCCTGAGTGCCCAGTATGTGTGCCCAGCACACGGGACGCCTCTGACCTGTGGACCTCTCTCCCCGCAAGTGAGAGGGGAGTCAGGGGCGGACTCCACTTCCTCACGTGGGTCACTCCCTCAGGCCTGGATCTGAATGTCCCCTCCGCAGGAGCCTCTCCTGCCCACTCCACTCCAGGTACCCTGCACTGGGTGACTGTGTCTCCCAGATTCATGGGGGTCAGCACTTGTGAGTGTGGCTTCCTATACAAACTGGGCCTTGGGACTGGCGATGTGGCGTCGCGGGTAAAGCTGCAGCCTGAGACGCTGGTATCCAACACGGGGACCGGTTTGTGTTCCAGCTGCTCCACTAACGATCCAGCTCCCTGCTTGTGGCCTGGGAAAAGCAGCGGAAAACGGCCCAAGTGCTTGGGCCCCTGCACCTACACAGGAGACATGGGTGAAGCGCCTGGCTCCTGGCTTTGGCCTGGCCAAGTGCTGGCCATTGTGGCCATTTGGGGAGTGAACGGCAAATGGAAAGAACTCTCTCTGTCTCTCCCTCTCTCTGCAGAACTCTGACTTTCAAATAAATTAATAAAATAAATAAAAATTTGAAAAAAAAAGAAAAGAAACTGGGCCTTTGTAGGTAGGTGGAGGCGAGTAAGAAGAGATCACATGGGATCTGACGACTGGGGTCCTTCTGCGGAGGACATGCAGAGACAGCGGCAGAGACCGGAGTGCCAGCTGCGAAGTGAGGTGAAGACCGCCCCTCCCCTGGGGCCCTGGGAGGGAGCCCGGTCCCGCCCACACCTGGAGCCTGGAGCTCCGGCTTCCAGAACCACCGTTCCAAGCTGTGGCCCGTGGCCCGGCGGCTCTCACGCCCGCCACTCCTGGGATCGCCACCTTCTTCAGAGCTCCTAGGCCGCCACGTTAGGGGGCTGGCCGCCGCGAGGTAGGGACCCTGCCGCTGGGTTCACAGCTGCCTCCTCGGGGAGCAGCGGAGCTGAGCGAACCCCTGAGGACTGAGAGCGTAAGGAGCCAGGCTTGCTGGCTGCCTGAGGCTCTGTGCGTGCCCAATGCTTGGACGAGTGCCTTCACTCCCTCCTCCCAACCTCGGCAAGGCAGGGAAAGCAGTGATCCCCGGACAAGGAAGTGGGGTGCAGAGGGGACGAGACCGGCACACTGAGCGCGGCACAGCCTCACCGGAGCTTCATCCGACACCTACGTGTCCTAGCACAGGGCCGAAAACACCACCCCTGTGGAACCGCAGCGGCTCACAGTCCCGGTCTCCAGGGCTCCCCCGACGGCCCACCTGGGCCTGTGTTTAGTCCAGGGGCCGGCACTTTCCCACAAAGGGCCGACTGCTCAGTAACACAGGGGCAGCTGGATTTGGCCCAGGGCTGGGTGGCCCCTGACCCAGGGAGGAGGCGCCTTATGTGGGGTGGCGACACCCGGGACGGCCTCGCCCTCTTCACCCACCCTTGGAGAACTTGTCAAGTATGTCTCTCTCTCCATACACCCGCCTGCCGCGTGCAGCACCCCCACCCCGGCCCCGGCCCCGGCCCCGGCCCCGGGTGAACCGCGGGTCTCCCCAGCAGGCAGAAGGGCTCGCCGCTTCTGGAAACTACTGCCCATGACCAGGACCTGATCGGGAAGTGACCCCATGCCGGGGGAGGCCTGGTGGGCAGGCAGCCTGACTTCAGCCCTCCCTCCACAGTCACGGTCATAGCCATGGCCAGAGGACAGGGACAGATGGGCGTGCTGGGGACACAGGCCGCAGGCCAGTAACGAAGGCTTCCAGACACCTGGTGTGAACTCACTCGCTCACACCCTAGCAGGTGGCTCACACTTCCGTGTGAAGAGAGACTCGGTTTCCAAGGAGGAAAGCAGCCGCCGTGACCACCCTTAGGTGTGTGCATGTGTGTGTGTCTCCTCTGGCCTTCAGGGCAGGGGCTGGAGCTCCAGGGTGACAGAGGAGCTGTGTGGCTGCAGGCAAACTCCTTAACCTCTCTGTGCCTCACGTCTCACCTGGGTCAGGACGGCCTGGGGCCAGGGCTGGTGCAGTGGGTCTGGGCAGTGCCCCTGCTGTGCGCCCAGCCAGCGTGGGCAGAGCAGTGACCCCGACAGGGGTCCGGGGGCAGGGCTTCAGGACATTCAAAAGACACACAGCCGGACAGCAGCCCAAGGGTAGCTGGGAGAAGAGGGGACAGGACAGGCTGAGTTGCCCCGGCCAGGGGGCGGCCTGAGCGGAAAGCCTCGTTTTGAAGAGGAACTGCAGCGGTGCTGACCGCCTGCTCTGTGCCAGGTGCCGCGCCCAAGCCTAACTTGCACAAAGGCGGTCACGTGCTGCTGAGAACACGCCCCCGGCCAGACCAGAAGTGGGGGCTCCCCAGGCTGCGGGCCTTGTGCAGACTACTCTGTGGGAACCCCTGACCACCTCGATGGCACACAGAGCCGTCACAGACACCGGGCCAGCCAGGGAGGGGCAGGGAGTACGCCGCCAGGGGCTGCTGTGGGGAGCGACAGCCAAGGCCGCTGGTGGGAGCCCCAACGCACCGTGAAGAGGGGGCACCGTCTACGCCACCCACTCTGCTCCCAGCACCGCGCGGGCCCAAATCAACCATATCAGGGCTCACTTCCAGTCGCTGATTTGCACCCTCGGATCTAAGGGGGTGGTGAGCGGGGGGAGGCACGGCGTCAGGGCGAGGTGCGCCTGCCAGCTTCCCAGGGGTGACTGCGGCCTGGGGGCCACAAAGGAGGAGAGAGCCCAGCGCTGACGTGACCTTGGTGACCTGGATTGGGGGCCAGGAGGGAGGAGACAGGCCAGTGCTGAAGTGGCCTCGGCCTCAGTAACCGGGACTGGGAAAGGCCCCAGTCTCTCCAGGCTCTGTCTCCACATCTGTAAGACCACACAGTGACCAGAGGAACTTGAGGAGTCAGAGGTTGGTGGCACAGCCGCTGGGAAAAGGGATGGTGGCCTGGTCCTCCCACGTGCTGTCTTGGTGACAGCTCCACAGGCCACTTCCTCTCAGGCAGGAGCCAGTCCCGAGGCCTCAGCCACGATGGCCGCCTTCCTCAGCCGCCTGTCAGTGGCACCTGCCTTCTGGCAGCTAGGAAGGCACAATAAGCCCCCGATCTGTCAGCTACAAGGCAGGGAGGCGGGGAGGGGTGTGAGCAGGAAGAGCAACCAGGCCTTGACCATGAACGCAGAGCTCAGCTTCCTCTGCCGCAGAGAAGACAACAGGAGCGCTCAGACAGCGGCCAGGGCACGCGCGGAGGACGCACGGAGGGAGACGCTGCCCCCGAGCCTCTCTCTCACCACTGGGCCCACTGGAGCCCGTCTTCCTGCCTCTGCCCCCAACAGCGCTCCCACAGAACGGACCGTGCCGGCGACACTGCATCCCCGCCCCTGCCTGCTTCTGGGGAGCCGGCCGCGTGCCAGCACAGATTCCTCTTTAGCGCCCGCTGAAAGGAAGGTTCTTAGAATCACCCCCATTTCACACACGGCGAACACAGAGGCCTTGCGCGGACGCCCACTGCTGGGCACCCACAAGGTCTGGGGCAGACAGAATCTGCCTGGCCTGGAGGTGACAACTGTGTGCCTGTTTTGCAGGCCACGCAGATGACCCATGGAGGTCATGACCCCAACCCGGGCTCTGCCGCGTGCTCCTGGGTGGGAGGCCCCAGCCCAGGGTCCTGTCTCCTTTGGGTGCCAAGCGGGACCACAGCACCCTTTCCCTGTGGGACTGCTGTACACTCACAGGAGGGGAGGTCGTGCGGGAAGGCACGCGGAGCCCAGCCCAGCACACTCAGGCCCACGGAGGGCACCTGGCAGTGTGGACCAGACCGGCTCCCGAAAACCAGCAACCTGCCCCTGGCTGGTGACCTGTGCTGGCCAGCGGCTTTGTCTGAGATCCTGTGTGTGCGGGGTTTCTTGGCTGAGAGCTGTGTTGCTGAGAAGGCTCACAGCGACCCCTGCTGCCCGCCACGGGGAATGGCCCCCAGCAGGCATGAACAACAACAGCAAGGTAGAGCCCTTGAGGACAAGGCTGGGTGAAAACTCCCAGGACAACGGCAGGCAGAAGAGGCACAGGTCACTGTGGTAACCCCGCTTCTACAAATAAATAAAACACACGACGCGAAACAAGCCCTGTCCCTGCCTTCGCAGTGTGTTTCCTGGGATAAGCCTGTCCCAGCCATGCGACAGAGCCGAGGGGTGCTGCTGTCTGATCAGCATGGCGTCCCGCGCCAGCCTGTCCTGATTGGCAGGAAGTTGTCCAAACGAGCAGACACATGCGGCAGGCTAAGGGCCGGTCCCCTCCCGCGATGACGGTGCACGGCCCCCCAGGTGGTGCCCTCCCCTTATGCAGGACACCGGGCGTCCTGGGTGAGACCGCAGGACCAGCGTCCGTGCGCCAGCTGCTGCTGACCACATCTGCTTGTGAACGGGTTGCCAGTGTGTGACAGAACAGACGGGGCGGGAGGCTTCCCGAGGGAAGTTCCCCAGCCGGCCTCCCCCTCCGTATACTGCACAGCGAGAGCCGGAGGGCAGGCGGCACACAAAGACGGCCCCTTCTCCGCCCCATGCACAGGCCGCATCTGGAAGATGCCTGCTGGGAACTCTGCTGATCATGCTAGAACCTGGCAGGCGCAGGCTCCATGCATGAGGCTAAGGGAGAATCCAGAACGTTCCCCACGCGTGGGCTGCGCGCCATCCGACCCAGAGTGCCTTGGACCCAGCCAGGTCTCCGTGCTCAGCGTCACAGGGGCTCACCCCCCGACCACTACTCACAGGGCAGGTGGTCTCATCCCGCCCAGCACCTGCCTGGGAGCGCAGCGGCTCTGAGCAGCTCCTCTCCTCTGTTCACACCGGGCTCAGCCCTGGGGGCCTCCCGACTCATCTGAAAACCCACGAATCGCAGCAATGTGCCCCAACAGAGGTCGCAGACGGCAGCCCTGGTGGGGGGACTGCTGAGGAGCTCCCCCAAGAAACGAGATTGCCAGGGTCTCTCTCCAAACCCGAGAGGCGCGGTCCTGCTCACGTCAGGGTTCCTAAGTGGCCTCCAGCGGGGCCGGCAGAGTCCGGGTCCTCTGCCCGGCCTCAGGAGGCAGCAACTCTCCTCTGTCCCCAGAGGGGCCCTCCTTAGACAGAGAATGAGACCAGCTGTCCCCAACCCTGTGTGGACACCAGGATCCTCAGGGCAACTCTGAGCAACGGCCCAGACCGAGGGACTCCATGGGCAGAGGCCGTGTTTGCACGCGTCACCAAGTGACCCAAGGCGCTCAGGTGGGGAACTGCTGAGAGCCGGGTTTCAGCCCCCACCGGGCTGCGGATGGGGATGGAGACGCCCCCACTGCCCCTTCTCCTCCCACTCTGAAGGCAGGAGGCGGGTGCCATGGCCTTTTCTACGCAGTGCTCTGGGGAGCCGCGTCCGAGACTCAGAGCGAAATCAAAGGTGGCTAAAGGACGGCCTCTGAAAGGCCACCCAGCTGTCCCGCGGCGACGCCCGGCACCGCGGCCGCCTCCCCTCAGGCCCTGCCCGCACGCCGCGCCCGGGTCAGCGCGCCTCACCTGAAGAGCTCGCGGATCTCCCGGCTGTCAGCCTGGAAGGGGATGTTCCGCACCAGGATCTTGGATGTCGTCTGCTTCCTGGGAACCTGCTTCTTCCGAGCTGAGGTCAGGGCTGGCCTGCAGGGCACAGGGTGCCGGTCACTGAGGGTGGCAGCAGCCCCTGCCCCACACGGAACCCACCGCTTCCCACCCACAGCCACCGCTCCCGCCCGACGTGTGGGGGACACGTTCAAGAGCGTGCCCAGGAAGAGGAGGAGGCAGTGCCCGCCTGGGGCAAGAGGGCCACGGCCATTTCTGCCAAAACATCTGTGGTGACCAACTGCCACACCCAGCCCTGACCAGGGACACAGGGGCCACCCAGGACGTGAGAAAGGAGCAGTGGCCCCGGGTGTTCGGCCGAGCGGCCAAGACGTTGCTGACATCCCCACTGCACATTAGAGTTGCTCGGGTTCAAATCCTGGCTTGTTTTTTTTTTTTTTTTTTTTAAGAGATTTTATTTATTTGAAAGGCAGAGTTACAGAGGGGCAGAGGCAGAGAGAGGTCTTCCATCTGCTGGTTCACTCCCCAGATGGCCACAACGCCCGGAGCTGAGCCAATCTGAAGTCAGGAGCCAGGAGCTTCTTCTGGGTCTCCCACGGGGGTGCAGTGGCACAGACTTGGGCCATCTTCCACTGCTTTCCCAGGCCACAGCGGAGAGCTGGGTCCAAAGTGGAGCGGTTGGGACTAGAACCGGCTCCCACATGGGATGCCAGCACCACAGGCGGAGGCTTAGCTCACTACGCCACAGTGCCGGCCCCTGGCTTTGTTTCTGAATCCAGCTTCTTGCTAATGTGCATCCCAGTAGGCTGCGGGTGACGGCTCATGTACTTGGGTCCCTGCCACACACGCAGGAGACCTGGATGGAATTCCTGGTTCCTGGCTTTGGGCTGACCCCGCCCCTGGCTGTAATGGGCATTTGGGGAGTAAACACATGACAGCTCTGCCTCTCAGCCTCGCAAATATATAAATAAATAACAATTTTAAAAAAGACAGGAGCCCTGATGAGGTTGGGGCTGGTTCCCACCGAACCCAGCCCGTGCTGTGCTCTCTGCAGACACACGGAAGGCCCCGGCTGCGCTGCAAGGTCTCACGTGTGACGTTTCACCGCTCACGGAGGATCACGGAGAGGGCCCAGGCAGTGAGAGGACATGCAGCCTGGGGTCAAGGCCACCCCTATGCAGCCCCTGCTTGCCCAGGAAGCCGTCTGCCACACCCAAGCAGGGCAGGGAGGGGCAAGGCTGTGTGTGACTACCGGGGCACTGAGGACCTGGGCGGCCCAGTCACCTGGCCTTCCTGGGCCTCAGTTTCCTCATCTGTAGAATGGATGTCGTAAGAATGCCGACACAAATGATCGGGGATTTACGGAGGGGACTCGGCACAGCACCCCCACGCGGGGACCATTCAGTGAGCGGCAGCAGTTGACGCTACCACCCTTTGCTGTGACTGGCTCTCTGCAGTCCCACGCCTGGCCACCTCCTCAGAGACCGTCCCTGACTGTCCCACTGAAACAGCAGCCCCATGGCTGCGCCCCGGCTCCCCCCCACCCCGCCTGGCACTCACTGCTGTCTGCCAGGGTATCGCGGACGTCACCACGTTTCTCTTTCTTGTCTCATCTCTCTGGGGTGGTGCTGCCCCAGACAGCAGCCTCTGGCCACACACAGCCAGTTACAGTGCTATTAAAATGAAACAAAACTAAAAACCCACTCCGGTGGTGGCTGGTGGCCAGCCTGCACGGCTGTGCCCGGTGATGCCCGCCTCGTGGTATGCATGCCTCGTCCGACCCCTCCCACGGCAGCGGGGCAGCTGCGTGGCCCAGATACGGTGTGAGGGGGGGACAGGACCCTGTGTGACACCGGGATGCAGACGGTGCGGCACATGAGGCCTGGCCAACGCCACACTGCTGCACCCCTGCCCCCTCTCAGGTCACCCACTCTGGGGAGACCTGCTGCCTGCCGTAGACACCCGAGCAGTCCTGGCAGGGAGGGGGCACGGGGTGAGGACCCGGCCCCTTTGAGTGGCCCTGCCAGTGCACCCGCTGCGAGCCTGGTGCCCAGCCCTGGCAGAGCGTTGGGTGACAGCGGCCCAGGCCCCCACCCTGATGGCCACCTCTAAAAGCTGAGCTGTAACCACTCAGCTGGGCCGCCCCGGGCTCCTGACGCATGGGACTGTGGGGTAACGGACGCCAGTCGCTTGAAGCGGTTAGGCTTTGGGCTACTCTGCAAGGCAACAGGAGACCGCACAAGTCACTTGTGCTGGCCACTCTGGGTGCCCCACGGTACCGCACGGGACAGCAGACATGGGACACATCCCCTACTGCCCTAGAGCGTACACTGCACAAGGCCGCGCTGTCCCCAGAACCCAGAGAGTCAAGTGCACAGTGCTCTTCCCAGGACTGCTCTGTTGGATGAAAGAATGAAGACGAGGAAATGGGAGATCTCCAGAGCTCCTTAGGTGACAGAGCACCAGAAAGATGGCCAGAGGCGCTGGGGGCTGAGCCTGTCTGGGGTGCCCAGCCTCCCTGTGGAAGGCCCCGGGTCACGTGGCTGCTACGTCAGAACCCGCAGCACAGGCTCCAAGCCTGGGCCCTGCTCCCACCGCCCCGTTCAGCCTCTTGGAACTCCAGACCAAGCCTTCCTCTCTTACTGAGGCCAACGCAGCAGAGCCCACAGACGGAAACAGCCTGAGGGGCCTGGGTAGGGCTCCAGGGAGACAGAGGGCACGTGTGATGGCTGAGCAGCATGGAGGTACAGGCAGGGGGAGACGGACGAGGGAAACTCCCCAACCCCCTGCAGCCTCAGGAAGCTCTCTCTGGCCAGCGGCTCTGCCTCCTCCCAGGGTGCCCACTGTGAATCAACCGGAGGCCAGCTCAGGGCCCTGCTGTCCGGCTCCGAGAAGAAGCAAGCCTCAGAGTAAGCTCTCTAGGTTCACAGCCTCTGGGGTCTGCCCCACGCACCAGCACCTTGCCAGCTCTTCCTTGTTCTTGGTTTATTTCTTTCACTGACATGAGTACTATCTGCTCGCTTCTCTTGTACTTAACTCCTTTTCAAAAAAAAAAAAGCATATTAAACAGGCACCCAAAGGACTAACATCGTCCCAGTTCATCAGAGAAACAGGTGCTGGGGTTGGCAACCTTAATTAGGCGCATTAATTAGCAAGAGTCCTCAACGGTGAGGGGGGCTGTGAGCCACCTCCCGGGGCAGCCAGCACCAAGGACAGAACGGAGCAGGGTGGGCACCTGGCATTGGCACTGGTTAACACGCCGTCTGGGACATCTGCATTCCCTGTCAGAGCGCCTGGGTTTGGGTCCTAGCTCTGCTCCCAATACAGCTTCCTGCTAATGCACACCTGGGAGGCAGTGACGATGGCTCGAGCAGGTGCAACCCTGCCGCCCACATGGAAGACTGGAGCAAGTTTGCAGCTGCTGGCTTCAGGGTGGCTCAGTACAGCTGCTGGGGGCTCTTGGGGAGCGAACAGGTGAACAGAGGATCTTTGCTCTCCTTTGTGAGTGAATAACAGAAAGCATCAATCGCATCAAAGAGGCAGCCACTGGAGACTTACCTAGTGGCCCGTTCTGAGATCCGCACTTCCAGCTTGTGGCCATCCACGATGTGACCCTAGGATAGAAGACATCACGGCTCACACCCCACCCTCGTCCGCACCCTATCCCCACCAGGGCTCCCCAGGTGGGCAGGCAGAGGGGCTGGCTGGAATTGGGAACAGCACGGCTGAGAGCCAGGCAGCAGCGGTCGTCAGAGACCCCGCCCTATAATGCTCCCTTGAGCCACGCGCAGGCCTTGACCGCCGTGGCATCCCAGGGGCACATACTTCCCCGTCATTTAGAAACATTTTCAGGAAGGGGAGCCCCTTAGTGCTGGCTTGCAGAGTTCAGTGTAGTTTGTTTGCTCTTTAAAACCATCAAAGTGCAGTGTGGTTGCACCCAAGGCTGCTTCTAATGCCAGTTCCTGATGGCAAAACTGGCGTTTTAGGACAACCAGCCTTGAAACTCCCCTGCGGCTCCCGTCAAATGCAGCGCTGGGCTGCGCACGCAGCGACTCAGAAGGGAACGGCCCTCTGCATCTGCAGAACCAAACCTGAATGAAGAGGCTGCACATCGTCTGCAAGGACGCTGATGACCAGTGGCGACAGCACTGCCTCGTGCCCTGGGCCGCGGGGCGTCCGTGAAGACAGTGAGCGCTCCCTCTCAGGCCGAGGGTCCTCCGGGGGGCTGGGTCCCCATCTGGCCCCGGCACCTCCTCATCTGTCTGAGGACACTGCCGTGCCTACTTCCAAACAGCTGTGGGTTCAGCTCCCTCTCTGCACCCGCACTGCCCTGACCTGCACCCTGGCCCGGGTGTCTGCGGAGTCTCCCTGCCCCCTCCCCAGGCACTCTCCATGCAGCAGCTGTTCAGAAGCGTGGGTCAGAGCCCTCGGCACCTGAGCACAGCACTCCAGTCCTTGAAATGGTCTGTGAGATCCAGTTCCCGAGACCTCACTTAAGCACCTCATACCCCGACCGCCCCCTCCAGGCCGCGTCTCCCATCTGAGATCTGCTGCTCAGACCAAGCTCATTCCTGCCGCACAGGCCCTGCCTCAGGCCCTTTGCATGTGCTGCTCCCAACCCCTAGATGGTTTCCCCTTCCAAATCCCTGGGTAGCTGACTTCTTGCTAATCCAGGGTCGGCCCCCTGTCAGCTCCTCGTAGAGCTCTATGCTGACCACACAGTCCCCAAGCTCACGGCCTGGTCTTCAAGCCTATTTGGCTTCAGTGGTCCACGGCCTGTGTGCCCCACCAGGAGGGGACAAGCGAGTGGTCTCCCCTACATGTAGCACACACCAGGCCCTCAAGCCACTGCCGGGGAAGGAATGCACGGCCAGGAGTGGCCACGGAGGGCTGAGCAAGGGTCTTCACTTCAGTGGGGAGCCACAGCCCCTAGGGAACTGGCGCAGGAACGCGTGGGCTTCCACCCATGGCCGCTGGCCCAGGGGCTGCCGGGGAGAAGCCCGCTTTACCTGAAGCTGCCTGAGGGCTCTGTCGGCCTGCTCCGGCTTCCGGTACTCCACAAACCCAAAGCCCATGGAAAGCAGCTCTCCTGCAAGACAGACAGAGGCGAAGTGCACCTGTGCGTGCGCTGGCGAGCACAGGCCCTGGGGAGCGGGCTCCAGCGGGACCCCGGCGGGCGCCCTGCCTCACTCCCGCTTCTTTTCACGCCCGTCTTCATTCCCCAAAAGACCCCGCTCCCGGCTGGCCACGAGTACTCGTCATCCTGACGAAGCAGCCGCCAGGTTAGACAGCTGCCACCTGAGGCCCCGCTGCCGATTAATTAATGGATGATTGACATGCCAATTAACTTCCTAATAGAATTCCGCCTTTGGGAGGGAGCGGGAAGCAGCGGGATGACCACCGCTGTGACAGCAGCACGACCTCTCCAGGGCAGCGCCCTGCTTGCGCACGTAAAGCACACGACGCCCATGTGCAGGAAGGCAGAGGCGCCCAGGCTGCCTCTGCCCAGGCACCGCTGACCACCCGTTCCAGCCGCTGCTGTGCGTCAGACAGGATGCCTGCACGGGGAAGGCAACTGCGTGATTCCCCCGACCCAGCGCCCTCTTTCCAGGCAGCGAGCAGCTGGGGTTCCGACAGCAAGCGTTCTCTGGGCAGATACGCGAAACCTCCCACCAGGATGGGAGGTGGAGGGTTAGCGGTGCTGGGCAAGTCTGGTGCTTAAAGTGCATTAAGATGATGGGAAAGGCAACCACAGGAAAGTCAAATTCATCTCCAGGTCACCCCCTGCTCCTCCCTCTGCCCAGAGAGGCTGCCCCTCCCGACAGAAGGCAGCAGCGGGGCTCCCAGCCTCCAGGTTGCCTGTGGGATTGGCCACAGCCTGGTGGGCAGAGGAGGCAGGGGCTGCAATGCTGGTTCCTGCTCTACCCCGCCGCCATGGCCATGTTCAACACAGCCTCGGCTCCTGCTGGCTCTTCCGTGGCTCCAGGTCTCTGCTGAGCTCTGGCCATGCCACTTCCTGCCCATGAGCCTTCCGGTTTGGCAGGGGAAGGGCACCTCTGTCACGGGACCTGTGCCCGGGACATCCCATGGTGCCATGGAGTGGCCCACCCCTCGGCCCCTGTGTTCCGAGCGTCTCCAGCGTTCCCAGCTGAGCGCATCTCTGCTTCCTGAGTGGCCATGTGGTCTAGATCGCCCCACCCGTGAGGGACAGCCGGCGCTCAGGCTCTCCTGAGAAGGGGTGTACATGTGAAGAGCTGCCGGCAACCTGGGGAGACCAGATGACTGTTTCTACGGCACGGACAGAGCTCCCAACGGGCAGGGGTGGGCTCCCTAGGGTGAGACCTCTGGCCAGCGACCCTGTGGCCTGGACGGCGCAGGTGCCTTCTGCACTCCGGTGGAGTCCTGGTACCCAGCACTGTGCCCCTCCAGGCTCCTCCCTCTGTACAGCCTGTTCCCCCACCCGACTGCTCTGCCTCCCCTGCCTCCCAGCCCAGTCTGATGTGAAGACCCCTGTGCCAGGCTCTAGTCCCAGCAGGGCCCCACTACATGTGCACCTTATGGTGCATCCAAGCAGCCCGTGAGCACCCCGCGGCAGGCACTGCACTAACGTGCTCACTGCCGGGCAGGCCCAGGGGTTCCCTGAGGACCCCCTACCCCAGCAGCAGGCATCACCGTGCGGACCAGCACTCTGCCTGGAGCAGGTGCTCAGGTTCCCACCAACCCTGCCGCATGGAAGACTCAGGGAGCGGCAAGTTCAAGGGCCCTCCCCGCTCTTTCTCTGCAAGAAGCCAGCAGGGGCCAAGAGCCCCAGGACAATCCTCGAGGCCAGAGATGAGGGCTGTCTCTCCCCGGCACTCACTGGCCAGGGAGGTGGGTGGCTAATGGCTCGTGGAATGTTCCAGGTCTGTATCTGGAATCTCTCCTCTGGAAGGGAAGTGGGGAATCCTGAGGTTGGTCGTCTCGTGCTGTTTCCCAAGGACTGCCCAGAGCACAGCGGTGCTACGGAACGGGGTCAGTGTTCCCCACCCATCGCACAGCACTGCTCCACGCCCATCCACAAGAGACCAAGAAGGGCCTAGAGTCAGGCGGGGAGGTGGGCCTCTATCGAAAGCCGGCCTCCCAGCCCCGCCCGGACTGAGTCGCCGGCAGTACCTGCTTTGTTCTTCTTCCTGGAAACAGAGCAGCTCTTCACCTTTCCCACTTTGGAAAACACCTGGAAGAGAACGGGCGCGCTCATCACCCGCATTTCCGGCTGATCCCACACCTCTGCAGGCCACACGCCCAACCCCAGGCACTGCAAGGGCGGGGCGAGGACAGGGCTCATGGGGGCGGGCCTGGCCTACGCCCTTCAATGGGTCCAGGAGCCCTGGGGTGGGCATCAACCTGCCTCTTCATTTCTCAGAAGGAAAAACTGAAGCTCAGAATAGCTAGAAAGAGCATAGAGCTAGAAAGGGCTCGGGCTGAGATGGGCAGCCAGGAATCAGGGTGCCCCAGCCCCGGCTCCAACCGCTGCTGAAGCAAGGCCCCTCTCGACCACTCTCCCTACCCCCAGATGTCTCCTGACATTTCAGCCCCTGTGACATGGAGGTGGTGAGCAGTGGCCCGCTTCAAGTAACCTGGGCGGTGCCTTAGGGTCCTGTGCACCGCAGCTGAGCTGGTTTCTTGCTCCAGTTACAGAGAGAAGAACTGGGGCGTGGTGCAGGGAGGGATTCGCTGCAGGGCAGCAGGGCGTCTCCTGACCCCGGCCTGGCCCTTCCCTGCCCCCGCGCCTGAGGCTAAAGCAATTTTTAACACATTGCGGGGTGGGTGTTGTGGCACAACAGGTTAAGCCACCACTTGGGATGCCTAGGTCATCACTGGAGTGCCTGGGACTGGGCGCTGCAGGTTCCAATCCACCGGCCTGGTACTGTGCATCTGGGGAGGCTGAAATAATGGCTCTAGCACTTGGGTCCCTTCCACCCACGTGGGAGGCGCAGACGGAGTTCCAGGGTCTTGGCTTTGGCCTACTCCGGTCCCAGTCATGGCCATTTGGAGAGTGAACCAGCAGAGAGATCTCTCTCCCTAACTCTGCCTTTCCAAACAAACAAACAAACAAAAACACCCCACGAAAACAAAGCCACAAGCTGGCTCAAAGCCATTTACCTTTCAGCCACTGCTAGTGTGTTTCTCTAAGAGCAAAACATAAAGAGTCTGGGCTCCTTCTTTGAGATTCTTGCTAACATACATTGCAGCAGGCAGTAGCGGTGGCTCAAGTACTTAGGTCTCTGCCTCTCACGTGGGACACCCAAAGGAGTTCCAGGCTCCTGGCTTGGGCTGGTGTGGTGGGCATTCAAGGAATTAACCAGCAGATAGGAGCGCTCTGTCTCCCTCTCTCCACCTCTCAAATAATAGCTTTTTAAACTAAACTTAGGAAGGAAAGCTACGTAGCCCCGTCTTGGGTCACCGGTTACAGGTGCATCTGCTCCTGACACAATGCTGCTGCACTGCCAGGCCACGTGCACTGTGGGGCCGCCCTGCTACTCGACAGAGGATGGCGGGGCACTCACCTCCCGCCTCCTTCTCACTCCTCGTCTCTGCGCCACACTCTTGCCGCTGGCACTCAATGGACACTGTTTTCCCTCTCAAACCCACCCACAGAATTTTAGAGCTCAAAGGAGTTTCCAGAAATCAATCTCTTAAACTCTACGGCCAGCTTCCTTCCCAGAACATGAGGGTCACAGTGTGAGCCTGCTGCCATCCACTCGCTCATTAGAGAGGAACCCGTCAGGCGCTCTGTGCCGGCGTCTCCCTGCCGGAGCTCCCAGGCCAGCAGGGGAGCCTCAGCGCCTGGTTCTCTGGACACGGAAGCTGCGTTTCCTCATCTCTGGCTGGATTCTCCCAGCCTACGGCGGTGCCCTGCACTAACCCCAGACCTTCCAGGGTGCCTGGTCCTCTTCCCGCCCAAGCCGGAACCCGCTGTGGGGCTGGAGCACCTCTGCGGTCTTCTCCTGCTCCACCAGGCCAAGGGGCTTGAGGGGACCCTGACTTTGAGGGTTGTACCTCACAGAAACAACAGGACACCCCCCCCAGCTGCAGCATCCAAGCACAGACACGTCCATCTCAGCACGCACGCGGCCCCAGACGTTCTGAGGCGCCTCGGGCAGGGTCCGTGGGAGCACCCCAGCTGGCCACACTGCAGCTCCTGCGCCCGGCTGGAGTCGTCACGTCGACGGCTGTGCCGTTCCAGGTCAGCACGAGCCGTGCTCCAAACCCAGAAGCACAGTCACGATGACACAGGCCGGACCCACCCGACGCCCCCCTCTCGTGCCCAGTGCTCACTCACCTCCTTCAATGTCTCCTCTGTTGTGCTGAAGTTGAGATTCTTAATAAACACAGTGCACCCTGGGAGGCTCTCCTCCTCCTCCTCCTCCTCCTCCTCCTCCTCCTCCTCCTCCATCTTGGCTGATGGGCCATCTGCTCCTCCCTCTGACGGCTGTTCACCTTCTGGGCTCTCGCTGTCCAGCACTGGCCACCCCCATGAAAACAAACAAAAACCAGACAAGGCTCTTCAGTGCGCTCTAACCCCCAAAGCCCAGGGGCCTCCAGCCCACAAGCTACTAAGGCCACAGGCCTGTGCGCGGGCAGGCACATTGAGAGGGACACGGACACCGGGCTGTGCCTGGTGAGAGCGAGGTGGGGGTGGGGAGAGAGCGCTTGGCTTACCCCTTGCACCAGCTGTAAAGAGTAGAGGACCGGGAAAGGGGCAAAGGTTAGGACATCCCCGGGGATGCCTGCATCTCACGTCAGAGAGCCTGGGTCGGAGTTCTGACTCCACCCCCAACTCTGGCTCCTGCTAATGCACCCCTGGGACGCAGCAGTGATGGCTCAAGGACCTGGGGCCCTGCCACCCGCCCCGGGAGACCCAGGTGGACTCCTGCCTGTCCTGGCAATTGCAGGAACTTGCGAAGTGAATCAGTAGATGAGACCCTCTCCCTCTCCCTCTCTCTCTCTAACCAAATGAAAGTGAGAAATTAAAAGAAAAATATGAGATATGAAAAAGACCAAAACCCATGGGCCTCAGATTGAACTAACCCACACTAACTTGAACTTTACGATAAACTGCTATGTGAACTGCTTCCTTCAACCACGAACTGAAGTGAAATACTATTCCCCCCATAACACGGCACTTAGTAAACACTCCAACTCAACAGCAATGTAAAGTTCTTCAAAAACTGTAGAATGAGAGCAAGACTCAGAACATTCTAAATCCCCCCTGAATCTGAAGGATGTTGCACTCCATTGAAATTCCCAATTATTTGTTACTTCAGGAAGCAAACAAGGAGGAGCGTGGCTTTGCGTATAAACGACACGGCAAAGTCAGCGTCACGCGTAATGGTGGAAAACTTGAAAGTCCCCTGCCAGACTAGAGAGGTGAGTGAGAGTGCCATCCCGGCTGGGGAGAACAGGCCAACGAAACCGACACCACACACCGCATCTGACATCAAAAAAGAGATACAGAAAAACTACAACATCCTTCCAATCAAGATCTGCACAGGTCACGAGAAAACACGTGAGTGGGCATGGGCACGGAGACCCGCCGGAAACACACGCAGGAAGTGCCCCGGCCGTTTCTGGAGAACTGGATGCTGGGGGTGGTGGGGGGTCACACCGCCGCCGCTATCCGAGAGGGAAGGCACAGGTGAGACGCAGTGGGCGAGGGGTGCAGGCAGGCGGAGGCTGGGTGGAGCCCCGGCAGCCCCGGGGCTAGGTGCATGGGTGTCATCCGAGGGGGAGGGAGCTCAGGAAGTCGGGGACAGGGCAGCATCGTGATCTTTGTTGAGGTCCAGCGGCGAGCAAACGGGTTCAGTTTGGTTCCACCTCCCCGGTGTCCCCGAGTCATGTGACCAGGGCAGGGGACGGCTCCTCTCTCCACAGGCGAGGCCTCGGAAGCTATTCCCAGCAGCGCCCAGGGTGCACCCTCACCCACCTCACTGCCCGAGTGGGTGCCCACCTCCCTCCAGGGACACTCAAAGCCCACACACCCGGGCTGGCAGACGGCTTTCCGTGAGGACCGGCTGCATCTCCCCCATACACCTTCACTCAGCGGCTGGAGCAGCAGGGTTCTCAGGGGCTCCAATCTCTCTCCCCAGCCCATGCAGCTGCAAGCCTAGCGCTTTCAAGTCCTCATTAAGCTTCCATTACTTTGTCAGAAAACAACCCTTTCAAGTGCCGACGGAAACAGCCACAGTGACAATGTTGTCCCTTGAACACCGGGGGACACACAGCCTGTCCCTTCCCCCCGCAGCTCCTGCCCCAGGCCAAAGAAGAAAACCGCACAGGGCCGCCTCCCTAAGAAACCCACACAGCTCAGCCGACAGGAGACCCCATGGTGGGGCCGTCTGTACTCAAGTCCAACGTCACAGCTGCTAGAACGGGAAGCAAAGCGATGCGAAGCTACGACCTTCAGCTGCAGCGCGCGCCCACCCTCTCCAGCTGTCCTTGGCACTGGACGTTTCGGAGACTAGAGAGAGGAAAGGGCGCTGAGGAGACCCCTCAGGCCCCACCCGGGGCTCCCCGCTGGATGCCTGGGCCACACCACCTCATTCACGACCACAGGAGCCGCACATGAGGCCCAGGGATCGCCTGGGAGGCCGCTGCCTGAAGCCCAGGCAGCTCCAGGTCGGTGAGAGGTCCCTGGGAGACAGACCATTCATGGAGAGAAGAGTGGAGGAGACGCACGGGGACCAGGAGGCTGAAGGCCAGCTTAGGGGACAGCCCCTTCTTGGCCCTGGCTAACGGCTGTGTTGGAAGGTCGAGCGGTGTGGTCAGCCATCCAGATCTCTCCAGAGAAGCTGAAAGGCACCTTTTATGGGGAAATGCAAGGTCTTTAAATCCTGGCAGTGTAACTGATGGCATGTGGCTTCTGCACTGGCCACGGCCAAGACGGTGCCGCTCACCAGGCCTGGGCTTGCTACCTGCACACAGAGCACTGCCAAGCCCCGGCCACCTTCCCTCCTCTCGTCCCGGCCAGCGTCGGAGCTCGCAGTCTCACGGGGCAACAACCCACCAGCCCAGCGGCCCTCTGCAGGCAGGACTGGCCCCACCCTGCCTCTCCGCGCAGCAGCGGGCTGGGTAGATGTCAAAGAGCTCGCTCACATGTTACGTGGTCATCGGCAGCTGCCAGCGAGGTGCCCCATGTGGATTTAGAGACAGCGCTGGGCTGAGTCAGGTGGGGGTCACCAACCCAGGAATCCAGGTCAGTCCCGGCTCAGGAAGAAGAGACCTGGCCCTGAGGACAGCTGGGACCTGAACTGGGGCCGTGGGTCTGGCCTGCCGTGGGGCTCAACTGGTTCCTCCAGCGTCTCCATTACCTCTGGGGACGTGTGGCTGGAGACGACAGATGCTTCGAGGCGGCCTGGCCTTCCTCCAACAGCACCGGTCCCAGCTGACCCAGAGGCTGCCCAGTCTTCCCTGTACCCGTGTGCTCCCAGCAACAGCCTCCCCGCACCCACCACTCCCCCACCCTAGACCACTCAACGAGACCCGCGTGTCAGCCATCAGACTGCTGAGCGAAGGGGGCCTGCGGCTGCAGCCAGGATACTGCTAGCGCAGAGCTGCGGGAGCGCCAGGGCAGGGGGCCGGCCCCCGTGAGCGACGGAGGCCCCTGTCTCAACCAAGTGGAATTTAACAAGAACTGCTCACACGCACTCCTGCACTTTGATGGGCTGTACTGAAATATAAGCACCCACTATTTCATCTGCACTCCTGGCCCAAGGCACTGCGGTGGTCTGCTGTTGGGACAGCTAATGGCCTTTTCACTGGACTCTTCTTTTTTTTTTTTTTATTTTTTGACAGGCAGAGTGGACAGTGAGAGAGAGAGACAGAGAGAAAGGTCTTCCTTTGCCGATGGTTCACCCTCCAATGGCCGCCGCGGTCGGCGCGCTGCGGCCGGCGCACCCCGCTCATCCGATGGCAGGAGCCAGGAGCCAGGTGCTTTTCCTGGTCTCCCCATGGGGTGCAGGGCCCAAGCACCTGGGCCATCCTCCACTGCACTCCCGGGCCACAGCAGAGGGCTGGCCTGGAAGAGGGGCAACTGGGACAGAATCCGGTGCCCCGACTGGGACTAGAACCCGGTGTGCCGGCGCCGCAAGGCGGAGG
>CM027396.1:17464239-17482602 GCA_015711505.1 Sylvilagus bachmani | reverse complement strand
CGCCGGCCTGGACTCTTCTTATTAGCACCTGCCCCCGACATACCTCTGGTCCTTCTGTCCAGACCTGACACATTCTAACTGCTGAGCCTGCCCACCCCACCCTGACCAGAGGGCCTTTGCACTTGCTGTCGCTGGAAGCACTTCCTGCCCAAAGTGGCTCCAGTGGTCTCCACCTCAACTTGCCAACTGCTGATCTCCTGCTCTCAGAGCCCGAGCTCATTCTGACATCCCCTTGCTTACTGATCTGCTCTCCATCCCCAATTATGTGGGCAGCTCACTGAGGCCAGAGCCCAGCAGGACTGTCGCTGCTGCTTCCCCAGCAGCACACGTGGAAGATGAACAGGGTGGGCACTGGCCTGTGTGTGGAGCACAGCCTGTGCCCGGGGAGCAGTAGCATCCTAAGGAGGTCCGGCTCTCACCCTGTGTGGCCCTGCACGCCCCGCACCCTCTCTGCAGCCTGTGTGCAGGCGGACTTGTGCGTGGAAGCCTGTGGGAACAGCTCTGAGAAATGCCACTTGTGTCACCCTGCACAAGAGCTGCCTGCCCCACTCCCGGCTAGGCCTCGCGGAGAGACGTGGGGGATCCCTAACCCCGTGAGAGGCCAGAGTCCTTTCCGACCTTGGCTGCAGGTCCGAGCCCTGCAGCCTGAGTCACCAGGCCAGGCCCTGCTGTGGCCCACGCCGGTGTCCACAGAAGCATGGAGAAGGCTAAGGGTCATATTTCAAAACACTTCTGCTGTTGGCCCCAGGCAATGAACAAAAGGAAGACGCGGGAAAGGCGAAGACAAGGTGCGGGGACCCCACCAGCTGTGCGCCAACGGAACCCCCGAGCCGGGGAGCGGGCTGCAAGGCAGGCTGGGCTGGAGGGGCTGGGCGAGGCGGGGGACATGCGCGCGGCTGTAGTTAGCACAATGAAATCCAGTCACGCAGCCCGCCGGGGCTCTATTCTAATCAGGCCGCAGAATTTACTGCGCCCCTCCCCTGGCGGGCTCTGGGCGCAAGCTGACAGCGCTGACTGTTATCAGTTGCAAGCAGCTTTGCAGGTCCTCCCCCCACTCGGAGCCCTTTATCTGGAGGTGAGGGTCTCGGTGGTGGGGAGATAAAACACGCTGTCCCCCTCCCTCGAGGCTGGGCCGGAGACTGGGAGCGTCAGCAGTCAGGACGGGTGGTTAAAAAAAAAGGAAAAAGAAAGAAAAAGCAAGCGCTCCGTCCACTCCTCCTTTGGAGCAGAGAAAATCCAGTCTCTGGGGCGGCGGAGTCGCCCCCCTCCCATTCCCTGCCCTCCCAGCCTCCTGCTCTGGGGAGCTGGGGACCTGGGGAGCTGGGGACGCTTGGGGACAATGCACAGAGGGCGGCAGCGGCGGGGGGGGGGCAGCAGGTCGGGGGAGGGCTCTTTTGTGCCTTACGGGTGAGAAGGGGACAGAAGGACCACAGGGGGCCTACAGGTGAGCTCTACGGGAACTCACGGGACAGACCGGTGCCACTTCCTGGGCCCACATCTGCCAGCAGCTGCCTACAGCCCTGTACGAGGAGCCAGTCGGCCCCTGGGCGGGGCGGGGAGTTTGTGGGAATGGGACTGCCAACCCCGCAGCATCACACAGGAAGTCAGAGGAGCCAGGGGACCACGCCACGCCACAATCCAGGGCACTCGCAGTCGTCCCTGGCCAGCCCGGGAGCTCTGGGGCAGAGGGTATGCACGTGCGTGTCTCTTGGCCACCTCTTTGCTGAGTGCCACCAGCACAGGAGAAGCAGAGACTCACAGGCAGTCTCACCACATCCCCCAGGTGCCCCGGAGGTCTGTGTGGCCCGTCCCCAGAAAACACTGGCAGTCACCGGAAGTCACCTCTCTGTGCCTGGAGCCGGGCGGCCCCTGCCCTGGGCTCACCCGGCACTTAGCTCCCAGCAGTCACCGCTCTGTGCCTGGAGCCGGGCGGCCCCTGCCCTGGGCTCACCCGGCACTCAGCTCCCAGCAGTCACCGCTCTGTGCCTGGAGCCGGCGCGGCCCCTGCCTTGGGTTCACTCAGCACCCGCCTGCTGACACCCTCCTGGCTGTGGGGTGGGCAGGGTGGGCCAGGTGCCCACAGGCCAGGGGATACTCTGGCAGAAGTGAACTTGCTCACGATGCAACTCCAGGACTAAGACCCTGAGGGGAAATAATGGCTCATGGCGGCTGGGGGGATCCCGGAGCTGCCCTCCTGCTGTGAGGGCCAGCGCCGCCTTGACCATGCACACGCACACTCTGAGCCCGCCTAACGCAGGACAGCGCTGCACGCTAACCACGCCCCTCCGCTGACAGTCTGTCCACTCCCACGCCCCTCCTCACACCGCCGCCCTGTGCCTGGGTGCCCGGCGGTGAAGGCCTCCTCTGCCTGGCTGAGGCAGATGAGAAACAAGCAAAACACGCAGACGAACAGAGGACACCCTGCTGTGCCCGTGTCACCGAAGAACACGGCCGCGGCCTGTGCAAAGGGGTCACGCGGGCGGCGCGGCCCAGCGACCGACCCCTGCCCCGCCCAGAGCAGGCCCAGGCGGCTTCCGCGAATCTGCTGTCGGGGCCGTGACCCTTCTGTCTGAGAGGAGAGCGCACCTGGGGCCAAAACCCATCCCCCAGGTTCAAAATCGGCCTCTGAAGTGACAGCAAGGTAGCAGGTGACCAGGGGGTGACGGCCAGTGAGGGACAGACCGGAACAACGCAAAGAGATTCTTCTTTTTCTGATGGGAGGTTAGAAGGGACTCCTCATGGGTGTGCACCACACAGGCCCAGCAGCAGGGGCGGGGGAGAGCTCTGGAGCAGACCCCCTAATCAACCCAGCGGCCAGAGAAGCCTCGGGATCCTGCAAGAGCAACGGAACGGAAGACGTTCCCTTCAGCGTAGAAGAGGGCTTCCGGGACAGAGGGCCCAGGGCCTTGTGCCGGCCGGGCCGGTCCTGACCCCCAGGGAAGGAGAAGCGGACAAGGCCCAGGGGTTTATGTGACGTCTGTGCAATGTAAATGAGGATTAAGTCTTAAATCTGACCATTCTGCTTCTAGCTGCACCTCCCCCACACCTTTGGCTATAAAATGTTCTCTTTTTATATAAGAACAGGACGGGGCTGTGGCACAGCAGGTAAAGCCGCAGCCTGTGATGCTGGCATCCCCTACGTGCGCCGGTTCGAGTCCTGTGTGCTCCACTTGCAATTCAGCTCCTTGCTGAGGACCTGAGAAAAGCAGCGGATGAAGCTCCTGCTCCTGGCTCTGGCCTGGCTCAGCCCCGCCCAGCCATTTTGGCCACCTGGGGAGTGAACCAGTGGATGGAAGACCTCTCTCTGTCTCTCCCTCTCTCTCTGCAAATGTGACTTTCAAACAGATACATCTTAAAACAACAAAAACATGGGGCTGGCGCTATGGTGCAGTGGGTTAATGCCCTGGCCTGAAGCGCTGGCATCCCATATGGGCGCCGGTTTGAGACCTGGCTGCTCCACTTCTGATCCAGCTCTCTGCTATGGCCTGGGAAAGCAGAAGATGGTCCAAGAATTTGGGCCCCTGCACCTATGTTGGAGACTTGGAGGAAGCTCCCGGCTTTGGATAGGCGCAGCTCCGGCCACTGCGGCCAATTGGGGAGTGAACCAGCAGATAGAAGACCTCTCTCTCTCTCTGACTCTCCTCTCTCTGTGTAACTCTTTCAAATAAATACAAATAAATCTTAAAAACACACACACACATACACACACACACACGCACACACAAAACAGTGTAGTTGGTAGAGAGAGGCCTTATCTCTCTCTTTAGGTTCTTACTTCAATAGACTAACAGTTAGTGACCCGATCAGATGTGTGTGGAGGGGTGGATTACTGCTGACAGGTTAAATGTTCACACGGGTGTAAAATGACCTCCAGCGTCCTTTCTGACCCTTCTAAGGGTCCTGATTCTTAGAAGCGGTCAAGTCCCCAGGTCAGGTGGTTGCCTGTGTGAGTGTGTGTGGCGAGGTGGGCACGCTGTACCTAGGGGACATCGGGGAATGTCTCCCAGGTTCCCACCATGACTGAGGGCACTGCTGCACCAAAGTGGGGAGTCTAGGGATGCCAATTTTCTGAACCGTCCTGCCCAAGATGCAGTGGCAACCCTCACCCCAAAGGTGAAGCATTGCAGAAGGTGGGGCCGCACGGTCTGGTCCCCAGCAGCCGCGGCCGCCTTTTCCTGTCCAGCCCTCGCAGTCACTGGACATCAGAGGGCACTGTGCCACTCCGAGGACATGAGAAAACATCTCTCCCCCTGCCGCCCTCTTACGAAAATGAGAAGGCTGCTTTCTTTGGCTCGGTTTCTGTTCCTGAGAGATTACAGCCTCTGTCCCCTGCACACGCTGCTCTGGTTTGGATGTGGTTTGAATGACCCCAGGGTTCACATGCTGGACGTGTGGTACCCATGAGGACCTGGGAGAGGCAATGGCATCACTAAGAGGTGGGGCCTGGGGGGAGGAGCTGACACAGTTCTTGTGGGACCCTGGGTAGCTCTCCTGAGAGGCTATTACGTAAGAGCAAGACCCGGCCTCCCCACATCCCTCCCCACGTCTCTGGCTTCCTGTCCTGCCAACTGACGCAGCCAGGAGGCCTCGCCACAGCCGAGTGGCACCAGCATCACCCTCCTTGAAGGGTGAGCTCAACAGACCCCTTTGCTTCATAAAGTCCCCAGCCTCCGGTGCTTTGTTACGGCAGCAGAAACTAGATCAATGCAGGAACTACAAAGTGGCTGCCTTAAGTTGGACACGCTATTGTTCCTAAGGACAGGTTAGGAGACTGTCCTTGGGACACCCAAGTCGGAGGCCCGTGGTGTCGAAAACGCACCAACAGCTTCGCATCAGAGGCCAGTGGACAGTGCAGGACGCGCTCCCGTGGCCCTCCCCCTCCCTCGCCTGCTGCCCCAGGCATCCTGAACGCAGTCTGCGCTCTTACCGGCTCCCGGCTCTACCGTGTCCTTTGCTGCAGGTTCCGCGGGTGCGTCTCGGAGCCCTTTCTTCTGTGGAGCTGCGTCCGAGAAGACGCCAACCGGGGCCCACTCCAGGTACAGGGGGACGTGGTGGAACTGTGGAGACGGGGCCATGTGAGTCGTCATCATGGCACCCGGGCCCACACACAGGTGGGGATGCTGAGTCAGAGATGGGCGTCTCACTCAGGGACGGAGTGCCAGCCGCCTGATGCGGCCCAGAACAGCCCTGGGCCTGGGGGGGCTCGGTCTCTGCTGAGCACAGGGCACCCTAGGGCCCCATCCGCTCCACTCATCGTAGGTAACAGGCAGTGGGAGAGGGAGCGGAATCATGGACGAAGTACAGCTCCCCGGGGGAGTATGGGACGGCCACGAACAGAACACGTGTGCTCTCGCCACACGTCCAGACGCACACACAGGCAGGGCCCGCCCCTCCCACGTGCCAGGTCTGCACCAGCTCCCTGCCCCTCCCGCAGGAGGCTCCTCCACACGGAGGCTGCCTGGGGCCGCCCTACCTTGGAATAGGCCAGATGTCTGAAGGCCTTGCGGGCTTCCAGAGGCTCCAGGAACTCCACGATGGCCGTGACGCCGCCTTCGGGCAGCAACACGCGGCCCAGGCTGCCGAAACGGCCGAAGGTCTCTTGCAGTTCGGCCGCCAGGGTGCCCGCCGGGAGGTTCTTGGCCAGGATCACCGTCTTGCTCCGCTCGCCTGCAGCCTGGGGGTTGGGGACGAACACCCACGTCACCTCAGGGCGGAGGCCACAGTCCCGATCTGCGGTGGCTCCCAGGCGAGCCGCCCCTTCTGGGACCTCAGCAACAAGGCTCCTGCCCTTTCTGGCAGCTCTGGGGAGGAACCAAGGCCCAGGGCTCTGGAGCTGGGCCCCACGGGTCAAATCCCAGCCCCCACTTCCGAGCCACGCGGGTCCCAGAGGTTTCCAACCTTAGCCCCCAGCAGGACCTCCCGTGGAGCCCAGCCAGGCTTTGGCTGTGTCATGCACCTCCCAGTGAGGAGCTTACTCTGGAACGCAGATGGCTGGCTGCCGCAGGTGTGGGAGGCAGGAGGTATTGAGGACTTCACACCCCTGGGGCAGCCTGCGACTCTCGGGAGGCGGGCTCTGTCCTGGACCCAGCCCCCGTCTCCCAGTGGCCACCGCGCACAGAGGCCCACCTGGCTGAAGGAATCCAGGCTGACACCGTTGTCCAGGAGGAAGCGCCGCACTTCCTGTACCAGCTGGGTCTCCCCAAGGGCCACGCGCACAGCCACGCTGCCCTTGGTCTCCTGTGAGAAAGAAGAGTGGGTGAGCAGGGCCCCCGGGCTCCCCGCAGCGTGAGGGAGGCTTGGGAGGAAACGGGTTCCATCCATGCCCTCGTGTGGCCGCTCATGCCCCAGTGGCGCTGGCTTCCACAGGTTCCACGGCAAATCCAGGCCCCCGGGACCCCTCTCCAGCTCTGCCGACCCTCCCCCTCCTCCCTGCCCTCCAGCTATGTCATCTCTGCTGTTCCTCCCAAGCTCTATGCCCCTTCAGGCCTCTACATTTAGGATGACATTTTAGATATATTAAATAGATGTATTATTACAATTTTTTGTTGTTGAAAAATGTGGCCATTTGGGGGTCAGCGTTGTGGTGTAGCGGGCTAAGCCACTGCCTGTGATGCCAGCACCCCATGTGGGCACTGGATGAGTCCCTGCTGCTCGACTTCCAACCCAGCTTCCTGCTGATCTGCCTGGGAGAACAGCGGAAGTTGGCCCGAGTGGAGCTCTGGGCTTCTGCCCTCGGTGGGATCCCTGGCCAGTGCTGCCATCTGGGGAGTGAACAAGGGTCTGTGTAGCTTGCATTCTGTTTCTGCCAGCGCTGAGTGTTGGGGGAGAAGGGCTACTGGGCAGTGGTGGGCTCTCATGGGCGCCAGCAGATGCCCCTCATTGACTGGATGAACCTCACAGCCCCAGGTGGGTTCAGAGGAACGCCAAGGCTGTGTGACCGGAGCTCCATGCACGTCAAAGAAGGTGAGCAGACACACAGGATGCAGAGGGCAAAGTGCTTTTTATCATACACACACTTTCCATTTCACAGAGTACACCCGCACTTGACACATGGAAGGCCTTGCACTTGAGGCTTCCTCCATAGCACGCGTCTTACTTTACACGCACGGGAAGCACGCAGCACACACTCACGTGGTCGAACACTTGGCTCTTGGTGGCGTTGTACTTCTGCGCGATGGCGTCGGCCACGGCGTTTGGCCCCATGAATAGCGTGTTCCAGTTGTGAGAGCTGAGAAGCAGAGACAGAACAGGGAGGTCGCACTGCGGCCGGAGGAAGAGAAATGCACTCGTGGGCCTCCTTTCTCACTTCCCCGTCACGGGCTAAGGTCCGGCGGCATCGCCTTGTGCCAGGCCTACGCACTTAGTGGACGTGCCCTCACCGGATCCTTACAGGACCACAGTAGTAAGTGCTGGTATTGCTCTCCCCACTGAACCGACGACGACACCGAGGCTCAGCGTGAAGAACACGGGCAGACTGGGAAAGGCAGGGGTGGGGCCCAGAGACCACGAGTGGTGAGCAAGGACCTGCAGCTATTGGCCTTGTCCTTGGACTCCTTCTTCTTCTTGTAAGACGACGACCCCGGGGCATCAGCCTCCTCGCTGGCTTCCTTCTTAATGGTGGATGGCAACACGTGGAGCATCCTGCCCTGGAGGGGCGGGAGAGGCAGGGAAGAGGAGGTCGCATTCGGTCACGAGTCAGGTGACGGAGAAGGGGCGGGGGAGGGGGGGCAGGCAGAAGGATCACACGGCCACTCTCACCCCGTCACTGCAATGGGCCGACACAGCCACACAAAGGAAGCTCTGGAAACTATTCGTTGACGGAGAACACGGCAGCAGGCCCACCGCCCGCACGCCTGCGCCCACCGCCCGCACGCCGGTGCCCACCGCCTGCGCCCTGCTCGCCCTGCACCAGAGTGAGCCCACGTGGGCTCAGTAACCCGTTCTCAGGTGAATGAAAAGGGACACGGAGACGCGGCGCCTGGGATCGGACAGGTGCCCTAAGCACACTGCCTGCTGGCGCCAGCAAAGTCCTGTCCGCTCTCTTCTGGCTGTTTCAGCAGCACGAGCGATGTTTACCCATGCATCTGATGAGTGCTTTTGTGTGTATGTGTGCCTACTGTGTGCCAGGCACGGTCCCAGCTGCCACAGCGAGAGAAAGGACCAGGCCATCCCTCTGCCCTCACCATGCTTCTCGCCTACAGGAGCTCGTGCGTGGTGACAGCCCGGAGGCCACTGTGCATGCTCTCGGGCCCGAAATGTGACCTTCCTCCCCCTCCCACACACCTTTCTCCTGTCCCTGCGCCCTGGGACCCCCCCGGCCACCCCCGGCAGCCTCACCTGGAACACCTGCCCGTCCACGCCCGCGTAGGCCTTCACCGCGTGCTCGGGCATCATGAAGGTGACGAAGGCAAAGCCCTTGGGCCTCTTGGTCAGGCTGTCGATGGGGTAGTGCAGCTCCGACAGGGGCCCTGAGGACAGGAGCACAGTCGGTCCCCTGGGCCGGGCCGGGCCTGTGCCCTGGGTGAGAGTGTGCTGGGCACCATTGCGTGGGGGATCAGCCCTGGCCGCTTGGCCCAAGGAAAGAACGTGGCAGGTGCCAGCATGAGGCCACCTCAGAGGTCAAAGGTGCCATTCCCCAGCCCCACCCTGTGTGGCCTCCGTGAGCCTCTGTCTTCTCCCCGTAGGATGGCACCACTGAAGTGGCTCGCTCACAGGACGGCCGCGAGGATTAAACACGTGTACAAGGAGGGCACTGAACAGCGCCTGCTTTGGTGAGTGCCACAGAAGGGTTTACGGCGATGTCACCACACTCCAGTTACAGCGTGGGCCGTGCCCATCAGTTTCCACCCTGGGTCTCCGTCCTCCCACACTGCTTACTGGATGCACCCTCGCCTGTTGAGACTGGCCATGTAAGCCAGAGCACCGGTCCACGTGGAGCAACCCAGCGAGGAGGACTGTGGCAGACACAGCCTTGGAGGTGGCGAGACGCCCGACGGCGGCCCTGTTCAGAGCCTCCCTGCCCACAAGGCCCAGCCATGCACTTAATCCACCTCTCTGATCCTGCACCAGCCGCAGCGCTGTGCGCGTGGGGAGGGGGGTTAGGCACCTGCTTGCCTGCTGCCACGCCCTCCAGGCCGCGCCCCTACCGTATTTGGAGAAGAGCTGCTCCAGGTCCTCTTCGGTGCTGGTGTAGGGCAGGTTCCGCACGAAGAGCCTGCCGGAGTCGGCCAGGTCCTCCTCCTCCTCGTTCTCCCCGAGTGTGCGGCCCTGCCAGGGCCGGGCGCTGCTCTTCTGCGGCCCCTTTGTCGCAGGGACGGGCTTTTCTCTGAACACCTCGATGTAGCGGCCGCCTGCACAGGCACAGGAGTCAGCCCCCCCGGGGGGACCCGGAACTCGCCAGCAACTCTGGGACCGCAACGGCGGACTCTCCCCGGCTGCCCCCAGAAGCCACAGCCACAGTGGCTGGTGATGGCGCCTGACACACGTTCTGTTGCTCACAAAGCCACTCATCTTGCCAGTGCAGCTCCAACCCCGAGGGTAGCCTGCCTGGGCCTCCCCAAACCACAGAGACTTAGCCTTGAGTTCCCAGGTGCTGCTGGCTGCTCTCCCCTGGCAAAGGTCTTCTGTGGCCACGCAGCCTTGCATACAAACCAGTGCATACAGTGCCCCTGCACATCTGACCAGCGTGTACACTGCCCCCGCACATCTGACCAGCGCGTACACTGCCCCCGCACGTCTGACCAGCGCGTACACTGCCCCCGCACGTCTGACCAGCACGTACACTGCCCCCGCACGTCTGACCAGCGCGTACACTGCCCCCGCACGTCTGACCAGTGCGTACACTGCCCCTGCACGTCTGACCAGTGCGTACACTGACCCTGCACATCTGACCAGTGCATACACTGCCCCTGCACATCTGACCAGCGCGTACACTGCCCCCGTACGTCTTGACTGGGCGGATGCATCCTCCACGTGCATCAGGTGCTCGATAAACCCGACTGCCTGGCCTGCTACCAAGGTTCCTGGGGTTCTCACCTAACACCCACGTCTTCTCGGGGGCCGGTGGCCAGATCAGATTCCCTTGTCTGTGCCAGGATGGGTCAAAGGTTGCACCCTTGGCTATGACTCCCGAGCTCTCCGGAGGCAGGAGACGGCCTTCACTGTGCATCCACTGAGCGCCCTGCCCCACAGGGCCAGCTCCTGCCTCCAGGCTTTTAGGCCAATGCTCCCTCTCCGTGAGGCCCAAGCAGACGCAATCCTGTTCACAGCCAGGCCTCTTCCATCCCTGCCCACGCTGTGCCCTTCCCCGCCACACCGACTGCCCGCTCACTGCCTGTCTCTAGGTCACCTCTGCAGGCAGGGACCATGCCTGTGTGCTCACTGCTGAGTCCCCTGCCTGCAGCAGTGCCTGGTAAACAGGAGACACGTGACACGAACCCGGGAGGAAAGCCACGAAGCCAGCAGGCCTGCAACCTCCTGGCGTCCTCACCCATGTACTCCCTGTTGCATTTCAGGGCTTTCTTCACCTCTTCTTCGCTGCTGAAATCCACGAAGACGTACCCTGAGAGAAGAGCAGGACGCCGGTGAAATGAGCAGGCCACGGGCGGACACCTGTGGGAGCCCAGGATGCCCTGCCCTGTGCAGGTGCGGACAGTGGGCAAAGCCTCTCTCCGCCACATTCCTGCACCGACGGCCCCGCCCTGTGCAGGTGCGGACAGTGGGCAAAGCCTCTCTCCGCCACATTCCTGCACCGACGGCCTCCCTGCAACTCACGCCCGACTCCCCCTTGCAGGGCTTGTTTGGTTGAGGAAGATGCTGGACACGGGGTCCGAAGCAGCGGAGGCCTTGCTGCCTGCCCCCTGACCCGGGCCGCACCTGCTCGGCACCGAGGTGCGGGAGGTGGGCCTGTGAGGAGTCTCCTCCGGCGGATGGGCCTCCACAGCCTTGACCCCAACCTCGAGAGGCGGCAGAGCAGCGGTCACCATCACTGCAGAGGCCGCCACCCTGTTCAGAAGCCCTGGGGCTGCTCACGTTCTGATCCCTCTTCCCCCCACCCCGCATCCAGGGGCCTCTCAGGCCTCCATCGGCCCCCTCCTCCTGCCCAGCACCCCCACGGCAGCCCTCTGCGACCCTCCCGGGTGCTCAGGGCCGCGGGCTCAACGCCTCCTCCCAGGCACAGCTCCAGGACCCATCCTTCACCAGCCTCGAGCCTCGAAAATCCCGCTGTGCAGCCCCTGGGACCCCCAGGCGGGGCGGCCTGGCCAGTCCCTCCTGGCTCTTCCACGGGGGACCTTCTGCTGCTCCTAAGAAGTGTCTCGCTCACAGGCTAGGTCTCCAGTGTGGCCTCTCAGCGCTGACAACCTCAACCTGCTGCTCCTTGGGTCACTGACAGGTGACGAACAGGCACAGCACTGCCACCGCCAATACGGACACGTACGTACATTTTTAAGTGGAAATATTTATTTCTTCACTTGAAATAAAAAAGGTCTCCCACCAACTGGTTCATTCCCCAAATGCCTACGACAGCTGGGGCTGGGCCAGGCCAAAGCCAGGTTATCGGGGTCAATCTGGATCCACCATGTGGTGGCAGGGACTCAAGTCCTGGAGTCGTCTTCACCTGCTGGCTCCCCTGGTGCACAGTAATGGGAAGCTGGATGAGAAACGGAGCCGGGACTTGAACCCAGGCACTCTCACATGGGATGCAGGTGTCACAAGCAGCCGCCGACCTGCTGAGCCGAATGTCCACTTTGCCACGGCTAACACGAACTACAGCTGCCGTGGCCTGGGCAGTGCTCAGCACTGTTCTAAACACCGACTCCAGGACAGATCTACGCAGCTGTCAGAGAAACAGAGGCTAGGTCCCTCGTCCAAGGTCACAGCGCTCCTGAGCAGCCTTTGCTGGGACTTGAACCCGGGCGGGGCTCGTGGTTTGCAGGTAGAGAGGGCTGGCTGGCTGAGGGGGTCAGGGAGGCAGGTGTGGCTTTAGCACTACGAGGAGAGAAGTGGATGAGGTGCAGAACACAAGGGTGACCAGGCCATGCCTGCAGCACGAGCACTCTCCTCCCCGGACGCCGCCTGCACAGATCTCAACCACTCTGCCGGGCCCAGTGTCTTCCTGGCCAGGACACCCTGAACACCCGGCAGTCTCCACTCTCCCTGTGGCCACACGGCTTGGTGCAGTTCTCTGAAACACGGTCCCTCCGCTGCATCTCCTGCTGCTGCCCGGCTGGGCCACTGGGCATGCCAGGTTAGGGGTCCGTCTCTTCCAGCTCCCACTCCCCTACGGACCACACTCTGCCAGAACCCAGAGCTCCCGAGCCACGGGAGAAGCTGGCGGTCCAGAGTGGGAACCTGGGAGGAAGGTGGCACCAGGCAGCACGGGCACGCTCGGCAACCCAGAGCCCCACGCATCCCAGAGCTGCTGGCAGGCTTGGCACAGCAAAGCCCAGGGCCTGCTGGCACTGTCTCAACCTGTCTGCTATGAGCAGAGGCTGGGGCAAGAAGGCAGGCGAAGCGAAACACAGGTGAAGACTGTCACTGAACAGGCGAGGGAAGAACAACAGACCCTCGACCTGGCCAGCTGAACCACATCCACAGAACTGAGGACCTCGGATAGGAAAATAAAAGGTCGCCTTAGGGCAAGCACCTGCCAGGGCAGTACAGAGGCCGCCGGGGTGCCCCATTGCCGCGGAGTGCCTGGTGCAAGTCCCGGCTCAGCTCCTGAGCCCAGCTGCTGGCTAACGTGCACCCTGCAAGGCAGCAGGTGATGGCGCAAGCACCTGGGTCCCTGCCTCCCACGGGAGAGCCCCAGGTCGGGTTCCCAGCCTCTGGGTTTGGCCTGCTCCAGACCTGGCTGGTGGGGGCATGTGGGGAGTCAAGCTGCATATGGGTGAGATTCTCTCTCTCTCTCTCTCTCTCTCTCTCTCTCTCTCTCTCTCTCTCTCTCTCTCTCTCTCTCCCTGCCTTTCAAAGAAAGCAAAAGACCCAAAGCACAAATAACTCTTTCAAAGGCTGCTCTGAGAGCTTCCACCTTCCGGGTCCGTCCCTCCACCCAGCCTGAAATAGCCCAGAGCTCACCTGTTTTGTTCCCATGAGCGTTTCTCACTATGCGAATAGCCACAGGTTTCAGGGGTGCCAGGAATTCCAAAACGTTTTTCTGTAACAAGAAGCAAAGTTTTCTCTTTAACCCAATAAAGAGACAGGGAGCGGCCGTCTGAATCAGAGACAGTCACAGCGTGCTCCATCTTGCACAGTGTTTCTTTTTCCTTTTAAATGAATTAATTTAAAAGGAAGCGTTAGAGAGAGAGAGAGAGAGAGAGAGAGAGAGAGAGAGGAACAGAGACAAAGAGAGAGAGAGAGAGAGGTCTTCCCCTCGTTGGTTCACTCCCTAAATGGCCGCAATGGGAGAGCTGTGCCAGGCCGAAACCAGGAGCCTGGAGCTTCCTCTGGGTCTCCCATTTGTGTGCAGGGGCCCAAGCACTTGGGCCATCTTCCGCTACTTTCCCAGGCACATAAGCAGGGAACTAGACCAGAAATGGAGCAGCTGGGTCTTGAACCAATGCCCACATGGGATGCCAGCATCACAGGTGGTGGCTTTACTTGCAAAGCCATAACGCTGACCCCTCTTTTTTTCTTTAAAAGCAAACACTTTTTTCATCCATCATAAAATAAATTTGGGGAAAAACTGGACAGGAAATGAATAATACGAATAAAATATGACCAGCATGTTAAGTTTCTGATCTTTTCTTCCTGTCTTTAAAATTTTTTTTTAAATTTATATATTTTTAGTTTCTTTAAAAGGCAGAAAGACAGGGTGGGGATGAAATAAAGACACAGGGAACTACCTATCTAAACAGAGAAAGAGAGAGGGAGAAAGAGAGAGAGAGAGGGAGAGAGACAGAGAACCTTCATCTATTGGTTCACTCCACAAATGCCCACGCTGCAAGGGCTGGACCAGCTTAAAGTTTGGGGCCCAGAACTCCATCTAGGTCACGCACATGGGTACAAGGGCCCAGCACTTAGGCCATCCTCCACTCCTTTTCCAGGCCATAGCAGGGAGCAGAACCAGAGTGAAGCAGCCAGCACCAGTGCTCTAACACGAGATGCTGGGTAGCTTAAATGGCTGGGCCTCAGGGTCCACGCGTCTCACTGACGTTACCACATTCTACTGCTGCAACAGGCCACAGTGTTCAGGCAAAGCGGGGCTGTATTGTTTAAAAAGACTGGGGCCCGATCATTGCTGTCATGGGGACTAACTATCCTGTGCTAGGTAGGGTACTTGGCTGCATTTCTGGCCTCTGTTTAGTGGCAACTCCTCCCGACAGCTGTGACAATCAAAACCATCAGTGAACACTGCAGACACCCCCTCGGGGATGAGCGGGCCCTGTTGGGAGCCACTGCCACAGCCACTGCCTGTGGGGGAGCCACGGACACAGTCACTGCATACGGGGGAGCCACGGACACAGTCACTGCATACGGGGGAGCCACTGCCACAGCCACTGCCACAGCCACTGCCTGTGGGGGAGCCACTGACACAGCCACTGCATACGGGGGAGCCACGGACACAGCCCCTGCTCATGGGGGAGCCACTGCCACAGCCACTGCCTGCAGGGCAGCCACTGCCACAGCCACTGCTTATGAGACAGTTTCCAGCTTTTTATTTTCATAAATAAAATGAAATACATGAATACATAAAGGTATAAATAAAACAGCCATTGTAACAAATATTCTTGTCTTCAAATTTTGGTGTGCTTGGTTGATATACAAATTTCTAGCAAGGTATCATCAGATTAATAAGATGGACATTCTTTATTTTGACTGCACCAATAATGTGTGAAATTGTTTACTATTAAACATTTTGCCAGGGCTGGCACTGTGACACTGCAGGTAAAGCTGCTGTGTGTGATGTTGGCATCCCACATAGGTGCCAGTTCATGTCCTGGCTGCTCCACTTCTAATCCAGCTCCCTGCTCATGGACTGGAAAAGCAGCAGAGGACGGCCTAAGGACAGGGGCCACTGCCACCCACGTGGGAGACACCGAAGAAGCTCCTGGCTCCTGGCTCTGGCCTGGCCCAGTGCTGGCTTCTTGTGATTACCTGGGGAGTCAACCAGCCATCCGGATGGAAGATCTGTCTCTCCCTCTTTCTCTCAAAAATAAGAAAATAAATAAAGGTTGTGCCAATTTGGCAGGTGAAATGCGTGATCTCCCAGTTAGGATTTACATACAACTATGAGGGAGTTCAAACAGCTGCACCAGCCTTCCAAATTCTTTTTCTTCTCCCCTTTTCCCCACTGAGTCACAAGCCCTTCGGCGTTGTGGTGCAGTGGGTCAAGCCATGACCTACAACACTAGCATCTCATGTCTAAAAACCAGTTAGTCCTGCTAACTTCTCCACTTTTTTTTCCAATAAATATAGTGACATGCATTCCATAATTTTTTTAAAGATTTTATTTATTTGAGAGGTAGAGTTACAGAGAGAGGCAGAGGCAGAGACAAGTCTTGCATCTGTTGGTTCACTCCCCAGATGGCCTCAACAGCTAGAGCTGAGCTGAAGTTAGGAGCCAGGAGCTTCTTCCGAGTCTCCCATGTGGGTGCAGGGGCCCAAACATTTGGGCCATTCTCCACTGCTTTCCCAGGCCACAGCAGAGAGCTGGGTTGGAAGAGGAGCAGCTGGGACATGAACCGGCACCCATCTGGGATTTCCGTACCGCAGGAGGAGTCCTAGCCCACTATGCCATAGCACCAGCTCCCTGCTACTATGCCTGGGAAGGAAGTTTAAAAAAAAAAAAATCCAAGTATTTGGGCCCCTGGCACCCACATGAGAGACCCACATGGAGCTCTTGGCTCCTGGCTTCAGCTTGGCTCAGTCCTGCTGTTGTAGCCATTTGGGGGGTGAATCAGTAGATGGAAGATCAATCGATCTCTCTCTGCTGCTCTTTCAAATAAATACATCTTAAAAACAAAAAGTCTCTCTGCACGTTAGATTTCTGTATCTGTTGCCTGTGTCACAAATGTCTGTTGTCTTTTGAGATGCTGTTCATGACACCTGTTGCCGTGTAGATTCTGCACCTATGTTATTAAAGCTTCTGGCCCTGCACACTGCGCAGGCAGGCTCGCTCCACCTCCAGATTTCAAGGGACTTCATCAACGCTTCCTCCGGGAACTGGTATCGGCTGGTTTTCCTCGATGCAGCCGAGACTCATCCCGCTGTGAGAAGGCAGGCGGGGACCCATCTTCTTGCTTGTCTCTTCCAAGCAGCTCACTGGGCACCCCCTGACTAGTCACAGATTAATCTCGCTCCCCTCCCTGCACGTCAGGGTCTCCTCGTCCTCGAGGCTCAGCCCCTGTGCACATGCGTGGATTCTGTTGCTGTATCCTGCTCTGTTCCACTGTCAGCCCCTTCACTCGAACCACACTGTGTCAATCACCATCACTTCAGGGTCTCCTCTCCAAGAACGTTCCGGACTGTGCAGGCTTGTTCTGTGACACATCACCCAACCACGACGAAGGCATAATTGTGATCGCATTGAATTTAGTCTTTCATTCATCAATTAGGGAAGAACTGGCAGTTTTACCTTCTAAGAATGAGGTATGGCTTTCCATTTATGTAAATGTTCTTTTAAATCTTTCAATGGAATGTAACATTATCTTTATATAGAACCTATAAAACTTTTATTAGGACACCTGTGGCGCTGTCTCTCCCCAATAATATTTGCAGGGAATCTGGAGACGGGCTTTCTTTTTGGTTGATATATAACAGGAATCTTTCTTTTTCCATTATGGTGTGCTGTTGTCCGTGAAGAAAAGTGAAGACTTTTTGTGTATTAATTTTGCAAGTAGCCACCTGGTGCATTTTATTTGTTTATTTATTTATTAATTAAAGCACGTGATTTTCTGCAGAGAATTCTGACTCAAGATGACCAGCTAGCTCAGACGAACCGGCGCACTGAGATGCCTGCTTGGCAGTCTCTGATCAGGCAGTTTCCAGAGGAGAAAATACGTGTGACGTACAAACGCGCAAGGACGTCCAAGCTCGATGACAGCTTACCGCACAATTTAAGACAAGAGGCCACTCGTGACTGTTACATTGGTAAAGACCAAAAACTAACGCATGGGGATGGGGGAAGAGCACACGATGTGAGCAAGACGCTGCCGCAGAGCACAGCTAATGTTCAGAGATCTTGTCCACGTTGCTCTGCAGCTGCTCCAGCCCCCTGCTAAGGCGTCTGGGAAAGCAGCATTAGACGGCCCAAGTAGCTGGGCCCCTGCCACCCACGTGGGAGATCTGGATGGAGTTCCAGCCCTGGCTGTTGTGACTATCTGGGGAGTGAACCAGTAGATAGAAGGTAGTGTCTCCTCTCTCCTTCTCACTCTGCCTTTCATGCAAATAAATAAATCACTCTTTTTAAAAAAATACAGTGGTCAATATTCATAAACAAAGAAAAAAATGTCTCAGCAGACAGACTCCCGACTGCACGGCTGGTTTCCCCTGGGTGGGGTAGGTGATGGTTGGGCAGGGCTGTCCCAGCCTGCCTGGAAGAATCGGCAACTCCATCCTCAGACCTGCTGAACGCACACCTGCCTCCTGGCACGCCGCCCAGCAGCCCTGACTCCCTGGACGGGAGTGTGGACGGCCACCCTCATCACAGGACATTTTCTACAGCCTTTTCTTGCGACTGAGCTAATTTCACAAGGTGGACATCAAAGTGGTGCTCTGTTGTCTGCTCATCCACCACTGTGAGTGCCTCCGGGCTACAGCGGGGCCACGTGGCCTGAAACGTGCACCAGCTGACACCCCCCCCCCAATTAAAGAAAATGTGCCCGCCCTGGACTGCATGTCAGCGGTTACACCAGTCCACCACCGTCCTGGCGTGGCCATCCTCACCTCCTGACCTTGGCAGTTCCTTGAGACTGTATTATCAGCCTTTCTGACCCCTAATTCCTTCCAGCCAAAGCCCTTAATGATCCCAATTCCCCAGGCAGCAAAAGCTCCTGGCATCCCACCTCTTCTGTCCCTGGGGGCTCCCCACCTCTGTCCTGGGCCAGCACATCTCTCTGTGACACTGAGCCCCCCCCCATCCTGGGTCAGCACACCCCTCTGTGACACTGAGACACACACCGTCCAGGTCAGCACACCCCTCTGTGACACTGAGACACACCCCCCCCCATGTCAGTACCCACCTCTGTGACACTGAGCCCGCCCGAACATTCAGGGTCAGCACACCCCTCTGACACAGGCCCCACCTTGCCCAGGTCAGCACAGCCCTCTGTGATGTTGAATGGGGCTCTCCCCCAGGTCAGCACCCATCTCTGTGACACTGAGCCCCGCCCCCAGGTCAGCACAGCCCTCTGTGACACTGAG
>CM027396.1:17246935-17464139 GCA_015711505.1 Sylvilagus bachmani | reverse complement strand
AAACAGTGGCCCCGGTGAGGACCCCGGCACAGCTGCAGACGCCGGCACACCGGGGCGGGGAAGGCTGGCTGCTGCCAGGAGCCGGAGAGAGCCGCCGGGTGCCGGTGCCGGCCCTCACCATGCCACGCAGTGAGCAGCCGCAGCCCCGGGGGAGCTGTGCTCCCGGGGGCTAACCTCCTGAGAGCGGAAGTCAGTGAGAGCCCGTGAGCACTGGGGCACGGGGCTGGTGTGACGAGGAGCCCACTTCACAGATGCGCAGGCGCGGCTTCTGCAGGGGAAGACATCTCCTCCATGGTCCAGCAGCTGCCGGGCGCCAGGGTGGAATCCGAGCCCGTGAGCGGGACTCCTCCACCCCAGCCCTCCCTGAAGTCCACAGGGTTTCCTTAGGGAAAAATAGACAGGTGCAGCAACAGCAAGGGAAAGGGAGGAGAAGGGAGGGCACGCGCCTCCCGGGGACCCGCAGGGACCCAAAGGGCCAGGCAGCCCTGGGGGCCGCACAGTGGGGTGAGCGGGACCCGTCCGAGGTGCTGGCGGCCCTGCCTCTGAGCACAGAGCACTCTCGGGGGTGGGGGTGCTCTTCTCCAGGGAACAGCCTCAATATAACCTCGACCTCAGAGCTTGTACACTGGGTCCGAGTCCTGACCCGCCCACGTCCCAGCCACGGCCTCGGGGCCCCAGTTTCCTCCTTTAAAATGGTACGAGAAGCCTTGGCCCAGCAGTGTGATGACGGCCAGGACCGGCAGACATGGGCCTGGCGCGGAGCAGGCGCTCCACTGCCCGCACCCATCATTGCTGACGGTCGGCGCGGCTCAGCATTAGCGTGCCGCATGCCTTGCTAGGAACACAAAGCACCACCCACTCACGCCACCGCCCAGCTCACCCGCAGCTGGCACTCCGGAAGGCGGGTGGGCTGTGCAGGCACACGGCTTGCCTGATACGCGGCAGTCCCTAAGGCTACCACAAGAGACCTCCTAAAACAGCGGCTGCGAAGGCTGCGGCCCCCCAACACAGCGTCCTGACCCACACACACCTGGGTTCTGGCCTCCAGGGCTCGCCGATGCCCAGGCTGGGCCCCTGGCTCCTGGCCGGCGCCCCCGCTCTCTCTTCCCTGGGGGGTGGCAGCGGTGGGGGGGTCCTCTTCCTCAGGCTCACTCCCTCCATCACAGTTGACTGCTTCATCCTCACTCTCCTCCTCCGAAGAGGAAGACGAGGCAGGGCCAGCCCTCACCACCTTGGATTTCAGGTAGTCCATGTCCGACAGCTCCTTGCGGGCGGCTGCCTTGGGTTCTGGACCTTCCTCCTCTGCAAAAGGGCAAAGGCTGGGGTCAGGGCCAGCTGTGAGCAAGCCAGAGAGTCGGGGGCCGGATGGCACCACGGACCCCCGGTGAGTGGCCACACCCTCCACGGCCAGGGCCCCCAGGCCCCCGCGCCCCACAAGCTCCCCGAGAAGCCGTGTGCAGTGGCGAGGGCAAAGCTGCAGCAGTTCAGCCATCACCTGTGCCACCAGAGAGCTCCACAGCCCCTGCCACCAGCCCAGCCGCCCCGCCCCGCCCCCGCCCATCCTTTTCTTGTGGTCATCTCCGTTGCAGCTTTTCATAAAACAGACTTTTGTTGTAAGTATTTGCTGTCTAGATCATGATGCTCTAACACGTCCACACACACGGTAAACCGGTCCCCACAGTGGAAGTCGTGGGCATAGCTGCCGTCCTGCAGGGCCCTCTGCCCTACCACGTCGGGCCATGGCGGCAGCAGCTCTAACCCACTCGTTCAGCCAAGTCCGCACACTGCACATGGCTCCCTGGATCTGCTCAGCCCCGACACGTGCTACTTGGTATTCTCCCAGCTTGGCAGAAAGGAGAAAGGATACTTTGTACGTCCTTATCTGATGGCGAGTGCCACAGAGACAAAGCCCGCAGCGGGGCTGGAGGGGGACCAGGGAGGGCGGGAGCTGGCACAGGCACTGGGCTGCAGGGCCTTCCTGGGGCACACAGCGCTGTCACTTTCTGTTTAGAGCCTGGAGGCCCAGGTAGAAACCCAGACTCCGCATGGGGCCTGGGCCCTCCCGCCAGCCCCGCCACCTGAGCTATCGTCTGGCCCTCAAGCTCTGGCCCTTGCTCTTCCTCTGAGCCACTGCGACGCTGGCTCCCCGGCCTGCGGCCTCCTTCCTCTCTGCTGCCCTACGGAGGGCGCCCCAGGTCCCAGGAGTCCTCTGGAGCGCACGCCGCCAGGTCTAAAAGCTGCGTTAAATCCACACCCTCCAACCTTTAGCCTGACACTGACTCCCGATTCTCGTTCTGCTCTGAGGCTGCTCACCCACCCAGCCGTGCCCCGCCACACTCTGCCACGCCGCCAGTAGGCCTGAGGACAGAGGCTCAGAGCGAGGCCTTCCCCGATCACCCCGCCCCGCCTCTTCCTCGGCACTTTCCCACCACAGTGTCTCGTCCCCCCTCCAATGACAGCTCCGTGCCGCGGACACCTCTGTCCTGTTCACTGCCAGGTCCCTAACGCGTAAACAGGCGCTGGCATAACAGTACGCACTCGAGAAACACGTGCTGCGTGGCCAAGTGACCAAGCAAGTGGCGTGCATCTGTGTGTGTGTGTGTGTGTGTGTGTGTGTGTGCGCGCGCTGGCGGGCAGTGCAGTGTCTGGCCACCCCCTTCCTAGGGCTGCGCAAAGACGGGTGTCCGTCAGGTCCCGGGGCATACACAGCGCACACACGTGCACATGCACACACACACGGCCCTCACCTTCCACGTCCGCCCCGGCTCCCTCCTCCTCACTCTCCTGCCCTGAATCCGAGTCGAAGTTCAGGTAGTCATCGGCCGCCTTGCGCTGCGCGCCCAGGGGCTCCGCGCCCAGCGCGTCGTTCGCCCACGTGGCTGCCTGCGCCCGCCGCTGGTGAACTGACAGAAACTCCTGGAACTCGGCGTCTTCCTTCAGCTGGGGGCAGCGGCGACAAGAAGACAGGAGAGGAGGCTCAGGTTGGGCTCAGCTTCTAACGCCCGGGAGGGTGAGCGCCCCCAGGCTCACCTCCCTCCACCCCGAGTGGCCTTGACTGAGGGTCAGCCGAGGGGGGCACAGAAGGCCCAGGGACACGGCGAGCAGCGACCTGCACCAGCCCCCGCCCCCCTGCCCGCTGCCACCCTCCTGGACAATCCCCGCCCCCGCCCCGCCCAGGGCACCAGGACACTCACCTTCCCCAGCCCACTCGGGACCTTTGTCTTCTTGTCCTGAAAGCAGACGGTGGGCAGTGAGAGTCACTCCCTGGGGACCCACCCACGACAGGTCTCCCCACCTCTCAGGAGACCAGCGTGTGGACTGCGGGGCTCGGGCCGGGGTTCCTACGCACCCTCTTAGCTTCTGCGGGAGCCGGCTCCTGGGAAGGCGGCTTGGCTTGGCTTGGTTTCTGGGTGTGCTTGCTCCAGGCTCGGGGCTTCGTCGGGTCCCCAAAGGACTTGCAGAACTCCACCTGCGTGGGAAAGACGGGCCGTCACACTGCCCCGCTGCCAGACATTTAAGCGCTGCCTGGGAGCTTGGGCTGTGGAGACGGGCAATCGTCACCGACATGCCGAGGGCACGGAGCAATTCCTTATTCTTCCACCCCGGCTTGCTTTTCAAAGTCACCAGCACGGGCACCTCTGACAGGATCCCCATGCCGCGTGCTGTAACTTGGCTGCGGGTACTGACGCAGTGAGGTCTGGTGCTCGGGGACACGCTACTCCCTGAGAAGACACAGGCCGTGGGTGCTGCCGGGGTCTGTGCAGGGCAAAGCTGAGTGGAGGCTGCAAGCCCCACCGACGACGAGGCTCTGCCGGCCCTGGAGAACGACTCCAGGGTGGTGGGAACACAGGAGGAGCGCAGGGGCCTGAGATGAGCTGCTGGTCCTGCTGGCTCCAACTCCCCGGCACTGAGATGACGCGGGGCCTGGCCTGACACTGCCCCCACGGTTATACCCTTCTGTGTGGGCTTTGACAGCGGTTCTGCTTCTGTAGTAACAACAGGAGCAAAGCAAACACCCCAAGTCCTGCCGTCCAGAGGGGAATCGTTAGGCCCCTGTGCCCAAACCCCGCCCACCCACCCCCACACAGTCAAGGCGTGTGTGCCTGACTGTGATCACATGACACAGGCTCTCCATCACCAGGCCGCTCCTTCTCAGCAAAGTGCTAGAGACGTTTTACCAAGTCACCAAATGCACGTGAGTGCTGCCCGAGACCTCTTCCTCCGAGAAGCTTTCCTGGCTTCTTCCTGGCCAGGGCAGAGGCTCCTCTGCTCTCACAGTCCCGGTCCTGCGCCACCACAGTGCTGAGGGCACTGGATCCCGCTGCGTCCCCTGTGCACATTTCTCCTCCCAGTCCCCAGCGTGCAGGGCGAGCTCACTAAAGACGCGTGCCTGCGGTTCCGGGTGTGGCCCTCCTCCTACCAGAGCACAGGCTGTACCGCAGAGCTCCTGGCCCCGGGGACCGTTTCAACGAGCCCCCAGTGGGCCTTCTGCCTGAAGCAGCCAGTAGCCCAGGGCCATCACAGCCCGAAGGGGCGGGGGACAGCGCCACTCCCCAGGGCACTCACCGCGACCCGGGAGGTGTCGATAAAGCTCCTGTTGAAGTGGTTCAGGGCCGTCCGGGCCTCGTCCTCGGATCTGAAGCCAATGAAGCCGAACTTGCGGAATTTGCCGTCTTTGGTGAACTTGAGGCTGCAGTCGGTCAGCGTGCCGAAAGCCTCGAACAGCTGCCGGAATCGCTCCTCCTTCATCTGCGACAGGACGGGCGTGAGGAGGGCGCGGGTGGGGACCCCTGAGCGAGAAACCCATGGCCACGGGGCCCTCCAGGGCACAGTGCCCTTCCTGGTCAGACCAGTCCCTGCCCTGGCTCCAGCACTTCCCGGTCGGGTGCCTTGAACAAGCGCCCACTTCACAGACGAGCACACTGAGGCACACAGACTGCGAATGCCACCTTTCCACCCTGGGCGCTGCTGTGAGGACGAGACCGGAAGAGGAGACACCGCAAGTACCCGCCAGAGTAAGCGAGCGGAGGCAAGAACACGACAAACCACATCCATGCTCGCTCACTTGGTGGAGGAGCACGGAGCCCCCGAGATGTCCACTGCCCGACTCCTGGAGTCGGCTACCTGGTACGGCACGACTCAGGGTCCTGGCATGGGACGCCGACTCTCCACGGGCCCAGGGTCACCACAGGCGAGCCAGAGGAGGGGCAGAGAAGCCCAAAGCTTAGGGTGTGGCTGTGGGCCAGGGCAGGCGGGCAGCCCCTAGAGGCTGACTCATCGAGAGGGGCTGCAGCCCTGTCCACATCCTGCAGGGGAAGTTGCGTCCTGGGAGCCCTGCTAACTTGTTATGGTAGCAGAGACAACCAGCACACTGAGCTGGTTACACCTCCATCAACGCGCCCCACGCTCCAGAGGACTGGCTGCTGGCTCGCGTCATCCTCACCCCTCGGGGGCTCCAAGGGGGATTTGTGCACATGGTCCGGGGGTGAGGGAGAACTCAGGGCCCCACACACGGCCCCACAAGCCTGCAAATGAAGAAGCCAGAGGCCTCGCCAGCCCAGGAGGAAGGTAGGAGTCTTCTTGAAGGAGCTTCGTGATAACCACTCTCATCAAAATCCTACAACCACTCTAGGAGTCAGGGCTTCTCACCCACATTCTACATGAGAAAATGGGGTTCGTCGAGCATAAATGACCTCCTGGGAAGTCTACAGGATCAAGCTGGGACTCAGCTCAGAAGCGTAAGAGAGGAATTCAGACCTCCCTCCAGCCCGACCCGGCGCTCCTCGGCCTTCCCGGCAGCCAAACTGGAACCCAGGACTCGCCAACACCTCCCAGCCTCGTGCTGCAGCCCTGGGGTCTTCCTTCACTTGTTCCCTCTGGGCGGGGCCTCCCAGACACAGCCCAGCCAGCTCCTCTTCACTCTCATTCCCCTCTCTGGCGGAAGCCTGTCCAGATTCCACGGGTGGCCCAGGGAACCACGCGCCTCTGGCTGCCCACAGAACCTGGCACCTGCTTCCCCACAGGCAGGCGTCTTAGCCACCTCTACCCAGCACCCAGCAGCACAAGGTCCTGTGTCGGGGAATAATAATTAGGATAAAGGCATGTGTATGCCGAGACAGGAGGGCACAGTGGCCAGGACAGCCCTGTGCTACAACCACACCACTCAGCTCAGCCCCTGGGTCGGACCTCAGGCCGATCACGTCACCTTGCTGAAACCTCGGTTTATCACCTTTAAAACGGGCGTAAAGCCAGAACCCGCCTCCCACCTCTCGCCCCGGGACAGCGCCAGGCACAGGCTACAAGCTGCAAGGGGCAGCTGCTACTGTTACAGCTTTGGTCACTCTCGGACAGCGAACCATGCTAAGAGTTGGCCACACTGAGACGCCAAGGAAGAAAGTTAGGAGAGCGAGGAAGGGAGCCACGGTGGAATCCTCACCCCACGAGAGACTCGGGGAATGGGCCCTCACCACTCTCCGAGTGTCCCGTTCACGGTAAACGACGGGGAAGCTTAGCGCACTCAAGTTGTGCAGCTCGGCACGCGGTCGCAGGGGCAAACGGAGCAAGAAATGGAGCCGCGAACACGCTGCCCGGGCACAGAGGCGCTTCTGAGAGTCCTACGACTAACCCACACCACGCTGGCTGCTCCTGGACGGGGATGGAGGGCAGGCGGTGCACACTTCCTGCACCGTTTGAATGTTTACAAGTCCCGGGTCCCTCCCACCAAAGAGAAAAAAGGAATTTTAAGAAGCCACAATCACGTAACTAAATGGCTTTTCCTTCTTTCTAGCCGGAGAGGTTTCCCGGGGGTGCAGACAGAACAGAAGACACCGAGACACCACCCACAGGGCGCCCTCTGCAAGAGGGGGTGGGCTCAGGGGGCCACACCAATGTGGGGGGCGGGCTCCACCCAACCACGCTTCTCGGCTCACGGATCCCGCTTCACCCGGGCGCTACCACGTGCCGGCGCCGCGCTGCGCTCTGGCCTCGGGGTCCCGGCTCCCCCGGACTGGGTAAGCGCCCCGTGGGTGGCGCAGCCCGCGCGACCCCCGACCCTCGGCCATGCAGAGTCGGGTCAACCGCAAACGCAACCCGACGCGAGGCTGCGCAGCCCGGAACTTGGCCGCTGGGGATCGGGCGCCCACCGCGGCTGTGGAACCCCGAGCGGCCGCGACGCCTCGCCCCAGAGCAAACACCCCGCAGCCTCCTCCAGACGCCTCTGCCCCAGGACCCCGGAGCCCAGCCGGCCCCACTGCAGACTCCCAAGTCCGGGGTCTGCCCTCACCCCGTTCGGGAGGTTCTTCACGATCAGCCGCGACATGCTTGCACGGTCCTCCCAGGATCCCAGCACGACTCGACCGCGTCTGCCGCCGCCAACTCTCACGCCGCCGCTCTGGGCGCCGCCATCTTTGACAAGCCGGAACTAAATCACGTGGCCCAGGCCCGCCCACCCGGAAGTGGGCGTGGCCACACGGCGCTGCTCGAGGAAGTCACGCCCAAAAGGGCGGGCCTGAGCGCTTGCCTTCTGCGCAGGCGCAGGCTGGTGGGCCGCTCCTGGAGATGCCGGTGCGACCGAGAAGTCGGCAGGGGGCGCTGGTTCCCGGTATCGGCGGGGGAATCCTTTTGAGATGTTCAATTTTGATTTCTTGTGTGCTAAGAGAGTGGGGCGGGATGAGGGAGCCTTGCGTCCCCTTTGGAACTGGGGAAACTGAAGTTTAGGAAAGAAAGAAGTTTGCCTCTTCCAGGCCAGCTGTCTGCTGTGGCCCGGGAGTGCAGTGGAGGATGGCCCAAGTGCTTGGGCCCTGCACCCCATGGGAGACCAGGAGAAGCACCTGGCTCCTGCCTTCGGATCAGTGCGGAGCGCCGGCCGCAGCGCGCTGGCTGCGGCGGCCATTGGAGGGTGAACCAACGACAAAGGAAGACCTTTTTGTCTGTCTCTCTCTCTCACTGTGCACTCTGCCTGTCCAAAAAAAAAAAAGTTTAGACCGTTTAGACCTGCCTGGTCCGTGGGCCAGTGAGCATTTGGGGTGAAGGTGAGGATCTGCGAGTAGGAAACAGACATCACCTGGCCGGCAGGTGAGCTGGGAGGCAGACGCAACTTGCTCAGAGTCCTGTAGCTGTCAGGGAGGCAGGTCTCTGGCCCTGGCACGTGTGCCCTGCAGGTACGTATAGACATGAAAGGCAGAGACACACAGAGGTCTCCCATCAGGTGCAAATGTCTGCAACAGCTGGAGTTGGGGCAGGCCGAAGCCAGGAGCTGGGAACTCAACCCAGGTCTCCCATGTGAGTGGCAGGGACCCCACTATCGCCTGCGGCCTCCCATGGTCCAAATTGGCAGGAAGCTGGAGTCAGGAGCTGAGCCAGGAACCCAGGAACTCTGATATGGGATGTGGGCGTCTCAAGTCCTGTGCCAACAGCCTGGCCCTGAACGTGACCTTTTTCAAGAAAGGGTCTTTGCAGTTTAACTAAATATCTTTAAATGAGGTCATCCTGTACTCTGGAGCAGGACCCTAAATGCAAAGTGTCTTTGCAAGAAGCACTCGGGGGTTGGCGTTGAGAGGCAGCAGGCCAAGCCCCCGCCTGCAACACCCACCCGTACCATATGGGCATGGGTTCGAGTCCCGGCTGCTCCACTTTTTTTTTTTTTAAGATTTATTTCATTTTATTTTTGAAAGAGTTACAGAGAGAGATCTTCCATCCACTGGTTCACTCCCCAGATGGCCACAACAGCCAGAGCTGCACCAATCTGAATGCAAGAGCCTGGAGCTTCTTCTGGGTCTCCCACATGGGTGCAGGGGCCCAAGGACTTGGGCCATCTTCTACTGCTTTCCCAGGCCATAGCAGAGAGCTGGATTGGAAGTGGTGTAGGTGGGACTTGAACCAATGCCCATATGGGATGCCGGCACTGCAGGTGGCGGCTTTACCCACTATGCCACAGCACCAGCCCCTGCTCCACTTCTGACCCAGCTCCCTGCTAATGGCCTGGGGGAAAGCAGCAGCAGGTGACGCAGGTACTTGGACCCCTGCCACCCACCTGGGAGACCGGGAAGAAGCTCCTGGGTCTAGCCTAGCATAGTCCTGGCTGTTGCAGCCATCTGGGGTGTGAACCAGTGGATGGACAATCTCTCTCTCTCTCTCTCTCTCTCTCTCTCTCTCTCTCTCTCTCTAGCTATTTCAAATAAGTAATTCTTAAAAACAGAAAACAATGCAAACGGCGGTGGCAGCCCCTTGGAGCAGGCCACGTGAAGACACAGGCAGAGACGGGGGTGGGGGGTGTCCACAAGCCGAGAGACACCCAGAGCCCCTGGAGCAGCAAGAGGCCAGAAAGTCCCCCCCGCCCCCCGCCGCAGGGTTGGGGAGCGCAGCCCTGCGGCCGCCCTGATGTCGGATTCGGACCCGCAGAGCCCCGAGGTGGTAGCGTGCTGCCTCCTGCACCGCCGCCCACCCGCAGCAGCAGAGCGGCGCAGAGCCAGGGGCACTCACTCCCTCAGTTCCGCAGCCCAGTGGGGAGGAGCTTTCCTGCAGCCCCAGGCCTCCCATGCCCCTGGCCACACCCCTCCAGGCCCTGCCTCTGCTCCCTCTGCTGTTGGGATCCAACCTGTCTCCTCCTGACCCTTTTTAGACAGCTGTCAGTAGGGCTCGCTGAAATGCAGGAGGATCTCATAGCCAGGTCCTTGATGACCTCTGCAATGTCTCCGTCCCAGCGAGGTCACATTCCCAGGTTTGGGGATCGGGGTGTGGACACAGCTCTTGCAGGGGACGCCCTTCCTCTCTACCACGTGGGGATTCAGTTGCCTCGCAGCAGGCTGTTCTGGAGGTCCAACAGCACCCTGTCCACATCTTGTGCAGATGTCTCACACAGAAGACACACGCATGGGGTGGGCATTGGGCTCGGCGGGTAAGCCGCTGCTTGGGGCACCCGCATCCATATGGAAGTGGCTCTGCTTCCGATCCAGCTTCCTGCTCCTGTGCACTGGAAGGCAGCAGTAATGGCTCGGGTTCCTGGGGCCCTGCCACCCACGTAGGAGATCTGGACTGGCTTCTGGGCTCCTGGCTCCCCAGCCACGGCAGGCATTAGTGTGGATAGAAGATCTCTCTCCGTCTCTGGCTCTCAGTCTCTCTCTTTCAAATCACACACACACGACTCTCACAAGTGCACCCACGTTAACCGTGGTTGACTACAACGAATTGTAGGTTTCAAAATAGCTGCTGGAACACCAGGAAGCAATCAGCATGCCAGCTGATGGTGTCTCAGCTCACTGTTTGGATCTTTACCTGAGCTACACATGCCTTGAAATGTCCCTCTGAGGCCGGCGCCGTGGCTCAACAGGCTAATCCTCCGCCTTGCGGCGCCAGCACACCGGGTTCTAGTCCTGGTCGGGGCGCCGGATTCTGTCCCGGTTGCCCCTCTTCCAGGCCAGCCCTCTGCTGTGGCCCGGGAGTGCAGTGGAGGATGGCCCAGGTGCTTGGGCCCTGCACCCCATGGTAGACCAGGAAAAAAGCACCTGGCACCTGGCTCCTGCCATCAGATGAGCGCGGTGCGCCGGCCACAGCGCACTGTCCGCGGCAGCCATTGGAGGGTGAACCAACGGCAAAGGAAGACCTTTCTCTGTCTCTCTCTCTCTCTCACTGTCCACTCTGCCTGTCAAAAAAAAAAAAAAAAAAGAAAAGAAATGTCCCTCTGAACCCTACAAACATGTACAGTAATTGCATACCAGCTAAAACTTAAAAAAAAAAAGAGGAGTGGGTGTTGTGGTGCAGGGGTGAAGCCATCGCTTGTGAGGCCACAGGTCCTGTCAGAGAGCCAGTTTGAGTCCCTACTGATGTGCCTGGGATGGGAGTGGAAGGTGACCCAAGTGCTTGGGCCTCCGCCATCCGTGTAGGAGACCCAGATGGAGTTCCTGGCTCCTGGCCCATCACTGGCTGCTGTGGGTATTTGGGGAGTGAATCAGCAGATAAATCTGAATCTCTCTCTCCCCCTTCATCCCCCTCTCTTGTTCTGACTTTCAAATAATCTTTGCTAATGTATTTGAGGATGCCCTAAGTCCTTGAGCAGACGGCTTAAGGCATTACTGTATTTTACGGTCATCCACCCCTCCCACCAAGGTTTACTGAAGGGTGGGTCATGAAACAACCTCAGGCCCTGCTGTCTGCACACCCAGCCCACTGGGATGGGCCAGTGCAGGCTTCATGAGGCACTCGGAGCATTACCCTTTAATCCGAGGGCGCGTGGAGGTGACCCGGCCAGTCCTGCCTCTGTACACCGTTACTTTATTATTTTCATGAACTGCCTTTAATAAAACCTACAACTCAGCGTAGCCTTCCCTAAGGAAATCCACAAACCAGGAGGTGTTTGAAAGGCATTGAAAGAGGACGAGTGCCCTTCGGGAATCCGCGCTGCCCGGCGCTGAGCCCGGGAAATGTGGCCGCCACATGTCAGGGCAGGCTGGACGGCAGGCCTGGGTGCCCCCTGTGTTTCCTAAGCAGCCCACATTGTAACTTGGTTATTACTCTTCCTGCCTCCCTGTCCCTCCCAGTAAATATTCTCCGGGCCACCTGGACCCCACCAGGCTGGCCTCTCTGATGACGCCTGGGAATTAAAAACAACCGACCAAGCAAGTCAGCGTCAGCGCCAGCCACAGTGCCTGCACGGAGGTGCCTGGGCTGTGAGACATCATGTCTAGCCTCTGAGGGATAGGCCAGTTGTGTGTGTGTGTGTGTGTGTGTGTGTTTCTGGAAGATTCTAGAAAGGATGAAGGACAGGAAGCTGAACTCTTGGTTTCCTCCATAAATCAGCTGCTCTGTGTCCCAAAGAATGAGATGGAAGTCCATGTCCGATGTGGACATGGTGGCCCACGCGGAAACACCTGCACACATGGGGACTTGTAATATTGCATGTAGTGTGGGTAGTAGCAGATTGGCAACAGCTTAAATGTCCCTCTGTGAGAAACTGGGAGAACAATGCACAGAATATCAGGGAGCCCTGGAGATGGAGGAGACAGTGCCCCAAACTGATTTTGAATCCACTCTTCAATAAAAGGAACTGGGGTGGGGATAGGGGGTCGTTGTGGTGCAGCAGGTCAAGTAGTCACTTGGGACCCACACATCCCATATCCACACGCCTGGGATCAAGTCCTGTCTCGGCTTCCAATCAGGCTTCCTGCTAATGCACACTCTTGGGGGGGGGGGCAGCCAGTGACGGCTCAAATGATTGGGCCCCCACTGCCCACATGGGAGGCCCAGATGGGGTTCCTGGCTCCCGGCTTTGGCCTGGCCCAGCCCTGGCTGCTGTGGGCATTTGGGGAGTGAACCTGCAGATGGAAGACCGCCCTCTTTCTCTCGCTCCATAACTCTGCCTTTCAAATCCATCCATCTGTGTTACAGGAACAAAAGGAGTCAGGGCTCCTTAGAGAGACACTCTTTCTAGGCTGGGCCAGGGAGCACACATCACAGACCTGGGGCATCTCGTCACACCAGGTCAGGAGGGGCTAAAGGGACAGACACCAAAATGAAAGAGCTTCCTGTGTGCAAAGTTGGGACGTTGTGTTGCAGTGCAGCATAACCCCCAGTGTAAAATAAATATCCAGGAGTCCATGGATACACAAACAGGTCATGAACACATGAGCAAGAGCAGAAGGATAAGCACCCGTCCTACGCAGTTCCTAGTACTGGAGGTGGCCCTCCGTGGGGCTGTGCCCGACGCCCAGCCCGGGGCTGTGCCTGGTGACTTCCTCCCCAGGACTGCAGGAGGGGAAGGGAAGAAACCAGGGATCTCATCAGGGAGCGACCTGACAGGCATGACCTTGGCAGTGACCAAGGTCACGGTCGACACCGTGAGCCCCGTGCAGCCCTTGTGCAGTGGAGCTTTCTGCTGTGGTCACGTTCCCAGAGTCCAGAGCTCTACTCCAGTCCCAGGAAAACCTCAGAGCAACGCTTACTGAGGGCATCCCCAGGAGCCCCTGGCCACTCTGCAAGACTGCCAAGGTCACCAAGAACAAGGACTGTGGGAGAAACTCACGGCCAAGGGACGGCGCTGCTCAGTGTAACACGAACATGATGATGCTCTGATGATGCCCCAGAGGGGAGAAGCCCAGGAAGTCTGATTGCAGCACAGACTGTGTGGGTGGTGAGGAGCCAGAGCTGGCCCGGTACCATGGCAAGCGCCCCACAGCGACATAGGGTGTGCAAGAACCAGTGACCTCCCAGCTTTTCTGTAAGCCCACACTCTGTGTTAGATTTTTTTTTTTAAAGATTTGTTTATTTATTTGAAAGTCAGAATTACACAGAGAGAGGAGAGGCAGAGAGAGAGAGAGGTCTTCCATCCGATGGTTCACTCCCCAGTTGGCAGCAATGGCCGGAGATGCACTGATCCAAAGCCAGGAGCCAGGAGCTTCTTCTGGGTCTCCCACATGGGTACAGGAGCCCAAGGACTTGGACCATCTTCCACTGTTTTCCTAGGCCATAGCAGAGAGCTGGATCGGAAGTGGAGCAGCCGGGTCTCAAACCAGCGCCCATATGGGATGCCAGTGCTTCAGGCCAGGGCGTTAACCCTCTGCACCACAGCACCAGCCCCTGTGTTAGATATTTTTAAGCAGGTGTCCAGAAGATGGTACAAGAAGGCTGTGGCAGATGTAGGTCAGCTGCCAGGTAGCTCCTAAGTTACCGTAATGGCCAACTCTGCACCGTGTTGTTCTGCTTCTCTCTGCAGCAATACCTCGGAAGCGACGCATCCTTCAGAGTGCACTGTATCCGGAGGCACGGGGTGTCCGCTGCAGATGGAGACTTGGATCGCTCCTCCTGCAGTTGTCCCTGTTATTAATAAGCAATCTCTGGGTTTCTACAAACTTTTACCAGCGTGTGGAAAGTCTCAGGAGCAGTAAGTTTTAGGGATTTTTTAAGTGGACACAGGCACTGTAGTCACCTTCTTCTCTTTCTTTTTTCAAAGATTCATTTATTTATTTGAAAGGCAGAGTTACAGAGAGGCAGAGGCAGAGGCAGAGGCAGAGGCAGAGGCAGGCAGAGAGAGAGAGAGAGAGAGAGAGAGAGAGAGAGAGATCCTCCATCTGCTGGTTCACTCACCAAATGGCCTCAATGGCCAAAGCTGGGCTGACCTGAAGCCAGGAGCCTGGAGCTTCTTCCGGGTCTCCCACAGGAGTGAAAGGGTCCAAGGACTTGGGCCATCTCCTACTGCTTTTCCAGGCCATAGCAGAGTTGGATCAGAAGTGGAGCAGCCAGGACTCCAAGTGGTGCCTATATGGCGTGCCGGCATATAGAGAGCAGAGGTCCTGCAAGAAGGAAGCACTTGCTCAAGATCGCACAGAAGCAGGCCGGTGCTGTGGTGCACCAGGTTAATCCTCCACCTGCGGTGCCAGCATCCCACATGGGTGCCGGTTCTAGTCCCGGCAGCTCCTCTTGCAACCCAGCTCTCTGCTGTGGCCTGGGAAAGCAGTAGAAGATGGCCCAAGTCCTTGGGCCCCTGCACCCATGTGGGAGCCCAGGAAGAAGCACCTGGCTCCTAGCTTTGGATTGGCACAGCTCCAGCCATTGAGGCCATTTGGGGAGTGAACCAACGGAAGGAAGACCTCTCTCTCTGTCTCTCCCTCTCGCTATCTGTAACTCTACCTCTCAAATAAATACATAAAATCTTTTTAAAAAAAGATCAGACAGAAGAGACAAAGGCCAGGCTCAAGCTCAGGCCCCTTCCTACCTTCAGTTACCTCCACGGGTCGGGAGGGGGAGGCAGCATGAGGTGCCGAGCGGATCTCCCTGGGGAGTGGCCACCAATGTGATTCCACTGTCCACTGCCAGTTACCCTAAAAGAGCAGCCCCTGGGTCCGAGCAATTGCAGAGGCACCTCTGGGGTGCAGGTGCCTGGGAAACTCGAGACAGGAGAGCAGGTGTGCACCAGCCTCAGCCACACCCGCACCGAGACCAGGCGACTTACCCTGAGGCAGACGGCTGCTAAGCCCTGGCCTGCTGGACCCTGCTGGGGGCTGAACGTCCACGAGGTGGTCCCCTCCTGCTCTAGGCAGTGAACCAGACTATCCACCTGGAAACAGCAGAAGTCACAGATCACTCATCAAACAGCCTACAGCTGCAGAAAAGCTAAACTCCAAGAAGATGAGCTGATGGGGTCTCATCCTGGGCACAGAGGCTGCACACCCTTGAACCTCTTTCATCAGGGCTGGCGGTGATACTGAGCGAGGGGCCGCGGCAGGGTGATGCGGGCTGCAGTGGGTGTAAATTGAAATTGTTCGGCTGTGCTGTGTGCAGGTGCCTCCTTCTCCCAAGAATCATCAAGGTCTGAGGCCGGCGCTGTGGCGTAGCAGGTAGAGCCGCTACCGGTGACACTGGCATCCCACGCGGGCACCGGTTCAAGTCTGGCTGCTCCACTTCTGATCCAGCTCCCTGCTATTGCCCCTGGGAAAGCAGCAGGGCACTGTGCTTCTCTAAATTTGGTCTAATTTCTCTGCTTCCAGAGGAGAAAAGTCTGCAGCCAACCCCAACTCCGTGCCTCTTGCTCCTCCTGGACTTTCTTCTACCCAACCTCCTGTCTCCTCCACACCCAAGGTGAGCTCTGAAAAAAAATCACAGCTGGAGCCCTTGGAAGAGTCTGGGCACGCGGGGTGGAGAGACCTGGCTTCAGACTCCGGTCCTGACTCTGTGCTGTGCGACCTTGGGGAAGTCAGCCACCCCCTCTGAATCTCACCCCTCGTCTGTGAAGCAGGACCAATAGTTCCCACTTCCAGGGTGGTGGTGAGGATTAGGGGTTATCTGTTCATGCAGGTGGGTCTAGTGCCAAAAGCAGGAACAACAGGATTGTATTTGGATGCTCCAGGGGCTGGTTAAGCTGAAATAGCACCTGTGGTCCTCACAGTAACTCAGTGATGGTGAAACAAAGATGATAAACTGACTCCCAGGGAGGGGAAGTGACTTATCAGAGGGCGCTCAGCCAGGAGGTCATGGGTGCAGCAGTCAGAGCCCCCAGCCTTATCCCCAGAAGCGGCTAGTGGCCTGGGCCGGGCTGGACACAGAGCCGAGCCGGACTGATCTCACAGTTTGGGAGGCTGCAAGTCCAGGGTCAGAGGGCTCCATCTGTTCTGCCTCTGGGGAGCAAAGTGCCGCAGGGAAGCCAGAGTGAGGCAGGGGCCCAGTCTCGCTCTGAGAGCTACATCCATCCCTTCCCAGGGCACCTCCCTCTGACCTCATCACCTTGCACAAAACCCCACCTCTTAAAGGGCCCGCCCAAGCCACAATCAAACCACAGCAATGCCTCTTGGCTGGTTCCAGAGGGTTGCCTCTGGGTGCTCAGCGCCTGCACCCTATTCCCTTTTGCTTGTTGGGCCAGAGGCATCTGGACTCACTAGATCCTTGTGACTTAGAAAAGTTACCTGCAGTTCTAAGGACTCACCAGCAAGGGACGCCAGAGGATCACAGATACATCCAGGCAGAGCTGCGGAGCCGACCCGGCAACCTTGGTGAGGTGGCCTCTGCGGAGGGGGGAGTTGACAGATGGCTGCCCAGCCTGGCTGAGTGGACAATGGCAGACAGACCCGAAAGACCCCTGCTCAGCACAGCACCTGGCTATCGCTGGTGGGCAAGTAATTGTGCAGAAATAAGATTCAACCCAGAAGAAGGTCAAGGAGGGTTCGGGAAGCGTGTCTAAACGCAGACAGCAAGAGGGAGAGATCTGGCTGGGCAGGTGGCCGGTGGGGGGGACCCAGGCAGGGAGCAGCCACACAGGGGCGGGAGGCCTGAAGGTATGAAGGGTCCAGAGATGCCAGCTCATCCCGGGTTCTGTGGCCGGGCCCTAAATGCTGTCCCAGGCGCCCCTTTAAGAGGGAGGTCGACACCCGCAGAGGCAGTGGCCACGAGAAGACAGAGCAGGCAGAGGCTAGCTGGAAGAGGCCGACCTGCAAGACTGGAGCACAAGCCAAGGGGCACAAGAGGCAGGGGCGGCCTCTTCCCCAGGGTCTCCGGGGCAGCAAGGCCCTGTGGACTGCTCAGCTCAGCCCAGGACACTGCTGTTGGCGTTCTGGCTTCAGAAGTGTGAAAGAAGCCAACGTGTGCTGCTTTCTTTGTTTCTTATTTGAGAAAGCGAGAGAGCGAGCGAGTGAGCGAGCAGGTACACTCCATCCCCTGGTGCACTTCCCAAATGCCTCGATGGTTGGCACTTGGCCAGGCCAAGACCAGGAGCTGCTAACTCGGCCTGGCTTCCCATGTGGGTGGCGGGGACCCAGCTACTGGAGCCATCACCGCTGCCTCCCAGGGTCTGCGTTAGCAGGAACCGGAGCTGGGACCCAAACTCAGGTACTGCACTGGTGCACACGAGCACCTGAACTTTTGTGTGGCTTCAGCATCATTGAGTCTGTGGTCGCAGCTGCAGGAAACGAATTGAACAGCAGGGAGAGGGGGTGAGGCCACCGGGGGCAGCGAGACTCAGCCACTGGCAGAGCCTGGCTGGGCCTGGGGGCCCAACTGCCCCTCCCCCTGTCTTTCACCACCTGTTGGTGCCTCCCCGTGGAGGGACCTCAACCAGAAAGTGGCAGTTGGAGGACGGAGCCCCCGATGTGGGCAGATGGTCCTCACTGTCAACCAGGACACTTATACACGCCACAGGCGCTGTAGCTTCTGTGCCCTGGGGGGCGCTTCCCCCACGGCACGGGCTGGGGAGCGGATAAAGGCCTCTGCTTTGGAAGCACCTGCCTGGGGTTGTCCCCCGCCCTGCCCCCACCATCCCCTCCTGGCCCCGTGAGAGAGGAGCCTGTGGCTTGGTCACCCAGTATCTGGGTTCAAAGCCCAACCGCTGAAGCTGGAAGCTGTGTGGTGTGAGGGTAATTCCTTAACCTCTTTGAGCTGATCTGAGCCATCAGCCCAGCTTTCTCCCCAGTGAGAGCACAGTGGTGATGTGAAGGCCACTCGATAGGCTCGAGCCTGGGTTCCTGCTCTCTCTGCCCTTAGCCAGCTGTGTGACCTTGGGGAAGTCACTCCACATCGATGAGCCTCAGTTTGCTCATCTACAAAATGGAATGCCTGCCTTGAGTGTTTATTAGGGGTTGAATCATGTCCTCCCCCCCTAAAAAAGTTACTGACTCCCTAATTGCCAGTAGTGATCGTGACCCCATCTCCAGATGTAGGTGTTGTCATGGTCAGGTGATTCATCCTGGGGAGGGTGGACCCTAAGCTGCTGTCCTTTAGGAAGAGGAGATACAAACACGGTGATAACAGAGGCACAGGTCGGAGGGATGCAGCTGTGAGGGCGGGAATGCCAAGGTTTGCCACCAAACCGGGACTGAGAGCAAGCGACAGCTCCTCCCTGGGAGCCCTCAGGGGCCACAGGGCCCTACTCACACCTTGTCTTTGCACTTAGGGCCATCAGAACTGAGAGGGAACTAAATGATGCTGCTGCTGTGAGCCAAACAGATGTGGTAATGTGTTACAGACCCCGAAGGCCGCATGGCAAACGACCCCGAGGCTGCCGGTACTAGACATCCCTTTATGACAGCCTGGGATCCACGTGGCTTAGAATCCAGACATCTCTCAGAGGGGCCTGGGGCCTCCGAGCTCTCCCCCAGGGTTTCTTAGCACAGCCCCTGTGAGCTTCCTCACGGTGCAGCGGCCACTGAGAGTGAGCAGGACACACAGGCAGACGCTGTCGTTTAGTGGATCTAGCCTCAAAGTCTCAAAGCCACACCCTGCTGTCAGAGCTGCCCCAGCCCCACCAGGCCCAGGGCAGGGACACACACCTGGCCTCTCACAGGGTGGGGCAGGGCGTGTCTACCACACTGTGGGATGGATAGGTGCTGTGCATGGGTGCAGCTGTCTCGGGACACTGCACGTGCTGCACCTGTCTCCTAGCTGTGACAGTGAATGTCAGATGTGCTCCTGTTCTGCAGAGCATTTGGGGAGTTGAGAAGCAATGGACTTGCCCATGTGTTTGTAAAAGGAAACTCTGGTGTGTTGGTTGTAAGAGGTGGGAGGGAGGTGGATCCTAGACAGGGAATGGAAGGAGTCTCAGCTGCCACTCCTCCTCATGGCCCATGGGATTTTCCTTTCCATTGGAAAAGCACTTTAAAAAAGTGCTGCTTGGGCTGGCATTGTGGTGCCGTGAGCTAAGCTGCCACCTGCAATGCCGTTATCCCATACTGGAGCACCAGTTTGAGTCTTGGCTGCTCCATTTTCTTTCTTTTCTTTTTTTTATTTGACAGAGTTAGAGAGAGAGAGAGAGAGAGAGAGAGAGAGAGAGAGAGAGGTCTTCCTTCTGTTGGTTCACCCCCTAAATGGCTGCTATGGCCGGAGCTATGCCATTCCGAAGCCAGGAGCCAGGTGCTTCCTCCTGGTCTCCCATGAGGGTGCAGGGACCCAAGCACTTGGGCCACAGTAGAGAGCTGGACTGGAAGAGCAGTAACCGGGACTAGAACCTGGTGCTGACCCCATGGCTGCTCATTTTCAATCCAGCTCCCAGCTAATGTGTCTGAGCAAGCAGCAGCAGATGGCCCGAGTACTCGAGTCCTTGCTACTCACACGGGAGACCCAGGTGGAACTTCAGGATGCTGGCTTGGGTGCGGACCAGCCCAGGCTGCTGTGGCCATTTGGGGAATGAACCAGCAGAGGGAAGGTCGCTCACTCTCTCTCTCCTCTCTCTCTCTCTCTCTTCCCCCAACACTCTCTCTGCCTTTCAAATAAATAAGTCTTTAAAAATTAAAAATACTGCTTTTCCTTTTGGGGGGGTCATATTCATAGGCAGCATTTTTTTTTCTGAATTAGGTCGAGTTTTATTTTGAGCTCCTGTGTACTTGAAAACAACTCGATTCAATTCTGATGGGAAGGGGCTGCCAATGCCCCGGCTCCCATTTCCTCCCATCCGGGACCCTTGGGAGCTGGGGAGCTGCCTTGCCACCCTCTTTCTGCTCCCGCCCCTTGTGGCTGGAGCCCACAGTGCCACGCTCCTGCTGTCCCCCACATCCTCTGCACCTCCAGGGCACTCGCAGACAGGGAGGGAGAGTACTGGAAGCTTCACAAGTGTGGACGCTGCTCTTTTTATTTTCCCTTCACGAGGGAACACACCGCTTTTCCGATGGATGTGCCCCAGTGTTCGCAGAACTGGGTAGAGCGCAGGTGTGCGGCTCCTGTATTGGACCCCTGGCTCCCAGTGGGACTGCATTGGCAGGTGTGGCCTCTGAGGAGGCATTGGCGGGGGTGAGGGTGAGGGAGATCATGAGGGATGGGCGCATCCAAGAGGACTGCTGTCCTTCTAAGAGGTAGGGACAGCAGATTGCGCCTTCCCCTCCCCTCCTCTCCTTCCCTGTCTCTGCCCACAGAGAAAGGCCTTGGGAGGACACAGTGAGGAGGCCGCCATCTGCAAACCATGAGGCGAGGCCTCACCAGAAACCAGCCCTGACGGCACCTTGGTCTTGGACGCCCCCACCGCCTGCCACCCCCAGGCTCCAGAACTGTGAGAAAATAATTGTCCGCTGTTTAGTCACTCACTCTTACGGCTGCCCATGGTGGCTGGTCTCAGGACTAACCCCAGGGTGTCACCATGCAAGGGCTCTGCCCAGAGAGCTGCGGGTCCCACCCAGTGGTGCACACACAAGCCTAGGAGGGAAGAGATGGTTCAGGCCACGGCAGCAGCTGGCACTTCCCACTAAGGGACACCCAAATGCTACACAGGTAACTTTGATTGGTCCATGACAAGGAACCTCTTACGGTCATCATAGGGTCTAGGGCGTGCTGGGCTTGTGGTAATGAACTTGGCAGGGCACTGAAAGGTTGAAGGGGAGGGGAGCAGGAGGAGACGACACCTGGGATGCAGACAGGGAAGGAGGGGGGTGGGAGGGAGCAGCCCTAGACTAGGCAGCTGATGGAGGAGCCCCAGGTTGGGCAGAACTGCTGCGCTGACTCGGAGGAGGGGCTCCTGGCCTCAGCACTGTGGGCATTTGGGGCCAGCAAATCCAGCCCCTCACTCTGAGGATGCCCAGCAGTGTCTCTGGCTCCTCCCACCAGATGCCTGCAGCACCCCCCAGTTGGCAGGACCAGGAGCATCTTCAGACCTTGCCAGCCATCTCCCAGGAGACCAAGGGTCACTGCGGGAGCTGCCACCAGGGGCGTCTCTGGGCCCTGCCCCCCGACTCTGGCCACAAGCCCGACGCTGCTCTGTGAAACGGAGTAGACTCAATGATTCTGGTTTTCCACTTGGCCGATTATTTTTTAGAAATTATAACCGGTATCGGTGAGGGCGAAAGGCGTGCTTTGCTGGCATCGTTGTTTGGAAACCGCACCAGGAGTCTTTCTGCCGGGAGTCCCGTTTCTTGGCGCTCGTGGAGGGAAGTAACCACACTGCACAGGTGCTCCGAGGGAGCGGAGGGCACTGCCCTTTCTAACAGGGAAGATGAGAGCCTGGCTAACCCTGGCTAACCCTGGCAACCAAGACTTATTTAGAACTTTGAAGGAAGATTTCCAAGCTGTGGTTCAGCTGCACAACCATGTGCACCAAACTCTCCCCTTTCTCTGTTCTGGTCTCCAGGGCAGGAGCCGGGAGAACCATGACAGACCACGAGGTGGAGGCCATAGTTGCCAAAAACAGAAGAGCGATAACAAAGAACCAGGTAGCTCCAGCCATCCTGTCCACATCCTGGAGGGAGAGGGAGAGGGCGGGGCAAACACCCTTGCCCACAGATACCTCTCAGGTCCTTCCCAGGCCTCTCTTCCAGTAGCGGACGCCTACTCACCATTGGCTGGAAACAAGTCATGTGACTCTCTCTGGGTGTGAGGAATGCTGGGAAATGTAGTTTTCAGACAGGACTGGTGCTACCTTGAACAAATTCAGGATTCTCTGGATGAATGAGACAAGTGTGGGTGCTGGGTCTTTTCTTGTATGGGGAGACCATGGCAGAGGCTGGCACAACTGTCCAGAGAACTGGCAGTGGGGAGAGAGGGGTGCAGGGTGGGGGCTCCCCGTGTCTGGGTGCCAGGGTTTCGGAGCTGTCCCGGGAACACCTCCTCCAGCTGGCGGCTCCTGTGCAATGGAATCGCAGCTTCTCTCCCGGCTCATGCTCACGTGAAGCCCACTGGACCTCAAGGAGGAGGGACAGGGCCACAGCCAATGCTTTGCCCGAATCGCTGGGTGGGAGAGAGCTCCCCGCACGCCAGGCTGGGGCAGCTGAGGGAAGGCTGCACCCACTGGCAGGGTTCACTTCCTTCGAACTCACTTCCTGTCCTGCTCAGCGGGTGAGGCAGGAAAGGTTTTCTTCTTTAGCATCTTCATGACATTTTCACGATAAGAATCTGCTCCGAGAGGCGGGGGTGGTTCTTGCTGGTGACAGTGCTGATCAGGGTGGTGATGAGGGCGAGGTTCTGCAGTGTGCACCATGTACTCTTTTTTTTGGACAGGCAGAGTTAGTGAGAGAGAGAGAGAGAGACAGAGAAAGGTCTTCCTTCTGTTGGTTCACCCCCCAAATGGCTGCTATGGCCGGCGCTGTGCCGATCCAAAGCCAGGAGCCAGGTGCTTCCTTCTGATCTCCCATGCAGGTGCAGGAGCCCAAGGACTTGGGCCATCCTCCTCTGCCTTCCCGGGCCGCAGTAGAGAGCTGGACTGGAAGAGGAGCAACCGGGACAGAATCCGGCGCCCCGACTGGGACTAGAACTTGGAGTGCCGGCACCGCAGGCGGAGGATTAGCCTAGTGAGCTGCGGCACCAGCCATATACTCTGTTCTTAGCACTTAAAAGTCCTGCCTTGGCTAATTTTCATATGGACCTTCTTATTAGGAAGATACATTTGTGATTTCCATTTCACAGATAAGGCACTGAGGCTCAGGAAGGAGTAATTTCACCTGTGGCCACATAGCTTGACAGCTGAGGCACCAGCTGTAATGATGTAATTAGGATGCTTAACTTGTAACTCACATGATACAAATTATATTCTAACATTGTAATCACAACTGGACACAGTAATTGCTACATTGTCGATTCCATTGTAACATTCAAGCCACAATGTTAAAAGGCAACCTGTACATATTGCCCAGTGACATTTTAATCACAATGTCACAATGTGACCTGCACATTACAAATTATAATGTAACATTTTAATTACAATGCTATCTGCCTTTCTCAGAGGCAGAGCCCAAATATTTACTCATTCAAACATGTAGAACTCTGCACTTTAGATGCATGGTGTCATTGGCTTATATGCAAACTACTGGTTTCAAGAACTATAATTTTGCCTACTTTATTTTAAAGAAGGATTTATTTATTTCTTTTGAAAGACAGAATGGCAGAGAGAGGGGGAGAGGGAGAGACAACTAGGGCTGGGTCAGGCCAAAGCCAGGAGCCCAGAACTCCATCCAGGACTCCCGCATGAGTGATGGGGCACAAGTACCTGAACCATCATCTGCTGCCTACCAGGCACATTGTCAGGGGCTGAATGGACTCGAGCTGGTGCTCTGGTATGGGATGCAGGTGTATCCAGCAGCAGCTTAACTGACTGTACCCAATGCCGGCCCCTGTGCCTACTTTGTAGATGAAGAAAGTCAGACCCAGAGAGGTTGAATCCTTGTCTGAGATCACAGAGCTGGAAAGTGGCAGAGGCAGAATTTTAAGATTTATTTTTTGTTTGAAAGGCAGAGATGCAGAGATGCAGAGACAGGCAGAGACAGACAGAGAGGGAGAGAGGGAGAGAGGGAGACAGAGAGGGAGAGAGGGAGAGACGGAGAGAGGTCTTCCATCCACTGGGTCATTCCTCAAATGGCTGCAACAGTTGGAGCTGGGACAATCCAAAGCCAAGAGCCAGGAACTTCTCCTGGGTCTCCCATGTGGGTACAGGGGCCCAAGGACTTGGGCCATCTTCCACTACTTTCCCAGGCTATAGTAGAGAGTTGGATCAGAAGTGGAGCAGCTGAGACTTGAACTGGCGCCCATAGCAGATGCCGGCACTGTAGGTGGTGGATTAGCCACTATGCCATGGCACCGGCCCCCAGAGGCAGGATTTGAACCCAGGACTCTAACACTGGAGCTTCAGCTTTTGCTGTCTCCAAGGCCAGCATGCTAGGGTGGGGGCCAAAGCGCCAAGCCCAGAGGGGCACGAGAGAGACAAGAGCAGCCGCCTTCTTTCCTGGCGCTCTCTGTCCCTGTGACTGTGCCTCACTCACACGTACACAGCTGCCAGGGATCAAAGTCCTCCCCAAGATGTATTTGCTGTGAGTTCCAAACAAACGGGTGTTACCATGCAGCTAAGAGAAACATCGGGCGGACACGGTGCATGAGCGCCAACTGGCTGTGGAGCCCCAGCGATCCAGCAGCCTCTTCCTGGGTCTCTAGCACGTAGGGGGCTGGAGCGGAGGGGTGGGAGGCTCCAGCTCTGGCGGCATTGAGGCAGGGCCGACAGTGACCCGCGTTGCTCCTTCTCTCCTGGGGAGAACTGACTCCCTTTCAGCCTCCCACAAAAGCAACACACACACACACACACACACACAACCACCATCCATCAAACGTGTTAACCCTGCCAAGCACTTACTAGGCAGTAACCCTTAAAGCCGACCCACAAGGCAGGTATTTTTACTGATCCCTTTCACAGGTGGTGCTAAGAGTGCAGAGCGAGCCCCCCATGAAGCTGGATTCTGTTCAGCACTCAGCACCTGGTGGTCGATCAAGCCGATGGGAAGCAGCTCCTGGGCCTTGGCTGTTCACACTCTGCAGTGGGGGAGGCAGACAGGGACAGGGGCCTCTGAGACGGCGAGTGGTGAGGCGGGAGTGAGGCGGCAGGTGGGGTGCCACCCCTCTGGATCACATGTGGCTCCCGCGGCTGTGAGAAGTCAGCTGCTTGCACAAGGATGTTGTTTTGGAGTTGCAAGCTGTTTACTGTACCAGTGACTTTGCTTGAAAAAAAAATTATTTGAAAGGCAGAGAGGATGAGAGGGATGAGAGGGATGAGAGGGATGAGAGGGATGAGAGAGAGGGAGAGAGGGAGAGAGGGAGAGAGGGAGAGAGGGAGGGAGGGAGGGAGGGAGGGAGGGAGGGAGGGAAGAGAGAGCAGCAAGTGTTCCCTTCCACTGGTCCATTCTTCAAACGCCCCCAGCAGCTGGGGATGGGCCAGGCTGAGGCTGGGAGCTGGGAACTTGACACAGGCCTCCCACGTGGAACCCAATCACTGGAGCCATCTCTCTGCACTGGCAGGAAGCCAGAGCCAGGTGCTCCGGTATTCAACACAGGCACCTTACTGACCAGGCCAAGTGCCTGGCCCGCCTACTATGGGAAATAAGATATTTGGGGAATGAAACTGATGCTACCTTTAGTGAGAGAAGGACACTTAGGACATCTATGAGTTATGCTTCTCTATGCCCTTCTGTTACCAGACTTAATGGTTCCTTGAATGCCTGGGCCTTGACCAGGGAAAACAGAAAAATAAAGCAAATGGGCTTTCCTAACCACATCTGAATGCCCAAACATCTGTATGCAGTGATTCTCTTTATTTTTATTTACTTATTTGAAAGTCAGAGTTACACAGAGAGAAGAGAGGCAGAGAGAGAGAGAGAGAGAGAGAGAGAGAGAGAGAGAGAGAGAGGGAGAGGGAGAGAGAGAGAGGGAGGGAGGGAGAGGTCTTCCATCCGCTGGTTCACTCACTCCCCATTGGCCACAATGGCTGGAGCTGTGCCGATCTGGAGCCAGGAGCCAGGAGCTTCTTCTGGGTCTCCCATGTGGGTGCAGGGGCCCAAGGACTTGGGCCATCTTTTACTGCTTTCCCAGGCCATAGCAGAGAGCTCAATCGAAAGTGGGGCAGCTGGGACTAGAACTGGTGCCCATATGGAATGCCAGCACTTCAAGCTAGGGCGTTAACCCACTGTGCCACAGCGCCAGCCCCACAGCAATTCTCTGTAAAGTGCTCTGCACACACCCCAGCATCCTAAGGGTAGCCATGATTCTCATCTTGTGGTATAGTTCTCAGCTGTCCAGTGAAGCCAAGACCCCTCCCATCTTCAGGGTCAACGTCAGGCGTGGGACTTCCTCTTAGAGCCTGGGTGTGGGGCAGGTGGTGGGCACGTCTCCTGTCAGAGTCCTGGCTCTGCTGCCAGTTCCAGCTTCCTGCTAATGCACCCCTTGGGAGGCAGCAGGTGATGGCTCAAGGACTTTGGTCCCCATCACACTGGAGACCCCACATGGAATTCCTGCCTCTTGGCTTCAGCCTGGCCCAGCTCTGGCTATTGCAAACATTTGGGAAAGTGAACCAGTAGATAGAAGATCTCTGTCTCTCAGTCTTTCAAATAAAATGAAATTAATTTGGGTTGGAGCTGTGGCGCAGCGGGTTAAAGCCCTGGCCTGAAGAACTAGCATCCCATATGGGCGCCAGTTCGAGTCCCGGCTGCTCCTCTTCTGATCCAGCTCTCTGCTATGGCCTGGGAAAGCAGTAGAGGATGGGCCAAATCCTTGGGCCCCTGCACCCACATGGGAGGCCTGGAAGAAGCTCCTGGCTTTGGATCAACTGGCAACTCCAGCTGCTGTGGCCAATTAGGGAGTGACCCAGTGGATGGAAGACCTCTCTCTCTGTCTTTACCTCTCTCTGTAACTCTTTCAAATAAATCTTTTAAAAAATGAAATTAATAAAAGCCTGTATGTTGTAATTAATTGGGTTGTGGTAATCAGATATGATGTCTATGGAGGCCTTAAATATATTCATTCTTCAATTAAAGTTTTTTTAAAGATATATTTATTTATTTGAAAGTCAGAGTTACACAGAGAAAGGAGAGGCAGAGAGAGAGAGAGAGGTCTTCCATCCGATGGTTCACTCCCCAGTTGGCCGCAACGGCCAGAGATGTGCTGATTTGAAGCCAGGAGCTTCTTCTGGGTCTCCCATGCGAATGCAGGGCCCAAGCACTTGGGCCATCTTCTCCCGCTTTCCCAGACCATAGCAGAGAGCTGGATTGGAAGTGGAGCAGCTGGGACTAGAACTGGTGCCCATATGGGATGCTGGCACTTCAGGCCAGGGGGTTAACCTGCTGCGCCACAGCACCGGCCCCATGAATAGTTTTTAAAGAAGCTTATAGCATAAACAGACCAGGATCCAGTGGATTCCCTGCTCACAACAAGTCCTGCAGGTGCATCAAGAAAAACAAGAAAATGACATCTTCTTGGTGTATGCCAGTAAATGTTTAACAATGACTGTGTGGGGTGGGATCCTGCTCTGTAGCATTTGTCAATTTCCTTGGTGTAAATACACCTGCCGCAGCTGAGCTCTATGAACCAGATGCCGCTGAGCACAAGGAGAGACACCGAAGCACCCACTTTATTTATATTTCCACCAGCCAGAAGCAAATAAAACATAGCAAGGTAGACAGGAATCAATGAGCGGTGTTTCCTTTTTATTTTTGTTTTACTACAAATTTAATAATGGCCAAGTTCAATAAGTGGCCCACAAAATTCCTGGACATTTAACAATCAGCTCTCAGAGGCTGGTCAGAGCCAGCTCCGGTATTCCTGTCTCTGGTGCCTCTGGGTCTTAATCTCTGCACCTAGAAAAAGCAGGATGCCACCACTCACTGTGGCAGTTGTAGTGCAGCTTAGAAAGAACATGTGCAGGGGCCAGCAAGTGGTGCAGCAGGAGGAGCTTCGGCCTGGAATGCCAGCGTCTCATGTGAGCACTGCTTCGAGTCCCAGTTGCTCTACTTCCAATTCAGCTCCTTGATGATGCACTGTGGGAAGCAGAAGATAGCCCTAAGTACTCGGGCCCCTGCCACCCAGGTGGGAGGCCCCGTGGAGTCCCTGGCTCCTGACTTCAGCCTGGTCCAGCCATGGCCCTTGTGACAGATGGGGGAGTGAATCAGTGGAAGGAGACCCACTCTCTGCCTTTCAAACAAACGCACCTTAACAAGTGATGTCTGCACAGTGTTTGCCACAGATCACGCACTCAGAAAAGTTCAAGCTCAGGTCTGGTTTGTGGCCCTGGGGTTTCTAAGGGCGGGGACATGAGCCCTTCAACAGAAATTTCAGTTTTGCCCCTGGGAAATGAAGCTGGAAGAAGCAGGGACAGATGGAGTTGCGAGTTTCCAGTCCACTGGTGGTGCTCGTGTGTTCCAGCTCATTTTCCTTTCCTTTTTTAATCCTTATATAATTCTTTTTTTATTTGACAGATAGAATTAGACAGTGAGAGAGAGAGAGAGACAGAGAGAAAGGTCTTCCTTCTGTTGGTTCACCCCCCAATGGCTGCTACGGATGGCACTATGCTGATCCGAAGGTAGGAGCCAGGTGCTTCTCCTGGTCTCCCATGCGGGTGCAGGGACCCAAGCACTTGGACCATCCTCCACTGCACTCCCGGGCCACAGCAGAGAGCTGGGCTGGAAGAGGAGCAACCGGGACTAGAACCCGGCACCCATATGGGCTACTGGCGCTGCAGGCGGAGGATTAACCAAGTGAGCCACAGCGCTGGCCCCAATCCTTATATAATTCTATCATGTATCTGTCATCTACCTGCATATCTAGCTACTTATTTTTCTGTTTGTGTTGTTTTAGACAACTGGCATCCAAGCGTATACACCATCTTACATTTTATTTCTTGCAAAAGCACATAGTAACTGGAAGATAGAGCGAAGCCTGCTCCTAGAATGCCGTCAGCAGTGGCTGCAGCCTAGCAGCTGTTTTGTGAACAGCACCCGCGGAGCGACTGAATCGATGAAAGAAAGACACAAAGGAAAAGAACACGTCTTCTCCTGGCTGCTGCCAGGCTTCTGGGGTGTGCCCTGCTGGTGTGTTGAAATCTGTTCCTCCAACCGTATTTCAAGGAAAGAGAACCTCACAGGTTGTTGCATGCATGTTTCATGCCCTGTTTTCTATTTGGTTCTCTGCAAACAGAAAACCCAGGTCTTGAAGGCAGGAGGTGGAGGTGCGGATGGAGGTGGCGCTGGTGCAGGATCCCTCCCAGCAGGGCTGCCGGCAACCTCCACCTCTTTCCCAGGGTTTTGCTTATTGACGCCTGGGCAGGCTTGGCCCCTGGATTTCTCCCCAGCAGCGCCACAGCAGAGTCCCTGCTTCTGGGTGCCGCAGTGGGAGAGCGCCCAGGCTAGCTCGGCCCAGCCTCAGCACCTCCATCACGTGGCTCTCCCCCCACCCTCCCGCCTCTCCCCTACGAGCATCCATAATCGTGTGCTCTGGGGAGGGTCCAGGCAACAGCTGCCTTTGATCAGCCCAACATCTGGGCTGACTGGTGATCAAAGATGGGAACGCTGTGACAGCGGAGACTTGGCAAGGACCCAGGCTGCCTCCCTGCCAGGGTGGGGGAAGGGCAGGACAGGGCAGGGGGTGGGGATAAGGAGGAAGGGGGCTGGGGGGCTGCAGCAACCCATCGAGCTGCAGGGACCTGGTGGGAAGGGGTACGGCTGGGAGCACGGGCTCTGCCTTTGCAACCTGGATGCTCCTTGCCTCAGTTTTCTTTCTGTAAAATGGGAGTAATACACAGACAGACAGGAAGACATGAGCTACGAAACACAAAGGGCATAGAACATGCCTGGGTCCCTGAGCAAGAGCGGTTGTCTCTATGTGGCCTTTGCTAATTCGTATTCCCAGAGCCGGGCAGGGAGAGCATGGGAGAGCCTGGCCTTCCCGGAAGCTTTAGTGTCTCCCTAATTCACAACAAACCACTCTTGGCTTGCGTTGCCCCATCGGCAAATGGAGACGGACGGCAGGACTTGGCGAGATCAGACAGGGCTCATTTCTTTCCATTTGACAGATGGCGAAACTGAGGTTGTGCAAGGAGGAACCAGCCCAGTACTTGCCTCCCTGGGAGTCCTCCCGCCCCCGCATCGCAGGGTGGGTGCCTCTTCAGGAGCCCAGCCAGTTACTGGCCCACGGCAGTCACTGGGACATGTGTGTGGGCCAAGAATGCCTCCTCATCCTCCTACTGGCTCATCTATAATAGCGCCAGCTCCTTTCATCTCATGTTTGCCTTGAAACTTCTCATTCAAGTACAACATCCACAGAGAAGCTGGCATCCATCGGCACCCTGCGGCATCACGAGCCACACACGGAACAGCAGAGGATTCCCGACTTCCTGGAAACTCCACTGTGCCGCTTCCAGGCGCTCCCCCAACTCCACGGAAACCCCACGCCTGCCAGGAGCCAGGCGACATAGGCACCAGCCTTGCAGGCACTGATCTGATGGAAACCTTGCAACAGCACTTACTGTCGTACCCATTCCACAGATGAGAGTGCCGAGGCCCCAGGGGTGTCACTTTCTCAAGGTGGGTGGGGGCTTCAAAGCCTCAAGCCCTTGGCTCGAGGACAGTGAGCGCCCTCAGTGTCAGGGATCGCTCTCCCCAGGGCAAGACTTCAGTGAGGATCCTGGGCTGACACAGGAAGAGCATTTTTGTGTCTTGGGAAGAGGATGCGTTAGGGAAACAGTTGTGTGATGCCTGAGGCTAGCCAGGAATCGGAGCTGTTTGGTGGGCTAGCAGGGCTTCCCCAGAAGCCCGTCAGAGGTGGCCAGGGGCTTACTCGGGAGCTGTGGCCCCTGCTGCTGCTGGTCTGGCTCTCTTGTCACCTCCCCCTTTCCCAGTTCTCTCCCGGAGAGTTCTGCCAGTGTACATGGAGGACCCAAGCCAAGGGTGCCACGGTGAGGTCCATTCCCCCTTGGCCCAGAGATCCAGTCCAAGCAAGGGGTCAGCCTGGGTGTGAAAGTCAAACCCGAGACAAGGGTTCCGACTGGGGGAGCGATGCTGAGAAGCAGGCAAAAGGCCCAGGGCAGGAGGCACTTGGCCATGGCCTCGGGCAGCCGGTGTGTGTTCTGCAAGCTCACAAGGCCGTGTGATGTGCATCTCCATGGTCTGCCCTGGGTGTAAAGGAGGCAAGCTTCCACCCATGGGGCCCACCCCCATTGTCAAGATGACAATGTGATTGGTGGGGGGGGCTTGCTTTGCTGAGGGACCCCCAGGCCCAGAGCAGAGGTGTCACAGGGGGCCTTGGGGCTGTCTGGGTGTCACCTGCACTAAGCTGCCGCATTCCTGGTGGGACCAAGGGACACGCTGGGGCTCACAGACCATGCAACATAAAGGAGTCCCAGGCCCCAGAGGCTAGGAGACAGGCATCTCGAGCCCATGGTCCATGGGCTTGGTCCTTCGTCATCACGGTCAGCTGGTCACCTGCAGCCTCCCTCTGTCCTCCCCCTCCAGCCCCCGACCCTTCTTTCTCCTTTGCTCAACACCACCCCTGACAACAGGAGACGTCAGCCGGCCCAACTTTAAGATCCCCTGTCATGGGATGGATTTTTTTCCTGTTTTCCTAAATATCCTCATGTTGGAGTCCTAAGCCCCAGCGCCTCCGCACGTGACCTCATTTGGGCACAAGGTCACTGCAGACGTGACTCATTAAGATCTCTTACTGTACAGCACACACCAGAGCTGGGTGCGACCCACGAGATGCAATTAGGACACACAGGGACGACACCGGGTCGGGACGCAGGCAGAGTTCGGAATGGACTTTCTGGAAGCCAAGAGACACCAGAGATCACCAGAGGTGAGGGGAGAGGCAATTGCCAACCTTGCATTCAGCCTTCCATCTTGTAGGGTCCTGTAAGTGTGCCTGCTGCATGAGCTACTTGGCCCCTGGTATTTCATTCAAACAGCTCCAGCGAGCGAACCGACATCCCGTGCGGGGTTGTCTGGGGTCGTGGCCCACCTGCCCAATCAAACGAAGCAGCAGGTCTTCTCCACCAAGCTCATTTCCACACAGAGCTCTGGAAACAGCTTCCAGAAGCCCTCCAATATCCCCAGGCTGGTCGGTGGCATCAGAGCCGCTCTGGAGGTGGTTAACTCCTCAAAGGGATGGAGGAGTTCCGTGGGAAACTGAAGAAATGTCCCGGGCCTGATTAGATCAAGTGGATTTGATATACAGGTGTTCTTTTTATGAGCACCCTCCGCAGTGACATAAATCACAGCCGGGGAGATGTCTGTAGCCTTTTACGACATGAGGGGCGGGCGTGGCTGAAACTGCCGATACTGCGGCCATAGAATAAGCGCCCGCCCAGGTCACCGTGCAGCTTCCGGATCCACCCGGCAGGGCCTCGGCCCTGCTCTGCACTGTGTGCTGGCTCCTGGGCAGAGGAACAGGGCCAGTGTTTTGCATCCGGGAGAGTCACACGGGGCCATGCATGTTAACCGATTGCCCAGACCTCTGGCAGATTTGCACTGTGGATGCTCCACCCAGATTCTTTCTTTTACTGCTTCTGTGCAGGCAAGCCCGGGCTTCTGGCTGCACCTGCGCCTGATCTGCTGCTGAGAGCTGATGGCACCAGGGGACAGTACACACGCCAAGGGGACCTTCGCCAGCCACTGACCCCACTGACCGGGGCGGGAACACGGAGGCCCTGCTGCTTTGCCGTCAGCGAGTCAGGACAAGCTCTGGGTTATAGTTCACCCTGCAGAGCACCCCCTGCAGGACCAGGCGAAAGCTGAGGCTTTGCTGACTTCGCATGATGACTGGAATGGCTTCTCCCCGACCCTCCACCTCCCCAACCTGTTGTTGGCTTCTCTTGCTACATTTCCCTTGTGTCAACTTCTGCAGACCTGGCACAAGGCGAGAGGTGTAGTGTCTTCCGAGCATCCCAGATCTCTCCTCAGATCTCCCCGGCTGTCTACTGCAGCCCTCGTCCAAATCGTGCTGTTAGCTGTGCCAAGCGAGGGAGTGGAGGATCAGGAGCGGGCTGGAGATGTGACCCCCCCACCCCCCCCGTTATGGACCAGGTGACCGGGAGGGGCCGTTCATACAGGGCGTCTCCCTCTGGGTACAGCTTACATTTCGGGCTGGGAAGTTCTTCGTGGTGGGAGGCTGTCCTAGGCATTGCAGGATAGCAAGCATGGCTCTTTTTCCAACAAGATGCTGGTTGGATTTTTCTAGTTGTGTCATTCCAAGACGTCTTCAGCTCTGTCCAGTGAGAACCACCGCGTTAAACCCAGGCCCCAGAGACCACTAAGACTAGGAGGAGGGAACAGCAGTGCAAAGCCCAGTGTGGGAACGACATGGCTCCCTGGGAGAATTAAGGGAGGACAGCATGGCTGACGGCTGTGCAGGGAGAGAAGTGGTACCTGAGGTGATGGAGAGGCGGCCAGGGTCCTGATCCTGCAGGCACACGGGGGCTGCAGCAAAGACATTAGATTTGAACCTAAGAGCAAGGGAAACTGCACAAGGAATGGTTCCCACATTTGATGTATTTATTAACTGTCTACTCTGTGCCAGAACCCGTGTGGGGAGTGTCAGCGAATGGGGAGGGCTCTTCTGTCTGCAGCCACGATCATTCTGGGCTTGCAGCACCACTGCAGGCAGTGGAGAGCAGACACAGCCAGAGATGACACCTGGGGAATCGGCCAATCACCGCAGGGCAGCTCTTCCCCTCCACGTGCCCCAGGGAGATCAGGTCACCTGCAGACGCAGTTCCAGTCCTTCCTTCCAAGCCTGCTGGCCTTTGGCTTCCTTCTCTTGTCCAGTTCTGTGGCCAGATCCCGTAGCACAATGTCGAATCAAAGTGGCAAGTGTGGCCCTCGCTCCCTGGCTCCTGGCCTTCGTGGGAAGCGCTGTGGACAGGAAGTGGGAAGCGAGTGATGCTTGCTGTGCCAGCCTGGCGGGCGCCTGGGTCAGGCGGAGGAATTTCCTTCTACCTCAAGTCGGCCAGATGCAGGTGTTTAATGCTGACGGGGTGTCGGGCTGGCAGGAGCAGGTGCAGTGTCTCACCATGGTCTGAATGTGTGCACGCCCCAGGATTTGCAGGAGGAAACCCTAGCCCCCGAGGTGATGGCCTTGGGCAGTGGGACCTCTCGCAGGTGTTGAGATGGTGAGGACAAAGCCCTCACGGGCGGCATCAGAGACCCTGGAGAGCCGGCCGGGCCCCTTCAGCAGGTAAGGATGTGGGGGACACTGTTTAGGAACCAGGAAATGAACTCCAGCCCGGAAGGCTGCTGACTGTGGTGCCGATAGCAGCACTGGGTCTGTCACCTGCATCAGTGACACTGAGGGGTCAGGTGCATAGGACTCAGTGCCTGCCAGGTTAAAAGGGGCGTGGCCAGTGTCCTTGAACCAATCAGGGGAGGGCCAGGGGTGGGTGGATGCATGGTTAGGTGATTTGCTGAGTCACTTTTTCCAGTGTACAGGGGTGTCCCAGGCTACATTCAGCACTGAGATCCTGGGAGTCCCAGGCAAACTGGGAGTGCTGGTCACCCTGTTCACAGATGGCGGCTGAAGGCAGCTGGCGCACAGGGATCCTAACACCTGAGGTTTACCCACAGCCTCCCCTGAGCCTAGTTCTACTACCTAGGTGGTGATAAACAGGCCGCTGAAGTGTCTCCCAGTTAGAATCTGATTTTCCTCCTAATGGTGTAGGAAGATGGTGCCTTGATGACTCCAGTTCTGAAGATGTAGAGACTTCGGCCAAGTGCTTAGCTTTATTTTAATTAAAAGATTTGTTTTCCTTTTATTCAAAAGGCAGGGAGACAGAGAGGTGGGGAGGGAGGGAGGTGGGAAGAGAGAGGGGGAGGGAGGGGGAGGGAGAGAGAGGGAAAAGAGGGGGGAGAGAGGAGAGAGAAGGGGGAGGGAAAGAGGGGGGAGGGAGAGAGACGAATCTTCTATGCACTGGTTCACTCCCAGTACCCACAGCTGGGCCAGGCTGAAGCCAGGGGCCAGAAGTGAACCCAGGTCCCCACATAAGTGGGACTGGAGCCATCACCTGCTTGTCTCCAGGGCTGAACATCAGCCCGAAGCTGGACTGAGACCCAGGCCCTCTGGTACTGGACGCAGCATCCCCAGCAGCGGGCGCCCCGGTTACATGGCCATGGGTGGAGGAGCCCACCCTCCTGCCCCTGCTATGTTCTTGCTGCCTGAGGGAGGGGGACGGCGGTTCCCAGCCTTTCCAGCCCTCCCGTCTGTACCACACAACTTCCCTCTCCCTGTAGAGAGACACCGATCCTCTTAGATCCATCCAAGGTCTCATGTCTCCGATCCTCACCCCCCACCCCGCAGTGGCCCTAGTGCTCCCAGAGCCCACGCTGGCTTTGTGCTCCAAGGGCCTGAGACACACAAATGCCCTTCTTGGAAAAGGCTCATGCCCCGGTCCTGCCCCAGAGCCTCTCTCCTTTCCCCCGAGCCCGGAGTCCAGCTGTCGAAGAGAGAATGAGCCACTTGTGAGCCGAGCAGGGCAGCCCTGCCCAGGGTGGTCCACTGGCGGTTCCGTGAGCGTGACCTCCTCTGCCCTGTGCCCGGCCAGAACTGGCCAGACGCTCCCAGGCTCCCAGGCGGCTCCTGCCCAGGATGGGCAACGCCACCTCCCGCTCTGGACAGAGCTCCGAGTTTTCTTGGAAGCATCGGATGATGGTTTTTCAAAAACCTTATTCTACTTCATTTCCAGAAACAGCCCATAAAACAATCTTACGGCCAGAGAAAACGTATCAGGGCTGGGGCTGCCCATGCCTGGCAAGCTGGCGAAGACTTATTTTTCCTCTTCCTGCCTGGAAGAAGCTCTGTCTCAGCTCTAGGGAAGATCCTGTTTTCCCAGACAAGTTGCTCAGTGAGCTCCAGGTCTCTGCCCCCTACCCCGGGGCGGGGGGGGGGGGGTATTGCTCTCACTCCCTTTTGGATGGAATTTGCAAAGGACTCTGAGCACAAGAGGCTATTTAATATGGCGAGACAAGGGATGCCCAGGCTGGTGGCTTGCACAGAGCTTGGCCCCAGGAGATCTGACTCCAGGGCCTGAGACAACACCATCCTGGCCTGAGGTGGGACAGGAGCAGGGGAGGCCGCCTCCCATCCAGAAAGGAAGTTACAGAAGTGGGCAGTGAGGAGGCAGCCTGGGAAGCCGTCCCCTGCTAGATCAGCTGCTGTGGCCGAGTCAAGCTGAGCACGAGGCAGACCTCAGCTGACACAGCCGAGACTCCAAGGCCCCGGGCTGGGAGGCGTCCCCGGCGGAAGACCCCTGGAAGTGGGTGGGAGACAAGGGATCAAGGGAAAGCCGTTTGCTTGAGTGGTGACCCCGGAAGCCCTGGGAAGGGCACCCCTTGGACCTTGACTTTTTACAGGAAATCGTTCTTGCTTCTAGTTGGGTTCCAGTGGGCCCTTGGGACTCACCTTGGTATCGTGTGTGCACCTGTCATGTGCATCCGGGACACGTGGCTGTCAGCCGTGAGTGCTGAAATCTCCCAAGGGTACAATGCCTGCTGGCCCCCAGCATCAGCCCCGCCTGGATCAAGGTCTTGGCAGCAGGCAGGTGAACAGATCCCATTCTGTGTGCCCATCAATGACGGGGCGTGGGGAAACCCTTTTCCCAAATACCTTCCAGTGGGAATACTCTCCACCTGTGACCAAGAGAAACAGGGGCTCCATCCTTTGTACAGAGTAGCAGCTGAATTAATGCATGTGGACTAGGCTCCAAGCTGGGTTAGAATTCACGCCTGTGGTCATACTCCACTCAGGGCTGGACCAGGACGTCCCATTGTGACATTTTGGGCACTCCAGGGCTCTGAATGTAAAGACATTGACACAAAAGAACACAAGGGCTTAGATACAGAGGCAATTTCCAGATGCTTGGAAAAGAAATCTGGGAGGCTTCACAGAGGTGGTGATATCAGAGGGAAACCTTGGAGATCAAGCTCAAAATAATTGGGGAAACAGATCTGTAGGGGCCATGCAGGCCGAGGGAGCAGCAGGTGCGTGATGATTCTCAGATGGCCCACAGAGAGCCCCAGCATCCTGGTACAGTGGTGTCACTTCCCTCGTTCGCTTATCACAAGGATACGTGAGAGAACGCAGGGACTCAGTACATATCACAGCAGAAATGATACCCCAAGGCCAGGCCAGGCTACAGGGGACAAGAAATTGATTCCAGTTCTCAAGGGAGGCCTGGCCACCAGGGTTCTCAGCTCTCCCACATCCTGGGGAGCAGTCCCATCTCTGTGCTCAGCGAATTTTGCCATTGGTTACATCCAGCCTTAGGCATCTGTGTCTCTGGTGGAGTCCAGTATTTAGGTAGCAAACCCCCAGTGAGTAGAGTTGAAGACTTCACATTCTAGGCAGGCTCTGAGGACAGAATTGTGGGGGTCCCCACCTCCCCCGCTGCCCAGCACCTCCTGAGCCCTACGCAAACAGGGCAGGGAATAGGTAGGGTCTCCCGTGAGAAGCGCCCTCACCGTCCCCCCTGCCTTTGCTGTGACCACTGGGGTTTTCGCCCAGGGAAAATTTCCTCGCCTCCCGTCTCAGGCAGCCAGGAGTGCACATTCCTGGGTTGGGGCTGCCCAGGCAGGTAAGGGGCTCTGGACTTGGGGAAGCTGAAGCCTCCAGCTGCTAAGATAGGACATGGACTTGATGGCCTGGGGGGCACCTCCCAATGGGGCTTTGGGAGCTCTTTCCAGCCCCCTTCCCAAATGTCACCCACAGGCAGCCACCTCTAGTGGAAAGAGTTGCAAAGGATGAACAGACTCCAGTGAGAACAGACTTTTAAGGATTCCTTGAAAGGCAGAGTTAGAAAGGAGGAGGGAGATCTTTCATCTACTGGTTCACTCCCCAGATGGCCACAATGGCAAGGGCTGGGCCAAGCCAAAGCCAGGAGCTTCATCTGGGTCTCCCACATGGGTAGAGGGCCCTAAACATTTGGACAATCTTCCACTGCTTTCCCAGGTGCTTTAGCAGGGCATTGGATTGGAAGAGCAGCAACTGGGACGCAAACCAGCACCCATTTGGGATGCCGGTGTTGCAGCTGGTGGCTTTAACTGCTACGCCACAGCACTGGCCCTGAGAACAGCCTTGAATCACAAGATTTGGGCTTAGTTTGGCTCTGGTCAGGCCACGAGCATCATTGTTTGCTTAGGGGTGGCAATGATGGTGACGATAAACCATGGGCAGCGGCTTACTGCCATTAACTCAGCCTAAGAGCTTTCTGTGCACCAATTCCTTTAATCCTTGTAACACACCCGTGAATGCTAGGAGCTCCATCTAACAGTGGAAGCAACGAAGCCAAGGGTTGGATTTGTGTGTGTGTGTGTGTTGGAGGGGGAGATATAGACAGGGAGGGAGGGGGGGACAGAGTGAACGCGTGAGAGAGACTGCTTGCGTGGAACGTGTTACTCTGGCTAAGTGTGGGCTAAAGTGGCTCTTCCTCTCCCCAGGGGAGGGGAGCTGGGAACCAGACAGGGAAGAAGAGCTGCAGGGCCAGTGGTCCCCGGGGACACCAGAACAAGGCCACAAGGACGGATTCTGAAAGTGTGTGTTGGAGTTGCAGCTTTGCTGACGACTCTGTGGCTTTTGCGTGAGTGAACTGCGATGTGGATCGTGTGGAGCCCCACACACGGTGCCTGTGTGCCCTGTGTGTGTGATACAAGCTCAGTTCTGGGGTGGTGAGAACTGGTCCTGGGGAGTCATCTGAGCATCAGAGGGGTTGGGCTCAGGGATATCCAAGCACGTGGATCTTCAGTTTCCTTATGTAGATCAGCGAGGGATTTGCATAGAGCCTGAACACAGCCTCCCACACGAACTTCAATTGTCTCTAATGACTTCCCTAACCGATACACCATTGTACATGCTACATAAGTAACTTTTGTATGGAAAGGATTACACCTTGATTTTTTTAAAGGGTATTTGAAAGAGATCCATCTTCTATCTACTGTTTCACTCCCCAAATGGAAGCAACAGCCAGGAGCCTGGGGCTCCATCCCAATCTCTCACATGGGTGCAGGGGCCATCATCCTCTGCCTTCCCAGACACATCAGCAGGGAGCTGGAACAGAAGTAGACCAGCTGGGACTCGGACCAGCACTCTGGTATGGGATGTGGGGTTGCAAGGGCAGGTTTCCCACTGCTGTGCCACAAGGAGGCCCCACATCTGTATTTCTTAGGGCGCCCAGGCTAGGGCAGCAGAATCTCCTGGGAGCTCATTAACCTGTGGGTTTGGATTCAGGGGACTGGGCACCATGGTCCACACACCAGCCTTCATGCATCCAGGCCTTAGCACCTCTGGGACTAGCTGGCAGGGAGAACTGTTGGTGCGAAAGACTGGAGAGAGGGAGCAGGACCATGACTCCCTGAACTTCTCAAACGATGCCAGTCTCCACTCCCCAAGACCTAAGGGAATGCTCCCCATTCTACCTACTTCCTGTTGGATTTGAGGTGTGGTCCCGAGTTAGGAGGTAGAGCAATGGCCTCATGGGGCAGCAGGTGGTGGGCTTTGAATCCGTCAAACCTGCTCTACCATTGAGTGACTCTGTGACCTTGAGTCCATCACCATCTGTCTCTGAGCCTGTTTCTTCCGAGGAAAAATGAGGGGGAAAGTAATACCCAGAAGCCACTTGAAAGCCAGGGTTGGGAGCAGGCTCCTAACCCTGATTCACAGCCTATACTGAGCATTGATTGAAAGATGGCAGACTGGCAGGCAGCAAGACTCAAATGGAGTGGTCCCCGTAAGAGAGTAGGGTGCCCTGGTCACTGGGACATGCTGGCTGGAGGCCCAGCCTGGTCCGTGGTCAGGATAGGGGTGGAGGAGTGAAGAGGAGGATTGGATTTCTTTTAAAGACTTGTATCTCTTTAACAATTACATACTTTGAGAGGCAGACACACAGACTTCCAACCTGCTGGCCCAGGAGCTAGGAACTCCTCCAGGTCTCCCACCTGGGTGGCAAGGATCCAAGCAGTTGAGCCATCATCTGCTGCCCCCGTGGGGTGTGTGAGCAGGGAGTGGACCTGGGATTCAAATGCAGACTAACACGAGATGCAGGTGTAGCCCAAGCAGTGTCTTAACCACTGCTCCAAATGCCGACCCCTCCCAGGTTTCCTTAAACACCTGCAGAGCACCAACTGAGTGTCAGGCCTCGGGGTGGCGCATGCCCAAGCGGGGACATTTGAAAATGTGTGGGCACTCTGCCACAGTGGTCACATTCCTCAAGGGGCACATCCCGCTGGCCCCAAGGGCAGGCTTGGAGGAAGGACTGGCCCCTGGCTTAGGGACACACAGTGACGTTACTGCCAGTCCCTTCCACCTTGTGGTAGGTGGGGCTTAAGTAGCAGGTTACTGCTCCATTTAACAGAGTAACATTGAGGTTTGCTGTGCCAGTAAAACTGGAATCCTTGTTGTATTAGCAGCCACTGGCCCATCAGAAAATGGAAGCAACTCCTGTTTTTTTTTTTTTTTTTTTTTTTCCAAATATTTGAAAGAGTTACACAGAGGAGAGGCGAGGCAGAGACACAGAGAGGTCTTCCATCGCCTGGTTCACTCCCCAATTGGCTGCAATGGCCGGAGCTGCACCAAAGGCAGGAGCCAGGAGCTTCTTCTGGGTCTCCCACATGGGTGCAGGGGCCCAAGGACTTGGGCCATCTGCTACTGCTTTCCTAGGCCATAGCAGAGAGCTGGATTGGAGGAGCAGCAGCCGGGACTAGAACTGGCACCCGTATGGGTTGCTGGCACTGCGGGCCAGGGCATTAACTCGCTGCGCCACAGCTCCCCCCTCCTTTAACCACAGCAATACCACAGAGCAGCTACTTCGGAAGGATGGATGTGGTTTTGGAGGTTCGCAGTCTGAGATTGGCCAGCCCCATCCATGTGGCATCTGATGAAGGCAGTGGGCAACAGAACAGGTACACAGAAGATTCCATGGTGAGCAGAGGCAGGGAGCAGGGGCTTTGGCTACATCTGTGTGGTCATCGCAGGGGCTCCACCCTGACAACCCAGACTCCTTCCAAGGCCCCACCTTCATTTGCCATCATTGTTCAAGTTCCATCCTTGACTCATAAACATGAGACTCTGGGGATCAAACTGACTTAGGAGGTCTTTGAAGGACACCCAATTATCCAACTATAATGCCCTAGAGGGCTGTGCTCAGCCCCCCTGCTCTTTCTTATGCAACAGAGGCTACCAAGCACCTGCCTCTAGGGGTTTTAACCTCAGTTCACGAATGTGCTCCAGGGAACCAGGGGCCTGTGTGGTCAGGGATGCACTCACCTGTCAAATGGGTAGAACCAGCTCCCCGGCTCCCCCAGGAGGAAGGGATTGAAAGGAGCATCAACAACTCCTCCCTGAGCCCCAGAAGAGCTCTGAGCAGCCCCACATCCTGGGGTATCCACGAACAGTGCGTCTGAAGTTGGAAGACTACGGAGTCTCGGAGGCGGAGAACCAGGCCCCCAAAGGTGGGGATGTTCTATGTGAGTGCGGTGGAAGAGCCTTGCACCTTAGAGGACAAGGCATAAAGCATACGGGGTTGTCACACCCGGACAAAATAAATCAGAGATACTTGTATCAGCAACTGCCTTTTATTTTAAAAAAGATTTGAAAGTCAGAGAGGTCTTCCATTGGCTGGTTCACTCCCCAGTTGGCTGCAACTGCCAGAGCTGCACTGATCGAAGCCAGGAGCTTCTTGTGGGTCTCCCATGCAGGTGCAGTGGCCCAAGGGCTTGGGCCATCTTCTACTGCCTTCCCAGGCCATAGAGAGCTGGATGGTAAGTGGAGCAGCTGGGACTCAAACGGGCATCCATATGGGATGCTGGCACTGCAGGCGCTGGCCCCAGGACTTGGATTTGTGACCTGGAACATGAATCCGCGTCCTTTCTCTAACGCCAGCCCCATCTCACAAAGCTGCTTCCTTCCGCTGACTTTTGTACAAGTCTCTGATCCCCCTACCCCCATCTCTGATGAGCTGGAACAGCTTCTCATATTGCACCGCGTTAATGAACCCGGCCAGTCTTTATGGTTGCAACAATCACGTTTTTCCAATGCTGAGATAAGTTGCTTGGAAGGCTCCCCGGGGGAAGAATCCATTGTTCCCGCCTACCTCTCCCCTCCCCTCCTGCAGGGCACTCTCCCTTCCCTTTGAATTGATTGCAAGTGAGAAATTTTGCCACAAGGGGTCCTCCACACTCTTCCAGCAGAACCAACTGCCGGCCGCTGGAGAGAGCTTTGAGCCTGAGAAACTGGTTTGCATCCAACTCTGTTACCAGCTTTCCCTGGGACCTTAGAGGAGTGGTTCAACCTCTGCTTCTCCACTTTCCTGTCTGAGAATGGGGCAGAGCTGGCATTTACCCTACTATCTAATCTGCACAGCGACCATGCCAGAAAAGTACTTAGCACCGTGTCTGCATAGGCCCTCCAGACACGACAGCTCTCCCAGTGTTATCAATTCTACTCCTGCTCTCTCCCTTCCTGGAAAATGGGGCGCCCAGCTCATGGATCATGGGGAAGATTCAATGAGATTGCACAGAAAACATACTGTACTGATTGTCTCAGCTGATCCATTTATTGGAAAGGCAGAGTTAGTGCGAGATCGTCCAGCTGCTGGTCACTCCCCAAGTGGCCAGGTCAACCTGGAACTCAATCCAGGGCTCCCACATGGGTACAGGGGCCCAAGCACTTTGGCCATCTGCTGCTTTCCCAGGTGCATTAGTGGGGAACTGGATACAAATGGAGCAGTTAGGATTGAACCAGTGTTCACATGGAATACCAGCATCACAGGCAGCTCAACCCAGTGAGCCACGATGCCGGCCCCAAATCCCAACTTTTTCTTTTAAGGGGGAGACAGACAGAATTGGTCTTCTATCCACTAATTCATTCCCCAAATGGCTGTAACCACTAGAGCTGGGCCAATTCGAAGCCAGGAGCTTCTTCCAGGTCTCCCATGCAGGTGCAGGGACCCAAGGACTTAAGCCACCTTCTGCTTTCCCAGGCCGTAAGCAGAGAGCTGGATCAGAAGAGCAGCAGCTGGGACGTGAAGCAGCGCTCATATCAAATTCTGCCATGGTAGGCAGCTTCACCCTAGAACGCTGGTCCTGAATTCCAACTTTCAAATCACCAAGTTTGTACTTTTTTTTTTTTTGACTTGAAATGTATTTCTTTTTATTAAAACTTTTATTTAAAAAATATAAATTTCCAAAGTACAACTTATGGATTACAATGCCCCCCCCCCCCAACTTCCCTCCTACGTACTTTTATTACCCTAAGGTCACAGTCTACCCATGTTCCCATTTTGCAGGAAAGGGCAGAAGACAAATTAAGCTAAGCCGCTGACAAGGCAGAAAGAACAGTGGATTTTCTTTATGCCTGGAATTGCACCCCCTCCCACCTGCCAGCCTCAGCACCCTCCCCAGGGGCATCACCAAGGGCCCTGCTGTGCATGACCTAGAATGCGGTGGAAACAGCGCCCCTTGTGGTGGTGTAGCAACATGACGCGGCTGTCACCCGGGGCCTCTGCCCCTGCCGCAGGCCCAGCCCTGTCTCTCCTGTCCGAGAACTGCATCCAACTGGCCCCTAGCTTTCAGGGACACTTCCCGCCCGCTACCAACTGCACAGGGAGTGGCACCAGGGGCCCTTCCCCAGCCTTTCTGTCACTGTGGACGTCTCCCGGGACAGGGGTGTGATTGTGGGGCTGGGATTTGAAGCCAGGTCCAGTCCGAGTTCACCGCCCCGGGGGGGGGGGGGGTCTCCTCTGCTAAAGCCGAGTCCCCAGCAACGGCAAGTGCATCATAAGTGTTAGCTCAGTCCTGATGTGCATTAGAGGAACAGGAGTTACAGGTTATGTGTGTGCAAATAGGAAATGCATATGGGCACACACACGCAAGAATGAGAGGACCCCAAGCTTATAGAAAAATGGAATTAGGAGTAGGGGTTTGGGGTTAGGGTTGGGGTTCGTGCTGTGGCTAGCAGGTAAAGCCTCCACCTGCAGCACCAGTATCCTACGTGGACCCCAGTTCGAGTCCTGTCTGTTCTACTTCCATTACAGCTCCATGCGAATGTGCCTGGGAAAGCAGTGAAGATGGCCCAAGTGCTTGGGCCCCTGCACCTACACGGGAGACTGGAAAGCAGCTCCTGGCTTGGCCCGGCCCAGCCCCAGCCCCAGCCCCAGCCCTTGTGGCCATCTGGGGAGTGAAGCAGCAGGATGAGGGTCTGTCTCCTCTGTCTCTCAACAACGGGCAAGTCTATAAAAGGCACTATTCCAGGGCAAGAGCTTCCATAGCGTGCAAAGTGTGTGTTGTGAACAAACTGGATTTCAGCCATGTTTCCACCCAAGTAACGTTGTCTCTTTAATTCCATCCCCTTCTGCCATCTTTGAATCCTCCTCTTATAGATATCAGGTTAGAGAAGGTAGAACACACACACGCGGACAGATACAACTACACACACACACACACACACGGACAGATACAACTACACACACACACACACACGGACAGATACAACTACACACATGTGCCATCTTCATCCTCTCCACCACCCTGAAAGGAAGGTACCGTGTCATACCCATTTCACAGATGCAAACCAAGGCCTAGAGGTGACTGATGACTTACCCCAGAGTCCAGGAGGCTGGAGCCTGGTCCCACATTTCCAGGGTCGAGGGCGGTGCCTGGCACAGAGCGATGCTTGGTTCCCAGTGATGGTTATCATGGAGGCTCCCAGAGATCCCTTGACAGAACCAGCCTACGGGATTTGTCCACTTCGGTCTCCTGCAGGGCCGGGGCACAGGGCTGGGTTATCTCTCGGTGGCCTTTCAACCTCTCCGAGAGCAGGGGTCAGGGCCGGGGCAGGCGAGCACTGGTGGGCTGGGCGGCAGGGCCTGTGTCAGCTGTGAGACAACCCAGGAGGACTGGCCCCAGGGGGGCCTCCGGCAGGGAGGCGTGGAGGGGCTCGGCCCTGCCATCAGCAATGCCCGCCTGCCTGGAGAACAGAGCGGGGGCAGGGGGAAGGGGGCTTCAGCCATCACTGCCCCTCCCCAGACCCCTGCTCCGAAGCATTGAGTTTTCATACCAAGTTTGCCACCTTGAGTGGGATGTGCATCTGGGCGGAGAAACCAGCCATAGAGGGTTGTCACACACTGTCACCCTGAGCTACTCACGCATCCTCCTCCAGACTCACACCATAAGGTTTTTCTCCTTTTGCAAACGCAGGCTCACACACTATTTCTCTGCAATGTGCATTTTCCATACATTCACCCTGGACATCTGCTCCAGTTGAAATTCACGGGTCTGCTCACGCACGTTCAAACATTGCAGAACATTCCACGCTACAGATGCATCGCTATGGCTTAGCCGCTCCCCTACCGTGGACATGCAGGTTGTGTCTTGGGTCTCTGTTGCCAGTTGTGTGACAAGGTACAGACCGTGTGTGTCCGTGCTCTCTGGGTTCCTACCATGCCTGCTCTTGTTCTGCTGGGATGGAGCCGCAGAAGTGAGCTAAACAAAGGCTCTGCAATCTTGGAGTTGAGTGCGTTTTACCAGATCACATTCAAAGAGCGCTCTGGCAATGTAGGATCCTCCCAACAGCCCAGTGGGGTGCCCGTTTCCATACAGCCTGAGTGGGGAGAGAGAAGAGGAGGAGGAAAGAGGGGCGGGGTTATCAAGGGCCAGGGAGCTTGGTGGATGAGGATGGAGAGCTTTCTTCTATTTTTACTCTCAAGGCTTCTACGCGACAAACTATTAGAAGATCCTTCCATGTTTTAAAGATAAGATCATCGTAGTCTCAAACAGTGGCAATTTGGAGGAAGAAACTGAAGAGCTGTAAGGGGAGTGTCTGGCCCTGGGGCTAGGACAGGGGCGGAGAGAAGGGGGAGCAACGTGGGGGTCTGGTGCGAGGCACAGTGAACATGGTGGTCCCAGGGTTGGGGAGGGGGTACTTGGTGCAGGAGAAGGGCGGAGCACATGCGGGGCAGACACCAGCAGCTCTGACAGTCCCTGCATCTCTATGACCGTGTGTGTGTGTGTGTGTGTGTGTGTGCGCGCCCTCAGATGCCCACCCGTGCTGCAGAGAAGTCGAGGCAGCTTCCTGCAGGGGCCTTTACAGGGTGGAACAGGAGCTGTGGCATCTGCACTCTTTGCTGTCACCATTCCATGTGGAAGAGTCCCGCCCAGAACTCCCGCTTGTCCGTCATACCACTGATGAGCAGCCGGGTCACGTACACAGCTTCCCTGCACCCCGTTTCCTCGTCTGTAAAACAGAGCAGCTCCAGTCACGAGCGGAGGGAGCTCAGCACAGCAGCGCATGGAGTGCTTGCGTCTGCAGTGGTTGCTCCGGCAGAAAACGTGGGGTCAGGCCCCGACTCCCGCCGCACCGTCCCTGTGGCCTTCAGTCTTGGAAGCCTCAGCCTCCTCTCTCCGTGGGACAGCTGCTCCCCTCGCTGCGGCTGTCACAAGGATGAGTACAAGCGTCCTGCTCATGGCCCTGCCTGGAGCCAAGTGTCCAGATGGGCCACGAATGACTCAGTCACACTGGTGAGCAGGGAGAAGTCAGACGCTGGGTCTCGGGACCGGAGATGAAAACAGTTCGAGGGCCGGCGCTGTGACGCAGTGGGTTAACGCCCTGACCTGAAGCACCGACATCCCATATGGGCATTGGTTTGAGTCCCGGCTGCTCCTCTTCTGATTCAGCTCTCTGCTGTGGCCTGGGAAAGCAGAAGAAGATGGCCCAGGTCCTTGGGACCCTGCACCCACATGGGAGACCAGGAAGAAGCTCCTGGCTTTGGATCAGTGCAACTCTGGCTGTTGCGGCCAATTGGGGAGTGAGCCATCAGATGGAAGACCTCGCTCTCTGCTCTCTGTGCAACTCTGACTTCCAAATAAATAAACAGTTTTAAAAAAAAAAAGCCAGCAAGCCCATTTTCATTATACAATAGTTTCCAGGAAACACTCATTCTTGTGGTTAAAAAAAACACACAAACCAGAGAAGGTGTGTCTCAATTCTCTAGAAATGATCACTCTAGTTAAAGTACCTTCCTGGTCTTATTTTAGTACATTTTTGTCTTCCAAATTTAATATTTAGATAGCTGGGAGGTTATCACATTTTTGATAAAGAGGATCCTCTATTGTTTTACAGGAACTGGTAATTTTTAGGTCCCACACTTCAGAATGGGGCAGGTATGCCGCCAGTGGACACAGGCAGCCTGCTCATCCGTGAAACACTGTTCAGGGGTTACCTACTTCGTCACGTCTTGAGGGACACCCCGATGATTCCTGACTTTCCCATTATTGCTCATTCTGCAGTGAGCATGCATGCTTATCTCCACACATTGCAAGTGCTTCTACAGCATCTCCGAACCTCTAGGGTAATACCAAAGCCTGCAGATATGCCCTGGCTGAAGTTGGGATCTATGACCCGATCCAGGAGCTGCGTCTGCTGCCTCCCAGGGAGTGCATTAACAGCAAGCTGGATGCAGCTGGGAGTAGAGCTCTGAGCCAGGCACTCTGGTACGGGATGCGACATCCTCTTCTGCCTTATTACTTTTGTACAAAGAGGAGTCCTTACATTATACTAAAATGCCCACCTTTCTCCAAGATAGGTAGGTAATGACTTTGAAGAGCTTCACGTTGGGCTCCAGCATCATTCCAGGGACCCCAGAAGTTCTCGACTAGATTCCCAGGGTCTCAGAGCTCCCGTATCCTTCTCAGGGCCAACTTTCAGAGGGGAATGAAGCTGTGGCTCCTCAGATGGTGCCCTGGACAAGCGGTCTCAGCATCAGCTGGGTGCTGGTCAGAAATGCAGGAACCCAGGCCTATCAGGGCCTCCTAAATCAGACCCCCAATGACCCTAGGCATGGGAGTGCCCAGCAGCAGAGGCAGGGAGACCCTCAGTCCCAGGCTGGGTGATCCCATCTCTGCCACGGCGGAACCCGCTTTGGTTCTGTTGCTGCCTCTGGCAGTCAGAGGGCGAGTAGGAAGGGTGGATGTGAAGATCACAGGAGTGAGCAGGGGGAGGCGGGCAGAGCAGCAGGTGGCTCAGATGACCCAGCGGGCCGGGGGGTGGTGGTTGAGAGGTTGGTGGTGTCGGCGTGGCTGATGGACGAGTGTGGTGCCCGGGCTGCCCTGGAAGATGGATGGGAGCATGGACTGAGTGATGGATGAGCTGGGGCGGGCACAGTGATGTGACAGCTGCTAGGATGGAGGGCTCAGTGTACTAGAGTCCTCCGTGGGTGGCAGCAAAGCCAGTCACGAGGGGGGAGGTCTTCCTCTCTCCCCAGCAGTGCTTGCTTTGTCCTTCTAGAATGTAAGCATGCGCTCCAGTGCACCCACCATTCTTGTCGATGTCAATTTCATATTTATCCTTTCAAATGAAACCATGGGAGGTCCTTGTGCCTCTCCTGGAAGACAGTGGACCTGGGGTGGGGGATTCCTACCTCGCTCTGGTTAATCAAGACCCCGGACATCCAATCATCATTTACCTGCCTTTGGAAACAAGGATGATGCTGGGTTTTCCCCTGTTGTTCTCCAGAAAGCTTAAGCTTATTGTCAGAACCACAGCATGTGTTTCCAGCAGACCAGGGACTGGCGGGTTCTGGGAGGGACTAGGGGATGGGTAGTCTAGCCTTCCAGAGCCATAGGCTCTCTATAGTGTGTGAACACAGCCACAGGTGGTGTCAGTGACTAAGCAGGGCCACTCCCTGCCTCCAGTGGAACAAAACGGTTAATGTAGGTGCAGCAACTACAGTGTACCAAGTAACGTGGGGATAGTGACATACTTCGACATTCTTTTGGGGGTGGAGGTTGTGGGAAAAACATCGCCACTAAAATTGAAGAATCAGATGTACACCGTTTCCTCACGCAAACGTTTATAAACTACCTCTAACCAACGTGGAGGGAACCGTGTGCAAACCAGAATTTCACACTAAGACCTCAAAGGAGGAAAAGTGATCCCTAGACGTCACATTTAAATCTACACTTAACGTCTTGCTAAGATACACACGTTCCTGTGTTGGACAAATCTGAAAAACCATCCATCTTGAACTTCTATGTTATCAAAATGCATGAAAAAGACAATGTTTTTAATGACTAGAGGATCATTTATGTCAAGCCGAGAGTGGGCTCTGATAAAGCCTTTAAGTGTTCTGATCATTCTCAGGGAAGAGCAGTGGTGCTCAAGGCCAGCATAAAACTTTGCAAGTTCTGTCTTCTCGCTCCCTCCTCCCATAGTTCTCATCGTACTCCTCCCATATCCCATGCTGGTTAAGAAACCACGTTGGATGCCTAAGGACAAGGTATACAGACGGAGAGCAGCTTCAAAGACAGCATTGAGATTTGCATTTCTACAAATGTTAAAGCCCCAAGTGTGTTCTGACATGTCGAAGATAACATTTCCAGGCCTCCTTGGAAGTGGCATTGCTTGGGCTGTCATATGCAAGACTGGGAGCAGGGCCACTTCTAATAAAACTTTATTGGCAGCAACAGGTGATGAGACAGTTCTGGCTCAGGGGCCGTGGTTTCCGGTTTCTGCTCTAGACTGAGCTGTGCTATGCCTGTCCTTGGAACCCCAGGACTTAGAACCTAGTAGACGTTTCAAGCTTTGGAAACGTGAGCTACATGTTCTTTTGGTCAAGTAGTTGCCTTGGAAATGGCCCAGCATGCGGGAGATGCCTCTTGGCCTCACATCTGTCTTTCAGCCTCTTTGGAGAGGCTGACCCCTGGAGGCACCCAGCACAGGGGCTCCCCCGCCCTCCACTGGAAGGCTCAGCAGGATGCCAGGGGTGGGAGGAGAGCAGGACCAGGAGGTTAACCCCCAGATGCCTCCCCCTGGGCTGCTGGTCAGCCCTGGCTTCCCAGGACCACGCCTTCCCCGTCAGGAGCACAGGTGGCGATGGCCTGCTAGTCCCAGGGGGCTCCGTTTCCCTTTTTGGCGCCCCTGCTCCCACTCCACACCTTGGAGAGGAGTTTCATGAAGGGACTTCTTTGGAAGGTGTCAACCATCTGCTGCTCGGGCCCTGATGCAGAACAGAAAGTCCAGCCCCCGTGCAATCAGCCCCTTCACATCCACCTGCGAGTTAGGCACACGCGGTGAACGTGTTCCAAGATGGAGCGATGAGCCTCGTCTGCAGTGCTCAGGAGCTCGTAAATGCTCCCACCCCTGAGTGAACAGGATCTGTGATCGCTTCCTACAGCAAAGGCGAGGACACGGCCCTCCTGGAGCCGCGTTATGGAAGCCGGCAACGGCCACCTCGCACTCCCATGTGACAGAGACCAAGAGTGACCTCCACCTGGGAGCTGGGACCCCACCCCCTCCTTGTCCTCCATGTCCTGGCCAGGAACCACAGGAGCTGGGAAGTGGGTCCTCCCAGCCAACCCCCCCCAACTGCAGCGTCAGGAGACTGTTCCTGACGGTGGAGCCAAGCGCGCTACTGATCCGAGCTGCAGAAGCCAAGAGCCGTTTCGGAAGCCAGGCTGCCCGTCTCACAGGTTAGGAAGATGCGGCTCAGGGAGAGGGCGGACCTAAGGGCACAGCAAGGGAACAGGATGGCGGGGGGGGGGGGGGGGGCCTTTGGAGCCGGATCCGCTGTCAGGGCCTGGAGCTCACGGCTCTGCTGCAAGCCGATTTCCACCCCGCGGCTGCCCCCGGGTCTCGCCGTCCTTGGCATGCGACTTGCCTCCAAGCTCCTTCCTGCTCTACCCAGCACCACCCGGAGTGCGGCAGGGGCCAGGGTTTGTAAAACAGCATCCAGCTGTCAGCACTGGCATTTGTCAAAGGAAGTGACTGCTCTTGGGCCCTGCCACCCTCCCCAAAGTGGACACTGCTTTGGAAAAGTGCGAATGAACAAGCTTGTCAGGCCTGGCGTGGGGGAGGGGCAGGAGGCGTGCTCCGATAACCAGAGGCCACTGCTGCGGGACGCTGGGCACCTCTGCCCTCTGCCCACATCCTGCAGCCGCCTTTCTCCAAAACACTCATGAGAGGGGGCAGGGAACGCAGGTCTTCCTAGGCGAGGATCCAGAGCCGAGCCAAGGGGAACGAGGGGGAACACAGGTGACACCCTCTAAAGGCAGGAACCAGTGCTGAGGGGACAGAGGCAGGTAGAGAGAAGATCTTGGGAAATGGGGTTAAGAGGAACTGGCTTTGGAGCAAAAGGATAGCAAAAGCCACCTGTTAAAGGGGTCTTCAAAAAATGCATGGAATATATTATAAAAAACTGGGCCGGCGCCGTGGCTCAACAGGCTAATCCTCCACCTTGTGGCGCTGGCACACCGGGTTCTAGCGCTGGCTGGGGTGCCGGATTCTGTCCTGGTTGCCCCTCTCCCAGGCCAGCTCTCTGCTGTGGCCCAGGAGTGCAGTGGAGGATGGCCCAAGTGCTTGGGCCCTGCACCCCATGGGAGACCAGGAGAAGCACCTGGCTCCTGCCTTCAGATCAGTGCGGAGCACCGGCCGCAGCGCGCTGGCCGCGGCGGCCATTGGAGGGTGAACCAATGGCAAGAGGAAGACCTCTCTCACTGTCCACTCTGTCAAAAAAAAAAAAATTGGTTTCAAGACTCTTGTACCAAGAAACTCCATATATTTTTTTAAAGCACCCTCAGCTGTAGACACAGCTCTAGGATTCCTTTGTGCTGGGAGTAGGGTGGGGTTGGGGCACAGTCCATCAGCTGTCAGAATGTGAACCACAACTTAGAGGTGTATCACCTTGGAAAGGGGCCATGGGAGCAGTTGGCTGCCTGCTCAGCTGTGGGGACATTCCCAGAGCACCTTGTCTCCTGGTCCTGCTCTCGATCACTGTCGTCTATCTCTCCTTATTACACAGGAATTGGTCACTCCAGATAAAGAATGTACACAAGTAGTCTCTAATCAACAAGAGGGAAGTGGTTTTGTTGCTTAGAAACCAGACACACCATGGTGAACAAGACACGCCTGCTGCCTGGCTTTAAACCATCTATTGAGAAACTTGGCGTTGCTGGGTGCCAGGTCCCGGCACACGGAGGAAACGAAAGAAAATCCTCACATTACTGAGCTTGCATCCTGGCGGAGGGAACGTAACCACTGATGTCTAGCAAAACGGCCCAGGCCACAATGACCACATTTCTTGTGCTGCAGGTCTGGCACTTGGGCAGGGCTCAGCTGGGTGGTTCCTCCGCCCCATGCGATGCCAGTTGGAGCCATGCTTCTATGTATGCCTGGCAGGCGATTCCAGTGGGACACCATGTTGGCCTTGCATCCTCCCAAGCCTTTCACCCAGTGGTCCAATCTGGGCTTAAAGGAAAAGCAGTAGCTCTAACCCCTCTTACAAGCTCAGAGGCGTCTCAGAACTCCATTCACACCACAATCCAGCGTTTGAGACAAGGCACAGGTACACTCCGGGCTTCGAGAGAAGTAACCCTTCTCTTACCAAGGAGTGGCAGGTGCATTTCTGGAAACACTTCTGTCTCACCCTTGCAGAGTGATATACTTGTGGCAAGTTAAAAATACAGTAAAGATATGGAAAATAACTGGGAAGAGGAGCGAGAAAGGCTGTCCACAGTTGAGGCGTAGGCGAGCTTGCATGTTTCGAGAGGAATTGATGTTTTGCAGTGATGCACATTCATGTGGTTCAAGTATTAAAGCAGCATCCCCATTTTACACGTGAAGAAGTTGAGAAGTAGAAGCAAAATGTCTTCTGATGACTGAGCGCAACGCTACAGTGCTTTTTGCGATATTTCAGACATGAGTTGTTGGCTCTCGAGGTCTTTCTCCATGAATTGACTCCAGGAGCTGTAGGGACAGACTCTCATCACCTTCCTATGACCCCTTTGCTACCAACATACAGGCAAGAGGCAGGCTCTTCTCAGATGACAATGATCGACGGCATCTAGTTACGGGACACCCTGTACATAGAGAAAACATCCATGAGAGAACCATGCACACCCACGGATGAGGCCTACCCCCACATTGGCCTCATTTGCATAAGCATCAAGTGATAGGTATTTTTAAATTTTTATTTAATGAATAATTTCCAAAGTGCAGCTTATGGATTACAATGGCTTCCCCCCATAACTTCCCTCCCACCCCCTGCTCTCTCCCCCCTTCCATTCACATCAAGATTCATTTTCAATTCTCTTTATATACAGAAGATCAGTTTAGTATAAAGATTAACAGTTCACACCCACACAGAAACACAAAGTGAAAAATATTGTTTGAGTACTAGTTATAGCATTAAATCACAATGTACGGCATATTAAGGACAGATCCTACATGAGGAGTAAGTGCACAGTGACTCCTGTTGTTGACAAATTGACACTCTTGTTTATGGCATCAGTGATCACCATAGGCTCTTGTCATGAGTTGCCAAGGCTATGGAAGCCTTTTGAGTTCGCCGACTCATCATATTTGGACAAGGTCATAGTCAAAGTGGAAGTTCTCTCCTCCCTTCAGAGAAGGGTACCTGCTTCTTTGATGACCTGTTCTTTCCACTGGGATCTCACTTGGAGTTTTTGCCAGTGTCTTGGCTGTCCATGGATAGGCATCATTTATTAGTTATACAAGCTTCACGTACTTCACACGTACAGATTTAGGGGCAGCGGACTTTTACGATGACTGCTGTAGGGGTCAGGCAGTGGTCTAACGGGACACACATTCCACAGTTCACAGACCCACTGTAAGAGTGTTACTGCATTCCGTTTGATTCAGGGTGTTCACATCACCCACGTCCATGCCCATGCCAGCTGTGGAACTTTGTGTTTACAGGAAAAGGCAAGGGGTTGACTTGTTCAGCCCCATCCATGTTTAGAGGGCCTTCCGTGGGATGTGCGCCCTGTGGCTGTCCGACCTGAGGGCCTCTAGGCTGTGTGCACCTGTCTCAGGAAAGAGGCAGCAGTTACTCCACGACTGGGCAGGAGCAGGCAGGCGCCTGGCGAGGGTTTCCACGGATCTGTATCCATGATGCAAGAATGCGGTTTCTCCTTTCCAGACCATGGGAGTAGGTGGTGGCAGAGAAATGGGGCACCTTAGCCATCGTGTGCAGTGGAAAGGGCTGGAAGCAGCAGTTGAGACTCTGCTCAAGTTACGGAGCTCAGTTCCACAGCTCGAAGCAGGATCCAACACCTGTTTTGTCGTATGTCAAATGGGAACAATGGAGCCACCTGCTATGAACATGAGATGGCTTTAAGAATCACATGAAATAAAGCATGCTTGCTATTTGGCGGTTCTGGCCATATAACCATGGGGAGTTTTCCAAACTGTTGTAGCCAAGAGTTTGGCTTCTCTCTCCTCTCCTGGTGTGGCCCCTGGTCTTCTCAACTCCTGGACAGAACAGAGAGGCCCCTCCATTCTGCCACACACAGTGGCAAGGCAACTGGGTAGTCTCCTACTGTGATCCCACAGGCTCGTCCCCACTGTGGCCCCCACACACACAGCAGAGTGTGGAGAGGGGATTCTGTGGAGGTTCCCAGGAAGAGGCAGGCCTAACAGCCAGCAGAACCCAGCACCATTCTCCTCTGTGCTGCAGGAGAGAGCGGGGAGCCCCCGTGGAGGTAGAGGTCTCTGTTGCTGGGCACGGAGGTGCCGATTTCCCACTAGAGAGCGTGTTCCTGTTGGGAGCATGCAGTTCTTCCATTCTCCGCATGGGTGCACACAGTAGGTGTTCCAAGGGCTCTGAGCGGCCAGCTTTGTTGGGGGCCCAGGAGACCCTGGGCCACTCACCTGCCTGCAGTGGGGTGGGGGGGGGGCTTAGTCTCTCAGGCTGCCTCCTCCTCCCGGCCGGCGGCCCTGCAGTCTGTCACCAACACAAGGGCCAACCTCCGAGCAGGGGTGACCTCTCCAAGACACTGGGATTTGTTTAATTTTCAGAATTCACCTCTCTCCATCCTTATCAGAAGCAGCGAGGGCGCTTGGCTTCTTTCCCTAAGCTTTGAAACAGATGGGCTGGGACGTTCTCAGCAGAGCCCTTTCTTCCCAGCCAAGAGACACGGAAAGGAACGCGCCAGGGATGGGAGGAGACGGGGGCGGAGCAGCTACACAGAGCAAAGGCCAAACACACATTCAATCCTGGGGGTGCCCGACTCATTGTTAGGAAATCCTTGCTCACTTCTGCACTTTATCTCCAAAAGGTTTTCGATGTGGATGGCTGCACTGTGTCCAGACACCAGTCAGTACCAAAACTCCCCCAGGGCATCGTTCCGCCAAAACTCGGCAGCCACCTTGAGGTCCTGTTACCAGCTACAACCTCTAGGCGAGTCATTCATCCCCCAAAGCCACGCGGAGGGATCAGGGGCAAAGCCCAGCTCTGCTGACTCATTTCGGTGTCTGAAGCAAGAGCGGGTTTGCATGAACCCCGTCTGATCCTCTCAACCTCAGGGAGAGATCCTCATAGCCCTCCCATGTTATAGGATTGAGTGTTTCTACTTTCATGTTAAAGGGCACTGCCAGTGAGTATTGGGCAGAGGAGGAATGACTGGCAGTTGGTACACTAAGCGTCTGACGTGGAGTCAAATTTGCTAACCAGACAGCCCTGTTCACCCGATCCCATTGGTCCCTTGAAGTAGGTACTATGATTACCATTTTACAGGAGAGAGAACAAGGCTTGTTGCTACAAGATCTAGCTCCTGCTGCTGCTGCTGGGTGTGCAGACAGGGCTCAGGAGCTGTGTGCTAGCTGCACAGCTGACACCTTCACTGGTGACACCACCTCTCCCCACGTGCGGACCCCGTCAGCTGGATCCCAGCACAGAGGTCGCTGCTGGAGTCACCTGGTGCCTAGAGGTCAATTCTGGGTGCCCACATGGTAGCAGACCCGATGGGAACCACACCCCACCCCTTCCCCTCTGCTCTGGCCAGGCTAGATGCCCCCTGCATTCTCCTGAATACAGCAGGGGCATTTGGGGTGGCATATCCTGGTTCACGTAGCAGATACCTCTGGGTGAGTTTATGGAACAGGCTTCCCTGCCCAAGCCAGCAAGGTGGACGGCTGAGGTCTAAGAGTTGCATCAAGCAAACCACAGTTGGCAACTGTGGGCCTAGATCCCTAATTTTTCCTTTGAAGAGTTTGTCGAGAGAAGCCTCAAAGTTCAGCACCCAGGCTCACTCCAGAGCCAGGAGGCGAGAACACACTACGCCCTCCTGAGAAAAACTGTTCACTCAGCCTTGGCCGAGGACGCCCGCCCGACTTGGGAGGGAAGAACGAGTGGTTTCCTCATCCTGGGATTGGCTGCCTCAGCCAAGGCGTCCAGACTGCTGAACCTCCAGGGGCAAAGTCCTCTGAAGCCAAAGAACCGCATCGGTCTTGGTCTCTTACCCTGTTGGGCTGTTTCGTCTCCCACCCGGCTCCAGGATGATCTGGCCTATCTTCTCCTGGCTTCACAGCATCCGGGCATCGTCTGCCATCTTACTGCATGCCTCGCGCAGGTCTCCATGCTTCCTTTATGGGTTGTTTTAGGGATCTCATTGGACACAGCAGGAAGAGGACAGATGCCGAGTGAGGTTGTGTCCTGAGCCCAGCACAGCACCGGGAGCCGAGCTCCCACCCTGCGGGGGAGGGCGATCTAACCCGGTCAGTCACTGCCGTGAGACGCTCCCAGCACGGGGAGCCCTGGCTTCTCGGAGCACGTACAGCGAAGGCTCTTAACCCAGCCATGGCAGCTGTCCGACTAATTCTGTTGTTTTAACCTTTTCCGGTTTTATCCAGCTCCTTAATTGGGTTTATTTTATCCTTCGTTTGGAATGTTACCCATTTAGGATCTTACTTCAGGGACAAGCAGGCAGGAGACGAGGCTGCACGGGTGATCACGGGAAGCAAAGTCACTCGAAGTGGCCCTCCAGCCACCCCTCAGGGTCTCCCTCCACTCGCGACCGTCCAGACCCAGGCTGAGACCAGTGCCGAGGGGACAGATGTGGGTAGAGCGCAGAAAGGTCTTGGGGAATGGGGTTAAGAGGAACTGGCTTTGCAGCTGTTAATGCTGCTCCATTACTGCTACAACTAGGTGTTTTAGGACATATCCTGGGCGTGTTCTTCCCTTCCGATGTGGGGACACACGTGGTGTTCCAGGGCCTACCACAAGTTCCGATCTCATCCGACCTCGGCCCCGACTCAAGCTCAGAGGTGCTGGCGTGCCCATTCTCAGATGGCGGACAGAGGCTCAGTGAGGTCAAGAAACCCGCCCCAGTCACTCGGCTAATGACGGGGGCAGCGCTGGACTCTCGTGGTCCAATTCTGAAGTCTCAGCTCTCTCGTGTCCGTGTTCTCTCCCATCCCCAGAAGCCCGGGAGTAGCCTTGCAAGTGTGGAGCCACACGAGCCGCAGGACCGCAGGACCACAGGGCCACTGAGCTGGAGCTGAGTTCTCCACCTGGGGAACATCACATCATGTTGTACCTACTGGGATGACGCTGGGGGCCTCTGGTCCTCACCGAGTATATGGAGGCAACAAGCTCTGGGCCCACCCACCCCCACAATCCAGGAAAGCCTCAGCTTACCCAGAAGGGCGACCCCCGCCTTCCCCTTCAAAGAATCTAGTGAAAACTGAGAGGTTGGGGTGCCAGGGCAGAGTGGGAAGCTGCCCCAGGTGGACAGACGACAGGGGCTGTATTTCTCCCATGCCACCTGTGTCTAGGTCATTTTAGAAATCAGGTTGACATCGTTCAGCGAGATCGGGACGAAGCCCTCTGTGTCCCCACAGTTCTGCTCCTAGCACCAGGGGCAGGAATGGAGATGCCTCTGGAGGTTTTGTTTCCGGCATCCCTGACCTGGAAACCAGGTGCCCGAAGCAGAGGGCTGCACCATGGCCTGTTGGTAGCACAGTGTAGAAGCACCTGGTACTAGAAGCACCAAGTCCCACACTGTGGGAGATCCCACAGGAGCAGTCACAGTGGAATCAGTGTAGACGAGCTCAGCAAGGGCACAGGGGCCAGGACAGAGGCCAGAACCACAGTATCACAGTGCCAAGAACTGGGAGAGGATTCAGATGGAAGCCATTCCAGGCACAGGAGCCCCTAGGACAACGTTCCCAGCAAGCCGTCACCATCTGGGCATCTCACCACCAGCTTGCTTGACCCACATGAGCCCGAGTGAGACCCACGTGTGCCGACTCTGACAACACCCCACTCCCCAGGCACCTTCCACTCATGACCACTTCGTTCGGTTCAGTGAAACCCTACGGCAGGGCAGGGTGGGGAGCACTTCCAACATGTGACAAGCACGTACCACTTCTACACTCTCCACCATCCAGGATCCCACGATGAGAAGCCGGCCTGGTGCACGATCATTAGTCCCGTGTCTGGAGCCCAGTGGGTCGTGTTCAAACATGACCTGATTATCCGTGTTGTTCAGGGAACGTTACTGGACCTCATGAAGTAGTTGTGTCTGCGTGTTCTCGGTCAGATGAGAGATGGCTTCAGAGAGGTTGCTGTGGGGAACCTTGGGCAAAATCCAAAAATTCATCAACGTGGATAAACGTCGGGACACATGGTCTATTTGGGACAGTGCCTGGCACACATGGGAGTTTTTAAGCAGTGGCTCCCCCAAAGTACCACTTGTTAGCATCCCTCAGGGGCTTTAGAAAGCCCACCCGATGCCAGAGTTGCACCTCGCAGGAGTTAGGTCTGTCGGCGGGTGGAAGCATCAGTGTATCTTCACGATGCACTGCCAACCTCCCCCACCCCCGGTCTCACGAGCCCAGGAGAGCGCCTGGCCTTCCCTTTGCTCTGTTCACCCGAATCGCTTTCTTTCTATGATCCTGCATTGGTGTTAAGGCTAAGGAGGGAGGACCCAGGCTCACCCAAGCCACCCGCACCCCCCACCTGGACCAGCGTGATGGCTTATCCACATCTCCACCCAGGTCTCTCTCTTAGGCATGAGCAACCAGGGTCTTCTCCATACCTGCTTCATTGCTCTCGTGCCCAAGGTCTGCAAGGAGCCCCTGCTGACATCAAAGACCAAACTCTCCAGCTGGTTCCACGGGACTCTGGTCCCACGGGACTCTGGTCCCACTTCCTCACTTTTCCTGCCCCTGGCATTTCTAGGTCCCAATCATACCTTTTAATTCCTTGACTACCCAAGCCCACATGCTGTTGTGGCCACTTCTATCCCTAAAAGCCTTCTCTGGAGCCTCTAACTGGTTTACTTGTTTCCAGTTACTCCCAGGGCTTCCTTCTTCTACCCACCTTCCCCCGCGACCGCCACCCCATCATTATCGAGTGTGTCCAATACTAACCACCCTATGACTCCAACCTTACTACCCTGTTTTACATGATGGTAAGTTGCTTTCTACAGTTGAGGTCACACAACTAATGAATTGCAGAACTCGGGCCGTCCGAGACCTTGACCTGAGGGAGACAGAACTAGCATATGCTGTGTCGCAGTGACGGCCACATTCACCTGTGAACGTGAACGCAGGCCACACTTGCCAGCTCCGAGTGAGCAGCCCTCCAGCAAGGAGGGGAGGGCAGAACACAGCAGCAGTGCTCACTCCACTGTTCTAGTTCAGACACAGGAGTGGCAAGCGAGAGCACAGGCAGCCCACACTCAGCGAACATGGGAGTGCAAGGAGGACCATCCGTCCCACGCGTGTCCATGCAGCACCTCCTCTCCAGAGCCAGGAACTTCCCACGAGGAACCATTCGGGCTCCTGCCCAGCCGCCTGCTTGGGGTCTCCGAGCCGGGCTTCCCCTCCAATTCATCAGGGCATGTCAGCTCCTTGGACCTGGTGGGGCATAAATCAAGTGGCGAGGGGGGAAGAGGTTGAACGAGAGAGGTAGTGGGGAGGGGAGGACCCGCGGCTGGGGGTGGGGCACGCACTATGGAAGGGGAGAGGGGGGAAGTGAGATCAAAGGCAAAAATTCATCAGAGATAACGGAATTATTTATTTTTCCTGCTCCGTCGCTGGGCCTTTGAGGCCTCCACACTGATGTATTTGGACGACTTGGGCCGTCTGCTGCCAGGGGCCACCCCAGCCCCTGAGCCCGGGCCCAGCCTCTCAAAGGCACGTTGGTTCCATCAGCAGCAGCTGCCCCCCGTGCGGCCTTTTGAAGTGGGTCCTGCTGGTGTTTATTCCCTTTCGTGCAAGAAACGTGCGCACGGCGCGGGCAGCCGCAGCTGCCCGGGGCGGGGGGTGGGAGACGGGGGCGTCCCCTCATCACTCACGCGCCTGTTTATTTGGGAACCAGAGCAGCTCTTTTTCCAGCTATTATTCAATGTCCTCGAGGGACCACGCCACCCCCATTCCAGGGGGTGGGAGGGACATCCGCTGGCTCCTACCTTGTCTGGGCCCCACGATGCACTTGGCTCTTGGAGAGATGGAGGCCCCCGAGGACCCAAAGCCAAGTGGTTACAGCCACAAACCCAGGACCCAGAGGACTGGGCTCAACTTCTGCCCAACTCATCCGCGACTCAGGCGAGGGAACTCAACTGTTCCTTCCCAGATTCCAGATGGAAATTCTGAGCAGGTAACTCGCATGTAGTGTGCCCGCTCTCTATGGTCAGAAACGGGCAGGCAGCTCAGAGCTGCACAGGATTAGCACAGTTCACCTCATCTCTCCACCTCACACTGCATAGCTAGCAGAAAGCTTAGCCCATCTAGTAAGATGGTTTCTAACGCCCTAAGTTGTTCTAGCAGGAGTCCTCCAAGTGGACGGCACCATGGTTCATGGACTGCCGACTGCAGAATTCATGTTCAACGAGGACACACGTCTTGCTTTAAATCCCCCTTCAGGAGCCACTGTTGCTGGGTAGTGGATTAAGCCACTGCCGGCATCCCGTGTGGGCACTGGTTCAAGTCCCGGCTGCTCCCCTTCCTATCCCAGACAGAGCAAGAGATAGTCCCAGTGCTTAGGCTCCTGCAACCCATGTGGGAGACCCAGGAGCAGCTCTGGCTCCCAGCTGCGGCCTCGCCCAGCACCGGCTGCTGTGGCCACCTGGGGAGTGAACCGGAGGATGGGAGATTCCGCCGCTTCTTCCATATGTGACTTTCAAGTAAATGTTTAGGTCAGTCCCCTTCAAAGCCCAGTTTGCTAGAGCATCAAGTTGAGCATGTGGACAGGGCCATAGACTGCCCAGGGGGAGAGCGCCAAGCTGCACCTGCCACCCGGGACTGGCGAGGCGTGGTCAAGTCCAGCTCCCTCATCTCATTATGGGGGGAAGGGGCTGTTGCCCACTTGCCCCTGAGCCCGGGTGAGGATTTGGGCGACTTTAACCCCTGTATGATATGCTGGGCACTGCCTTCAGGGCTTAACTATCAACTTACTGGATCCTCGGACCAATCCTAGGAGCCAGGCACTGATGATCCACTTTACAGATGGGGAAATGGAGGCTCAGGTGAGTGAGGTTACCCAAGCCATTTCCGGGGGCAGAGAGAGATCGGCCAGTATCCAGCTTTCTCTCACATTCCTACATCTTCCAAGGCAGATCACAAGTGTAGCACATGGGTACCCAGCATGCAGATGAGCAAGTGGGGTTCAGAAAGCAGGACACCCCCCTGCCCCGAGTCAGGACCTGTACCAGGCGGCAGCTCACCTGTGCTGTGGGTGCAGCCAGGTGAGCTTCGGCAATTTGCCGTCCCTTGCTGGGCCCGGCTGCCTCATGTTAGGGAGGGAGCTGGAGAAAAGCTGTTACTCAGAAGGGCCACACTTTCAGGCTATAGCCAAAGACTCAGACTCTTGACAAATTCTCACAGGCAGAGTGGAGAGGCCGGCGTGCACGAGGCGCGGTCTGGTTTGGATTTTGCAGTCATCATTTACTCGTGTCAATGTTGCTCAGGCAGGCAGATGTGTCACGTGATCCTCGGGCTGGTGCAGGGGCCACCAACCCTGCCAATCTGGAAAGCCACAGGGAGGCTATGTCGTGCCCACTCCGTGCGGGCTCTGGACACGGAGGATCTCCAGTTCAGACAAACCTCCCAGACTTTCTCGTGCTCAGCAAGGTGCTGCCACTCATCTACACAAGTAGGCGGAGCTCTCAGAACCTCCTGGACTCTACTAGGGACGGCATGGGGGACCCACAGCAGAGACAGCCAGCTCCTCTCAGGTTGAGGTTCATGGTTGCTGCATTCTCTCCAGAAATGAGGTCACTGGCATTATAACCAGATCCTAGCCCAACAGAACTTTCTAGAAGGCGTCTGGAGAATCTATTTGGGGATAACATAGGCATTGGGACACAGAGGCTGCCTGGATGTGTCAGGTATCCACTGCTGGTTTAATTTCAAGGTCACTTGAATCTTAACCCCACCTCTGAGAATCTTCATTTGTGCCCACACCTGAGAAACTGGACTCAGCAGCACAAGGTGGCCTCTCCAAACCCTTACAACCAGGGCGTGGTATCAGTGTGGCTGTCCAAGTCCATCCAGCTCCAGGATCCATGCTCTGGATCATCCTACAAGGATGTAACCCCAGCCCCACGGGCAAGGACACGGTATGGCTCCTGTAACAATACCAGGACTCGGACATCCAAGGTGGGTTTCAAACAATTCTAGACCCTGGCTGTGACCTGGAGGCTCGGATTGGCGAGTCATGGACCAGTTTCTGGGTGTTAAGTTGGCAGACACCTTTGCTCTTACAAGTGGGCACTGCAAAGGAGACATGGAACGTGGGGTCTCTGTTCATGGTGTTTTCATAACTCAAGGTTGGTTCTGAAAAAACAGGAAGAGACCTCGAAGTGTCGCCGTCACCAGTGGCCCTTTCATGGAATGGGGCCACCAGCCTGGTGCCTGGGCCAGTCTCTGGGTGACCACCAGCCTCTGCAGGTGTGGCTCAACCAGACCCGAGATAGAAGCAGGCCCTACAGCCATGTGGACAGGCAGCCTCCTACCCTGGGTAGAAGCTCCCGAGCACACCCAGCCCCAAGCCAACAGGTGTTCCACCTTGTGCTCATCCTTGAGGTGTGTAAAGTGTCCATTTTTTTGAACTCTAGGAAAAAGCCTAGCACATAAGGAATGTGTTTGGGGGTTTTGCAGTAACTTCAGACTCCCAGGGAAGCTGCAAGGACCACACAGAGGGGCCCCGCGCAGGCTCCGTGTTGCCGTTCAACGTCACAGTACGTTTGTTAGAACTGAACGAATGTCAGTGGGCACGTTGGATTGGGCGAAACCAGGCTTGGAGTCCAGCTGTTTTGTCATCGTTGATCCATTTCAGGATCCACACTGGATGGAGAGATTTAGTGGCTTATTCAAGATACAAGGGAAAGCCTCTCGCATCCACTGGGCCACTCCAAGTGGTCAGGGCCTGGGTGGGTGGCAGGGACTGGACGTCTCGTGCCACCACCTGTTCCCAGGATGCACACGGGGTACCATCCCAGCTGGGATTGGGAGCCAGAGTGAACCCCAGCACTCCGATATGGCATGTGGTTTAACTGCTTGGCAAAGTGCCCACCCCTCCGTTTAGAAGAGGGGTAGGTTTTTCAAGCAATACAGGGGTTGTATTACACGAACACACTTCAAGTTCTCAAATGGAATTAGAGGCTTATTCTGGTGTAAATTGAGATCCATGCAGTTCTAACTCGTTTTCCATGAACTTTTTGAAGGTTTCCCATGTGCAGATTTCAAAGTTTTGTACCAAAAACAAGGTTTATGTTCATTTTCAAAGGCAGAAAGATTCCATCTGCTGGTGTTAGTCCCAAATGCCACCAATAGCTGGGACTGGGCCGGGAGGCCAGAACTAACTTGGGTCTCCCACGTGGGCAGCAAAGCCTACGCACTTGCGCCTTCATTTGCTGCTTCCCAGGGTGCATGTTAGGAAGCGAGGATTGGTAGCAGGATCCGAGCCCAGGGACTCCAGTGTGAGCCACTGGCATTCCAGTCACTGCAGCAGGTGCCCCTGCCCACAGCAGCCTTGTCTTAGTTTTCCCCCAGCTTTTGAAGCACATGTGTCCAAGCCACCTGTCAGTGGCCACCTAAGCTGTTATCACAAAGGCAGCGCGACCATCTTCGTTCCAAGAGCGTGCCAAGCTGGCTCAGTGCAGGGTCGGGCAGCCCAGGCCACTCGGAAGAACACTGCCCTTGAGAGCTTGTTCTGTACAGCTAGAACTGTGCTCTGGCCAATGCTGTGCTCAGAGGGCCTGGATGCAGGCGAGGAACTCGGCAACGCTGCGATGTGTGTAGGATGCCGGAGCCCTCCCAGGACACACAGGAAAGACAGCGTGACGCTCTGGTACTCTGAGTCACGTGGTTGGGTTGTCAAGTACAGCAGGCGACCTAGGACAGACAGCTACGTGGCAAACACCGTGCACTTGGTAATGCCACGGAGTCCTCGGCGTTTCCACCAGGCTGGTACCTGGCAGGGGGTGTACTTGCTGCCTGCCACGGTGTAGAGGTGGTGGGGGCAGGTGAATCCTCCCGCTCAGCCAAGGACTGGGGGCTCACGGGGGAGCTTCTAGCCATGGCATCCCCCACGGCGTTGTGTCCTAGTGGACTAGCATGTCATCGTGGTTTTTCCTGCCTGTACAGCACAGGAGGGCCTCTGTCCGGGGCTTCTGCAGAAGACAGCTCATGGGATGTGGGGGGTGGGGCCCACAGCTAAAGCCTGGGGCCTCCCTCCAGTCACTGCATAGTCACATGTGGATGGTGCTATATGGCATGGGGGAGTGGGTGGGCCCAGCTCTAGTGTTGAGCCTAGCGAAGCCATTCTAGGTGTACTACTCTGCAGGCTTTGAAGTTACACTTGAACGTGTGTATTGGTTTTGTTGAATGCACACTCCATAGAACACTTAGGGGAAAAGTTGCAAACAGAATGCCTACTAGCAAGATACTTCTGTGTGTCTTTGCACGTGTATCTGTTGACTCTCAATTTAAAGCCCAACTGCAGATGGAGCTCACGAGGGCCACCAGCAACAGCGGCAGCTTGGGTGTGCGGGAGCGTTGTGGCTGTGTTGGCGTGTGCACATGCACGCACAGTCCTGTGAATCATTTAGCCACTGGGGCCCTGGAGAGATGACCTCTTCCAAGCAGCTCTGATTGAGCGCGCAGGCGCTGGTCAATGCCTGCTCTTCTGGGTCGTAAGCCTGGAAGCACACGTGAGGCCTGGCTTTGAAATCCACCTCGGATGCCAGCTGAACACAGAGGCTTTGCATAATCAAGTTGACAGATGAAGCCGGGCCTGCCCTGCTAGGGACAGCCTCATCCATATCCTAGTTTAAAAGAAATATTGCATTTTTAAAGAGGAAAGAAACATATTTAAGAGATAAAGGGAGGGGAGAGAGAAGAGTTTTCTGGTCATTAATTATAATAAAATGCAGGGGGAAAAATTCACTTTAAAGGCATGCTAAAGCCCTGTAATCTTCAAAGAGACAGCGGCAGCTCAGCTGTGGGGAAGAGAACTTCCAGGAGACCACCGATTCCAGCCGATTGCAAGCAGCCAAGGTGAGGTCAGCACTTTTTGCTGTAGTTAAGGAGCTTGGGATCAGAACACCTGCCATTGTCCTTTTTGGGGTACAAGTCTCAAATCGCTGTTTCCTGTTAGGACCTTGTGTCTTCAGACCACCACCAGGTAGGAGTGTGGGTTTTGGTCCTGGTCGAGGGGTCACAGGAAGGCCTAACCCTGGGGTTTTATGTAGAATCAAATCCAAGTGACATGCTTGCAGCCGAATTCAGCCTTGCCACAGCCCGTTGGCGGAGGTACTGAGCCTCAGACCATCTGGGGTGGGTCAATGTTGGCATATTGATAGTTGGATGACCGTTTATCCAATGAACTCCCGGCTGCATGGAGTAAGCTGCGGTATCCAAGCAATGCAGTGATGTCACTGGGGACATAGTTCTCAGGGGGGCAACTGATCCGTGAGGCTTCACCCCAAACTCAGCACCTGGGCTATTGACCTCTCAGTCCTAGGAGATTGGGGTGGCTCACTGGTGTCCCCTCCTGTAGGCTAAGCAGCAGCATGTTTCTCCCCGGGTGAGGAACTCAAACTCGCCTTCGAGACTGACAGTGCACTGGAACAGCTGTCCCAGCCAAGACCAGCCTCGGCCAGACTATGAGCAGCTGGCCCCCAAATACGTTGAGTCCCAGTGGGATCAGAGCTGCCCTTCTGGCCTCTAGCTGGCCACTGGTGCATGCAGGAGTCCAGCTGAGCCCAGGATCACCACCCAGCTGGCTCCCGGCAGCAGCACACGCTTAAGTCCTGTTTGTCCCAAGGATCCACATACTGTAAACCTGTTCCCTAGCATGGGGATGTTGAGAGAACATTTAGGTCACTGGGGATGTGACCTTGAGATCAGTGCTGACCTTGTGAAGGTAGTGGAGAATGAGTTATGCAAGAGCAAGACTGGCCCCTGCATTCCCACCATGTACATCATCAGGTCACCTTCTGCTATGTTGATGCAGCCAGGGCTGCCCAGTCTGGTCTTGTAGGATCCAGAACTGTGAGCTGATGTCAGTCCCTTTAGAGTGTTTCCAGCCCAGGGACTAGCACCATAGCAGTTTAAGCCACCAGGAGAAATACCAGCAGCCTGTACTAGGGTGTTGAGTTCAAGTTCCAGCTGTTCTACTTCCAATCCAGCTTCTTTAGCACATCAGCTTCTAAGTACTTGGACCCATGTGACCCATGCAGGAGACCAGAATGGAGTTCTTGGCTCCAGCCTGGCCCAAACAGGGATGGTACTGCCACTTGGGTGGGGGAGGGGTCTATAGAGCCAGCAGATGGAAGCTCTTAAGTATGAAATACTCAGCTTTAGACATGTTATAACAAAAAGACCAAGCCAGGCTCTGTTGAGTCTTTATTGTAAACTTTAATGGGTCATCTCTGTTGGTTCTAAGTGTACAACATGGTACCATTACCTTCAGGTCTCTAATGTCTTCTAAACTTGACTTCTCCATGAATGTGTTAGTCTATCTTGATGCTGGAAATTTGAGGTCCATGCATGGGTCTCACAGCACACACTTCTCCATGAGTTTTGGGACCTGTCGCATCAATGTTCCACAAACTATGCTCAGAAGTATCCACCCTCTATTCCATTGCTTTCCCAAGTGCATTAACAGGGCGCCGAGTCAGTGTGGAACAGCTGAGGCTTGAGCTGGTACCACCTTGGGACGGTGGCACAGCAGGCAGCTTGACTTGCTACACCAGTGCTACCCCCATGCAAATTTTTAGCTATCTTAAGGGTACAGATGTCCAAGCCTGCGAGGAGCCAGGTGAGGTGGGTAAGACACTTCCACGTGCTTGGGACCTCCAGCGTCAGCGCAGTTGGCTCCATTGTGCTTGAATGGGAACAAAGACACCAGACCTCAGCTATCTGCACGTTTCCTGTGCGATGCCAGGGATGCTGTGCTGGCCATGGATCTGTTTGTCTTCCCGTTGTGTCCTCATTCTCTTGTTCCACTCTGGACACAGAGACCGTAGCAGGCTGTGTTTCCTGCCAGCTGGACTGGGTTTGGGCTTAGTCAAAGGGAGTGGCAGGGAGGAGCCACGAAGTATTTAAGTTTCTCCTTCAGGTGTTGTAACGGGAGCAGGAACCAGCAAAGCAACAGGCTGCACCCCCTCATCAGGTGACCACCTGTGGCCAGGAAAATCAATGCCTTCCCAGCGTCCATCCGATGGCTCCAGCACCTGGTAGTGCTGCCACCTCCTGTCCCTTCCAACCTGAAGGCAGTGGCTTCCAGCCATGAGTCACTGGTGATCTCGGTCCATTTCCTCTAGCAATGCCTTCAGTGTTTTGAAACTGACTTGCAGTATGGAGGTTCCCTTGGTTGCTTTTTCTGGTTGGTGCCTGTGTGGTAAAGCCACCTTGTTGGGTCATACAGGTGCCATTGTGCAGTTCAGGGCATCCTACATATGATGCACAGTGCAGCAGTTGTATATTAGGTGCGACTCAGTTGCTGGGGATACAGCAGCGAGCACAGGAGACCCCAGCCCTCACAGAGCTTATGTTCATTAGAACAGGAGGAACTAAGGTGTTTTAGGTGGTACTAAGTGCCAAGGAGAAGTAAGAAGTGGGTAGGGAGAGGGTCACAATTATGAGGTCTCATGGAGGTAGCATGTGTGTCAAGACATGAAGAGGGGAACCATGCCAGCATGTGGGCAAGACATGAAGAGGGGAACCATGCCAGCATGTGGGCAAGGCACCTGTGGAGGGATGAGCAGGTGCAGGTTTTGGTGGAGTACTTGAACGTAAACTCGCACCTTCATCCCGGTATCCTGTGCCTGTCCCTCCATGGCTGAACACCAGAATGGAGAATGGCTGGGGCAGGTGGTAAAGGAAACCTGCCTTGTCCATGTAGGACGTGGAGCCAGAGTGTCTGATACTCATGTCTCATGGAAAGATTAGTACTTCCTTTGGAGAACACTGATCCCCCTCCCATACACAGGGCGTGGGGGTGGTCATGAAGCTATCCCCCCCCCAAGTCAGTCTCGCTTATAAAAGGCTCTAAGTTCATGGAAAATAGTTTGTGAGAGCTGACATGCATGCTTTTCATGATATGAATTGCATGAGCTTTGAAAACCCCTTAATAGGTGGAATCTAAAAAAGTTGAACTCAAAAGCAGAGGCAGAAGGGGGGTGGTTTACACAGGCATGGGGTGGTGGTGGCTGGGAGCTGGTTGATAACAAGATTTCAAACAGAAGTCAGTTGTACGCTATGGCAACTGGTTGTCGTAGTCTATTCTTGCAGTCATTGAGATTGTGCTCATCCCAGAACAGTGAGGTGTGCATGTGTTTAAGCAGCTTGATTTAGCCTTTCCACAATGGCTATGTGTCTAAACACGTATTCCATAGATGTATACAAGTTTTAACCAGTCAAGATTGAGTTTCAGCTGCACAGATAGTGATTGACAGGTTCTAGCACTGTCCAGCTTTAAGTTGAGCTCATGTGTGTCCCTAGCAGCTTCTACCTAGTAGCTGGATGTGGCGTGGCCACTTCCTCCCAGGGCAGGACTCTTAATCCCTACTCGCCTGCTCCCTGCAGAGTTAACATTTCAAACACATGAACGGATCTGACAAGTTGTTTCTTCTCTTACCTTTCACTCAATGGTATGCCGATCGATGCTTGCTGGTTCTGTGGCGATCGATTTCTGTGCTGTCAATACCCCGAAACAGCCTGTGCGACGTCACTCGGGTAATAAGCTCTAGCTTATACTAGCAATTGCCTTTAAGCCACTTTCTAGACAGTTATGTTCCTTTTTGTTTTAAACAGACTTAGAGGCAGAGTTATAGGGAGGGACAGGAAAGTCTTCAATTTGCTGGTTTATTTCCTAAGTGGCTGGAGCTGGACCAGTTTGAAGCCAGGAGTTTCCCGAGTCTTCCCATGCAGGTGCAGGGCCCAAGAACTTGGGCCCTTTTCCACTGCTCTTCCAGGCCGTAAGCAGAGCTGGAACAGAAGGCAGGTGGAGGCTTGGCCTAGTGTGCCACAGCACCAGCCCTCTATGGCTTTATTCATGTGAGACCCAGTTGGTTCACTCCCCAGATGCTTACAGTCAGGGTAGGGCCTGGTCAGGGACAGGAAGTGAGCTCGATCTGCATCTATGTGGGCGCCAGGGACCCCAGTCTCGTGTTATCACCTGCTGCTTCCTAGGTGAATTAGTTGGAATCAGTAGATCCAGACTCCAACCCAGGCACCAAGATGGGACGTGGGCGTCTCAGGTGACACTTGACTGCTGTCCCGGATGTCTGCCCCAACGTCCCTCATGCTCCATCTCTGCGTTTGCTTTCTGGGGGCCCCCAAGTAATGAAGATCTAGCAATCCTGACTTCGTAAGCCCTCCCTTCCTATCCAAGGAGCACGCACTTAGTTCTTTATCAAGTCTCCAGTCTTCCCAGCTCAGTCTGCAGAGAATGGTAAGGTAGTTAGTTCAAGTTCACACGTGTCATATCAATTTAAGAAAAGCTGAACTCCTACCCAAAATCCATGTGTAACCCAGCCCCCTTTGCCCTTCCCTGCTAGGGTGCACACAGGGGGCTCTGCCCAGTCACCAGCTGCAAGGCCATTTTAGATTTCAGTTTATGGGCCAAGTAGAAGTGATTGTGTACTAGCTATGGCTCCTCTATTTCATCCTTAGTACCTACAGAGATGGAGTGCAGGAGCTACTTTATTGGCCGAGGTCTCAGCTGATGTACGTAGCTAGCTCCTGGACACGAGTTTTTGCCGATGCAAGACGTTCACCTGCAGTTTCAGCACGTAGTCCTTGTCACATGAACCCTTCAGGCTGATGGCTTCCCATCTCAAAAGCACCTGGGTGTCTTCCTGAGCTTTCTCTTGCTACAAGCGCAGTTATGAGTAGAAGACCTACTTGTAAAGCCTAGAGTATTTAGAACGCCGAGGGACTCTTGTTCCAGCTTAGCAAGCTAGTTTTGGGGCTGGTGCTGTGGCATCAGGTATATAGCCACTGCCTATAGCGCCGGCATCCCACATGGGCGCTGGTTCTAGTCCCAGCTGTTCTACTTCTGATCCAGCTCTCTGCTATGGCCTGGGAAAGATGGCCCAAGTCCTTGGGCCCCTGCAACCGAGGGAGGACCCAGAGGCTTCTGGCTTTGCACTGGCCTGGCTCTGGCCCTGGCTACCTACTGGGGAGTGAACCAGAAGATAGGTCTGCTCTGCCTTCTCTGCTTAACTCTTTGAAGTAAAGAGAGTTTGGGTGGATCAACACCCAAGCATGAAAATTCTAAGCAGTTCCTCAAGTGGTCTGTCTGCATCTTAGTCCATTTGGGTTGCTGTGGCATCATAGGTTAGCTGGTTTATAAGGCAGCCGTCTCTGTTCTCAGATGTCTAAGATCAAGGTGCTGAAGACCTGGCACCTGGTGGGTACCGTTTCCTGGTCCACAGCTAGTACCTGCTGGTCTCGTCAGGTGGCGAAGGGGCTGGAGGAAAGCTGCCGCCTCATTCTGTAACAGCGCCAGTACAAGGCGGCAGGTGCTCCCTGCTGCGATCGCCTCTCATCTCAGGACACCATCATGTTGGGGGGTCAGGCTCGATGCGACTTCTCAGTGGACATTTAGACCACGGGAGTTCCAGGAGGATCGAGTGCAGTGGCCTGGGATGGTCTCAAGAGCCCTTTTGAGTTCAGAGGTCAGTCCTAGGACAGCACAGCAGGGAAGTGATGAAGGGAGGGAAGTGATGAGAGGGGAGCAAGTGGGATGAGGTCCTTCAGTCCTCATCTTAGGCCAAAGCAGATCCTAAGCTAGTAAGTTGGCTAAGCCAAGTCCCAGGTGAGCAGGTGCGTGCCTCATTGCCGTCCTTGAAGCGCACTTGATCCCAGAACCGGCTGTGTGAGCCAGTCACCTCAGACCCAGCAGCAAGTCCCGTCAGGAGCTCCCAGGAGGCAGAGGGCTGTCTTGATCCACTTAGCCCAAGCATTCCAGGCTGGACATGGTGGGACCCACCCCCTAACACGTGGAAGCCTTCAGAGGCAAGTCTGCGCCTGCAGATTGAGCAGTTCCAGTCTCCTGCCTTGATCCTGGGGCTGCTCGCTTTCCACAGCCCTCCTGTTCTGCATTCTCTACCTGTTCTGAAGTTATTGGGGCCTGGTGTGAATTTAGGGACAATAAAAGCATCAAAGGGCTTGGTCCTGAGAACAATCAATGGGGAGTTTGCAATAAAGGAACATCCTGCCGAGGAAGGTGTGACTTCAAGGCGAGCAGGAGACACCACAGGAGGAGACCTTCCGAGGGGGCAGGTGGGGCCCACACCCTGATGGCTAGGGCACCATCTGGCCTGGACACAGGCTGATGCATCTCTAGCTACAGTACAGGTCTCATTTCTCCAGGGCTTCGCGAGCAAGGCCACTGTGCCTTCCCCAGGACACCTCCCCCAGTTGTCCATGCACCTGGTGATGCATCAGAACCCACCTCAGCCACATGCTCCCTCCCCCCACCCCCCGGGCCTAGGAAATGAGCATCGTCTAAGGAGGGTTTCTCTACTCCAAGACCCTTTGGCCATCCTAGCACACAATCTCATCTGACCACCCGGCCCTCACGCTGATGCAAAGGACGGTCTCCACCTGCATCTCTATTTGTCCAGTGGGGAGACAGTGAGCAGAATGGTGCAGCTAACTCAGGGTCTCTGCCTTGAGTTTCCTTGATGTGAAGGGAGAGGCAACCCTCCTCTTGCTTTTCTGGCATGGTGTCCAGTAGCACTGAGCGGGGGATTAGGCAGGGCCCCCGTGAGCCGTGGCATCAGTTCTAGGTCACCTTACTAGGAAGGTGTCCGAGACCCGAGCGGGGCTGGTAGGTGTTCCCAGGGTCACAGCTGGGGACAGGTGTATGGTCAGGGTGTCAGGACAACAATGCTAGCGTCTACCACTGTTTCTTCCACCTCCCCCTCGCCTCCAACACACCCACTCGATATCCCTCTTATCCTTGTCACTATGGAAATATGGGGTAGCCATGGTTTCTTAGGAGAAAAGGCTTTAGTTCATTTTGAGGTTCTAAACCCAAGCTCAGGCAGCCCTAGTGGTTTGGCCTGGGAGGGAATTTAAGGTCTCACATGGTAAGCTAGGAGTTTAACATCCAAGACCAAACTCAGGGTTTTATAACCAGCCTCTCATGAGAGCCATCTCTAGAGGACATACCTCCAACAGCCTGTCACACAACCCACCTCTTAAATGTCACTGGATTAGGTTTCTACATCCTTAATACCATTAGCTTGCAGCTTTGAGGTACAAGCTCCTGCACAAGTTTAGTGGCCGAGTCATACTCAAGCCAGAACCACTCCCTGCTAACTTTCACCTAGACATCCCTTAGAACCCGGCTCGGGGCCCCCTTCTCCAGGGAGCCCACTCATGCTACCAGCTGCCCATCTGTGCTGTCCCACACAGATCCTGCTCGGCTGCCAGCTCCGTCAGCTCAGGTCTTTCCCTTCCCCAGTGAGGCCCAGTAACATGCATGGTGTTAAGGGATTGAGTGCCCCTGGCCAGGTCATCATAGACGCCTTGGAGGGCCCTCCTCATTCCAGAGCTCCCCAGGGAGTTAGCCAAGGCTGGTGTTGGACCCACACTGCAGGGTAGCATCTCCCTGTTTGCTATTCCTGCACCTTCTACGGAGGTGGAGACCAAGGGTACCCCCTAAGGTTCGTCTCAGAGCTTGTCTAAGAGCAAACCCGAGATCTCACAGCAGCAATCTCTTGGCTGTTGCTACAATGAGAGCGCACTGCAGACTCATTAAGATGACTTTCCAGAGCATCAGGGCAAAGCAACCCAGTGAGGACTTGGCATGATCAACGCAGGTCCTTGTGAGATGCTCAGCATGGAAGACTTCTTGTACAGAACAGGAAGAGGGCTCCAACGTAAGTGGCCTACCCAAGGACCTGTAGCAGGAGAGAGGTATCTGGCTGCAAAGCTGAGCCTGTTGGCACGAGTCCATGCCAGCTCCTGATCCCTTGGCTTGTCCGTCTCTGCCCTCATCACTCAGGATGGGTCAGGGACCTCACCTGCCATTTACCTGGCCTGAACAATCAGCCACCTTGCTAAAGGTACCCGAGTATCCGGGTTGGACGTTGGCCATCAGCTGGAGTGTAACCGAGTTCCCTTGGTGCCATTACCCTCGAGCTTTATCAGCATGGGGAGGTGGTCCTGTGCTCAGGGTAGACCACCACCCCCAGCTCCCCTGGCCAGCAAGTGCTCCTTACAAAGCAGACCATGACTGAAGAGATTAACTTCTGCCTCAGTGATAAGATGCCCAAGCTCACAGGACCTTGTACGGGAGAGGAGCCTGTGCTGGGGACCCTGTGCTCTGCTACCAAGTATCACAGCGAAGAAACCTTGGATCCAGGCGGAGGCGAGTGCTACGTCCTCTACCTCTGGGGGGTAGCTCTGATGTGGAGGAGAGAATGATGGAAAAAATCAGGATCTGAATCTATGCTTGCGCCAGTTCCTTATCCCCATTTTACAGCCGAGGAAGCTAATGCTGAAGTCAAGCAGCACCTGCCCGTCTCCTAGCCACGTCCCCGAATGGCTTTCTGCAGAGGTCGCATGCTTGCCTCAGTACCCCCTGCAACTCTCCGTAGGAGAGGTCTCCCTCAGCCATGGAGTCTGAACAGCAGGAGGGTCTTTCCTACTGTGTAGGTTCTATTTGGGCCTCTCCAGCAGGAGATTAAGAACCTTCTGTTGTGGTGCACAGGACCGACTGACCTGTGTTTGTCCTTCCAAAGCCATGGTCAGATTAAAAGGCACAGGAGAAGTGTGGTTCAGGGTCAGATATCTGACCTTGAAAGCTTTTAACCTTGGGCACTTGATGCCACTTCTCTGAACCTCTAAGGACACCACCCCACCCCCAACAGGATTTGAGCTGAATGTTGTTTATTGCTAAAGTTTACCTTACTAGTGGTCGATTTTTGCCATGGACCTTCGTGCAGGTTTTTGTGGTAGCAGGCAATCTCTTCAGTTGGGGACAATCTGACAGCCTTCTTGGAAGTAGATTCTTTAGCCTCACTCCCATAGCTGGTGCTGATTACTAGCTCCTGGTCCAGTGGCTTCTCCAGAGGGCAGCTTGGGCTTCCTCAGGGCATGGTGGTCTTGGAACTGTCACCTTTTATGGCCTAGCATCGGAAGACGCTTCTGCCACTTGAGTTGGCCCAGAATCAAGACACGTTGATTCTACTTGATGGGATTTGGAGACAGGTGGGAAACGTGATGTCTCTGCATCTATTGACATTCTGGCCCTGTGTTCAGTGTCCCTACTCCCATCAAGGATTTTAATTCTTTTACTGCCTTTCCTGTGGATGGAGCCAGCATTCAACTTGGAATTTACCATGCAGTGGTGAACTCAACCCCCAGGAACCCTGAACTGGCTTCTCCCGTTTTCTGCCGTCCGAAGTTACCTTCCAAGCAAGCCACTTGCATCCATGCCTGTCTCCATCAGCAGCACTCGATGCTGCACTCCCTCCATGCTGCACTCCCTCCATGCTAGCATCGGATTCTTTGGTTGGACTTCTAGAAGAGATGTGGTTCATTAAGTGATCCAGGCACCTCTGACTGCCGCTAAAACCAGAACTCCAAGCAGACTGTTCTGCATACATGTAGTTTCAGCGGGCATACCACCTAGGTCCCTAGTGACTTGGATCCTCTGCGGGGGTGGGGGAGTGGGTAGGAGCAGCTACCTGGGACAGCCCTAGAGACACACTGCTCAAGTGTTCCTTTGAGGGGCAGTTTTCCATGTAGTCGTAAGGACCACACAGTGCTTTAGGAAGCCATCCCAGTATTTATTCCGTCACCATGGTCTCATTCAGCTAAGGGCAGGTAGAACACAGCAGGTGCTAGGGCCTGGCTCCCTACCCAGCACAGCAGTGTCGCTAGCAGTCTTGACCCTGCAGCTCCCCATGGAGGGTCCATGTGAAGTTCAGATGCGCGTGACCACAGTTCTATCTGCTCCTTTTTATCACACACAGGTATCAGCCACGTGTTGCTTGGGCTCCCAGCTGTTGGGGTCTTGGCAACTGCCGATATGAATGGAAGCACTTCCCAGGGAGCAGGGTGGGCAGTAGCGATCTCAGCCTATGTGCAAGCGTATAATAGCTTGGGTCTCACACTGTCAGCAGGCACCTGTGGCCAGTCTGCGGTAACCCCTGCTCAGTCTCCCTTGCTGGTTTCAAGCCTCTTCTACCTCCCACACCAGGGCAAGACCATGTAAGTGGCTCTATCTTCCCAGGGAGGTTCCACCCTAGGCCCTCCCCAGGGATCTTTAGACCATAATTGCTGACCCGGGATGCGTGGGTGCCGACTTTATCAAGAAGCTAAATGCCAGCATTCTTCAGCTCGAGAGCCAACACTAATATAAACACCCAACTCCTCATCCGTTATTCTAACTCCATCAGCGAGCTGACCAGGTCTGACCCCAGAGGCCGTGCCTGATTTATGGCCTCACCAACAGATGTAGCAGCAGGCACCTGGTACCTGGTTCAAGAGATGTGTCTGCCCCCCATCCCCTGCTTAGCTGAGAGTGGAGGGCAGAGCAGCTGGGGGGTTGGGAGCAGGATGAGAAGGGTAGAGGGTAGGTTATCAGGAGGCAACTTGCTTCCTGCATCCTCCTCCTTCCTCTAAGTTAGCCGACGTGGGAAGTGGGGAGAAGCAACCCCAGAGCATGTCAGTGGTGGGGGTGGCAGGCGAGGTCTTTATCCCTTCTGCTCACTTCAAGGTTGTGAGCCTGAATCCTGTTATTTCAGGAAAGGATAGTGGCAGAACTCATGCAGATGTACATAAGCTATTACACAAAATCGTAGGAGACGTGATGAGCTTTTACGAAGAACCCACATGCACAGCTATAACCATGAGTCACCCTTGCGTATCAGGGTTCTTTGTACAAGTCAGATTCCAAGGCTTCTTACCCTACCTACAGGGAGACTCACTTGGGCGAGGGCTAACTACCTGGTGGCGATGGCCTCCGTACGAGGAACCAGAGAGGGTTTGCAGCAAGTGGATTTCTAGAATCCGTGGACAGAGCTGCTGCTGTGGGGAACACAGGGGTTTCTTCTGTGTTCACTTCCAAGTGTCACCACCATCTAATGTGCTATGTGACGTAAGTTTGCCAAACTACAGATCAAGTCTAGGTTCTAATTCCATCTCTAGTTCAAGAAGCTCCAAGCCCATTTAGAAGCTGAGGAAACAGGTTAATGGTTTATCTACTCCATTTTAGCTGGTCTGTAAGACATACTCAGTGCAGTGCTGGGTGAGCCAAGATCACGGTAGTCATCTGGGTATACACCTGCAGTTTTAGGGTCCTCCGTTACCATGGAGTATCTTTAGGTTCCACCAGTAAAGACCCTTTCACTCAAAGTTAAACCAGGAAGCCAAGGAGGTATTCAAGGGCGTAACATCCAGCCAAGTCAGAGGGTCACTGGCCCAGGTCCACAGGTCTGGAGACAGTGTAAATCCTCTCCCCAGCTGCCCTCAGGAGACAGCATCCTCCAACCGTGAAGGCTTTTCTGGTTTTCCATTTGGTCCAGAGTCTTTCGAACAGGCACTGGCTGTTTAGATCTGGAGTGCTTCAGGGAGCTAGCAGGTTTGTGAGCCCCAGGGGCTAGAACCCCAAACACCCACTTTGCTCATAAAGAACGTGCAAGAGGGATTGAAGTATTGCCAAGTTAGTTTCCACAGTGTATGAAGAGGCCGTTTCATTGTCCAGCATCCAGGTCCCTGCACCTTCGGCTTGGTTAAGGCATGTCTGGGTCTCACCTTCCATGTGACTTGTGAAGCAATCTATTGCTAAAGAATGGTATGAATAAGATTAAGAACCAGGAGTAGCCAATGCACACTTAGTATGCACTTTAGTCTCCATCGTTGGCCACGGATCTCCAACACCGTGTCAGGAGAGGTCTCTGGTGGAACAGTGGGCTAGCCATCTTGACTATTAGAACTGAAATGGCCAGAGGTTCTTAAGAACATAGGTTTATTTTTTGCTTTGGAGGTTGTGAGTCCAGGATGGAGTGGCTCCACTAGTCTGGCATCTGATGAGGGCTATGGATGACAAAACTCTTGGAGGATCCCACGGTATGCCAGGTAGAGACAAGGGCATGCTCACCTCCCATGTCCACATGTCTCCTCATAAAGCCACAGGGATTCAGTCATGGGCTGTGCCCCAAAGTAATCCAATCTAATCACTTCAAGACCCAGCCTTCAATCCTTAATCCATTAACAAGACTGGAATGGGTTTTATATCCAAATTTAAAATTAAAAACAGATGAAATTTAAAGACTGGAATGGATCCCTTAAGATACAAGGCTTTTGAGGGACAAACTTATCCAAACCGTAACAAGCAGCATCGATGAGAACTTACATGGAGATAGCAGGAATGCAACGATGGCAAGGCCACACAAGCCCACTATGTTGGTGAGCAGCAAGGATTATGACAAGGTCAGGTAGGAGAACAGAACTGAAGCCAGCTCCAACTACCCTGGGGCCATTCTAGTAGAGGGCCTTTACGGTACAGAGCTATGCAATATTCCAGATACCAGAGATGGTCAATCCTCAGATGGTCTAATGGATAGGCTGCTGGCAGCTTCTTGACCTAAGCTAGTGTCAGCGATGTGGTCTGCTTCTGAAAACCTGTTTTCTGCCACCTTGTGCTTCAACAAGATCACCTCTGTTCATAGTCAACCTGGGAGACAAGCCAGGAGAGCCAGTGTAGTCAGGATGTTCGAGTGGTACTGGAGAGAGACAGGTTGGAGTGTTTAGTCCTTTTCTTCCCAGTAGCCAAATCCCCGAGTGATTTGTTTCCATTGCCTCAGCTCAATCCTGAGCAAGGGTATTGGTTACCTCCCTTGCCCTTTCACTTGACATGGTGGGAGTACAGTGAGGTTCTTGGACTTGAGGAATGACCCCTCTTGTTGGTTCTCAGCTATGCCCCATGCCTGTGAGTAGCCAGCCAAGATAGATCCTAGTGGAGAAAGATACTTAAAATTGAGGATTTAATGCCGATACCACATAGGTCAGTGGGAGAACAGGTGCACAAGATGAGCCACCACCTATAGGTCAGCTCATGGGCCAATAAGACTTCCCAGTGAACAGATCACTGAGTTAACTGGGAACTCAGTCCCCCATCTTCAATGTCACTAAGACATAGCTTTAGTACAGGCACTGTTCAGGAATTGGATCCAAGGAGAAAGACCACTCCAGGCATTAAGAGGTAACCTTTAGCAACAGGTGTTCAGGGGCTAGCATCAGGGGAAGGGCTGACTGTAGTGATGAGTTCAAGTCCACACCCTCTTCAGAGACAAGTTGATCCTATCGATTCCAATACCCCATTCTGAGAAGGCCTCTGGGCATTTTACAAAGTCAACATTCAGGTTGAGGGCCCCTCCAGGGTCCCGCAGGATAGAAGAGAATTCCTTAGGTTTAGCTGAGGGGTCCCACCCTTACCTCAAAGTCAAGGATTATCTCCATCAAGACCCTACTAGGGGAGAACTTGGTTCTACAGTCTTGGAAATAGACCAGGGAAGCTCTCACCACTGTATCAGTGTGTCAGATGCTGGTCTTGGTATCTTCCAAGGTTCTATTTCCATCTACTCCTTGTAGAGCATAGGGACCACGAGTTTCTCCAAGTGAAGCCTACCCATCTGAGTTTATTCCCATATCAGTTCCTGACACTGTAGAATTCCAAATGCTGCCTAGTCAATGTTTAATATTAAGCCCAGTCTTATTAGCAAGATCTAGGAAACTGCCAATAAGGAATGCATTTAATCCGACACTCAGCTGATAAGAAGGCCAAATATGTAGTGCCAAACCAAAGATCCTTAAGCTGTGGACAATGCAGTAAGTTTGAATTCAGCATTCCTTATGTATTTGGGAGAGCACCTAATGTCTCTAAGCTATACACAGTTGCAAACAAATGGAAGGCAAGTCACTTTCATAGCTGCATCTGTGGCTCCAGATTGGTCACTTATCCATTTCTGGGCCACAAGGCTATTCTTTAGCTTCAAACAGTTGCCTATTGGTTAACTTATTTCCTCCTGTAAGCTTTCAACAGCAACAGTGACTATGCCATTCTACAAGGCCTTAGATTTCATTTGAATGTGTTTGTATTTATTGTAATGATACTTTATTGCAGTATAGTTGAATCAACTCTTTTTGTGACATTACTTTGTATTGTATATAAACCTAGTTAGCTCATTGTGTTCATTTTGGTGTCAACCTGTCAAGGTCAGGCTTCAGGGAGACCTGTTAAGAGAATTACGTTGGGGCAGTCTGAAGGAGACGGACACGAGTCCGAGCGAGGCGAGGGAGGATGTGCGCCATCCAGTTTTCTGCAACCCCAGGAGGAACAAGAACAGGAAAGTCAAGCTGACTTCTCCCCTACATCTTATTTTGCTTTTGATCAGAACTTGATTTTTCCCCCGTCTCTGGATTTAAGTCAGGGGCCTTCACACTTGGACTGAACCACACTGGTAGCATCCCGGAATCTGACTTGCAGGATCTTCGTCTCTGTCCTATGGGTTCTCTCTGGAGAGCTTTTCCTAGTTGGTATCCAGAATGGTTCTGAGGAAGAGTTGAGCATGAGCTCTCTTCATGGGCCTTGGCGTTTGGTTCTAACTCAATTAGAGTACCAGCAACTACCTCTGACAGGTCAGTCCATGGCTTAAGCTGTATCCAGAGGTATATAAAATCCTAGTTTACTGTTTGACAGTGAACAGCGAGGGGGGGGGGGGAGACAGGAAGTTTTCCATTGGTTCACCCACCAACGGCTGCTGCGGCCGGCACACCATGCTGATCTGAATGCAGGTGCAGGACCCAAGCACTTGGGCCATCCTCCACTGCACTCCTGGGCCACAGCAGAGAGCTGGCCTGGAAGAGGGGCAACTGGGACAGAACCGGCACCCCAACCGGGACTAGAACCCGGGGTGCCAGCACCACAGGTGGAGGACTAGCCTATTGAGCCATGGTGCTGGCCAGGTTTACTGCTTTTAAGAGGCAAGGAACTTGCGACTTTGTTCAAGTAGGCTGTGTACACTTGTGGAGTACCAAGGAATATACTGACATTTGATCCTAACATCACAGGACAGTGATGGAGGAGGGGTTGGAGACTCAATCGCCCAGTTCTAGCCCCCACAGAAGCAGCTCAGGAGCCTTCTAAGCGTGTCCCCAACTAAAGCCTTCCCTTCCCTCGCTGGGATCGCAGGGAAACGAAACCCTCACCAGCAACATAGTCACAGGAGCCAGTTCCAAGCCAGTCGCTGGCTCTTACCTACATGTCTGTAGGACCCTATTGCTATCTATATTAAGGTTCTCTAGAGACAGAAGTTAAGGAAATGGAGTTTAAAATACTCCAATTCCTTTGAAGACCATAGGTTTTGAAATAAGTCTTCAGTTAAATGAGGAACTTGGGGTGGTTGATGTGGTTGGCAATGTTTCTCATTAAAAAACTTAGTCTTGCATTATAAACTGATTGGGCCACATTCTAGAAGGTAAAAAACAGAAGAGACCTCTCACCCCATTTCTCTGAAGAATGGTGGTTCTTGGCTATGTCTGGTCAGCCACGCTCCTAGTTTACAGGTGACGTTTGCCTACTGAGCTCACCTTGTTTAGCCCTTAGTCGATACCTTCTCTGCACTTGTAATCTAGGTCTAAGCCCACTGGGCTGCAAGCACGTGAGTCGCAGTAGTTCCTAGCATAGTCAGCACTGTCTGGTACAAGCAGGGTCATTCTGAAGGCTTTCATCTTCATAGAGGTCCACATGATGCCCGAAAGCCTGCGCTTCTTAGTCCCTAGGTCAAGGCCCCAATACCTCAGCAATTCCTGTCCACTGGGCCTCAGACCAAGTTGAGATTTAAATAAGGTGTGGGTATCACTTTGTCCAAGAAGTTTCTTGGGATTTGAAGCCCAGGATATCCGAGGCAGGGAGTAGTCAATAGAGTGGCTATGCTATTACCGCAGCAGGTGACGTCACAGGTGGCTTTGCCTCGAGAGGCACTAATGGAGATGTAGCTCCTGTTGAGGTCTCTGGTCATCTATCCAGATCTAGGGTGGCTCACAGGAGCTCAGAGAGTCATCTTACCAGGGAAATGCCTCTTAGAAATAAGCTACAGGTAAGCAGGATCATGCCGAGGCTGACAAGTGGGAGCTCGCCGGCCACAGCAGCCATCAATTTCTAGTGTTTTAATTCCTTTCACCCAAACCTAGAGTTTCAGGTAAAACTGAGTTCATGGAGAGAAGTGGTGTAAGAGGGCAATGCAAAAGGTGATAGCCAGGATCAGAGCGGAGAATTTGGAAAGTCGACGTTCACCCAAGACAGCCAAACTTTGTTCAAGTGGCCCTGTGTTTCACCTACAGGATCTGCCTCCAAACTTGTCAGATTACTGTCATGTTACTCTCTCCAAGTCAATGCCAATGCCAGAATGGAGTCTGAACTTAAGATAGTCACTTTACTAGTTAAAAGGCCACGCGATTCCAGAGAAGTTTACCCCAGAGGGTTGGGGGAAGACTGTGCAGTGCACATCAACATTTGAGTAAGGAATGCTGCTGTGTTCAACATGACTTCATTGCGAAGAACTTTAAGTTGTCAGTGAAATACCATTCCAGGGACCAGCACTGTGGTGTAGTGGGTAAAGCCACCTGCAGTGCTGGCATCCCATATGGGCACCAGTTTGAGTCCCGGCTGCTCCACTTCCAATCCTGCTGTTATGGAAAAGACGACTTAAGTCCTTGGGCCCCTGCACCCATATGGAGAGGAAGCTCCTGGCTCTGGGTCAGTGCAGCTCCAGCCATTGTGGCCATCTAGGGAGTGAATCAGTCAATGCAACACCTTTACCTTTGCCTTTCAAGTAATTCTTAAATACCATCCCATGTTACAGAGTAGAGATGGCGTCCCCTAGGAAGTCTTAGCCACCCATAGCCTGGCACTCTATAGCAGCAGTCTCAGGAACTCATATGTTTACTGCAGGGAACACGAAGATCTTGGTTCTAGGCACGAGCCATGGGATTTCCCAGCTGAACTGTCACCAAGTCCGTCGAGTTTCTCACCTAAAGAGGATTCCAATGAGGTTAAGGATCAAGCCTGTCACTCGACACTGCCGAACCTGGGGCTAAAGACAAGCCATGCTTATGCCTGGCAGAACCTTGAGAAACCCGGTTTTGAGGGCCATGCTGTCAGACCACCTTCTAGATAACTGGCTCAAGATGAGCCAGAGACCCAGGGTAACAGGTCTCTTCTCCTTAAGTGTGATCTTTCGATCAGGTGAGCTATGCTTTCAGCAACGTTTAGAAGTTTCCATGAGGAGTTCAATAGTTTCTTGCCAGGAGATGGCATCAATATTGAGACAGGATTAAACACACGTCCCTGCTTTCCACGAGCCCTGATGGCCGAGGCTGTCTGCTCGTTTCTAACTAGCTTCTGTCCCCGTCTGGCCACCTGCCTGCCTCCAACCCTATTCTTCCACTTTAAGCAGGGCTGTTAGTGGTTCAAACACTAACGGCAAATCGGTTGAAGCAGAGCCGAGGATTGAAGCTCCATAGAATTTGAAGGATCACAGAACCACACGTTAGGCAAAGGGAGTTCTGGTAGGCACAGAGCATCCATCGTGAGCCAACGCGACTCGTAAGCAGACACCAACTGTAGCATAGAAGAGGAATTCGGAGGAAGAGCTCTCCTAGCCCAGGGGCTAAGCTCCACGTTTGTCTCGTTGACAGAGTCTGAGGATACGGCCTCCAAGGACAGCCCAAGCAGGACAGAGCCACGTGGAGAGCTAACCCAAACATCTCTTCCACTGCAGCCATGGAGAAAAATGTCAAGCTCTTACTCCTAGGAATGGCATCCAGAAACCTAACAAGGAGAATCCAGTCAGATCTTGGGTTCAAGGTGCACGTGCCCAACCCCATGGGACAACTAGAACCCTGAAGTGATCCATCAACCCAAGCGAGATGCCTAGATCCTCAGCACGGTTTCAGGGAAGGAGGCACAGTATCCGCTATCGCAGGTACCCGAAGCTCACGTGGGACCTTCGGAGGGCAGTGTGCGCAGGCAAGCGCTTCTACAAGCCTAAGGGGCTGTCAGACTGGAGGTGCAGGCACTGCCCCGGGTGTGGTCACCACTGCAGGGGTGGCCCTAGGGTACCAAGGCAGCTTATTACCTAGCACAGGGTGTGTTCTAACTAGTTGGCCAGACCAATGTGCACCATGGTAGAGGAACCCAAGTGTCTCTGGGCCAACAAGGCAACCATGCATGATCAGCTGTAGACCCTCAGGTGCAAGTACCTCCAGGTCCATAGGCCTGCTTGTGGCGAGTTAGGTACCAGGGATACAGCCTTGTCCGACTCTGACCTTTGTTCCAAGAATGTCAGAGGGCAAAGGGTCTTCAGTGGAAGACATAACCAAGGGAACGCCCTCTTCTACTTCCAAGTGGCCAGGGCCAAGCTCTGGCCTAAGCCCTGCCTCGTCTTCAGAATAGGAATGACCCCAGTGGAGCCTTGAGGTTGCAGGATATTTTCCTGGAATTGAAAGGCAAAGGACTAAGGGGGGGGGGGCAGCTTAAACACAGGAATTCCATCAGGATCTCATTTTGCTAATTACAATTCGTGTTTTGGCATTAGAAAGTTCTAGATCAGATGGTTGGGCATGTATTCTCTTTAGATAGACTCAAGCTTTTATGGGGAAGGCAAGAGGTATGAAGTAGTGCCCCACTGGGAACTCCAGGGGTAATACAGGGATTCCAGTTTGAGGTCCATGACAGTAGCAGGCTACTTGCCCATTTGCTAAGGTTCTGGCTGAACATCACAGAAGATAAAGCTTTGAGCCAAAGGTATGAAGCTGTGAGCCAAAACCTTAGAAGACAGCACTTTGCTCACTGCCCACTGCACCTGAGTTCCGGGGGCTTTTGGTGATGGCACCAGGCCCAAGTCCCACAGTCAGAAGCTAAACACCTACAAACAAGATTCTTACATCCAGGGTGCTCCGTCTCCGGCCAGGATCAAGGTTTTGTAGCAAAGTAGGCGAGGGGGAAAGATTCCTATAAACATTGAGAGATGTCCCTAGCTCATTGGTCCTCCCATTGCATCTCCTGCACTGGGGGGGGGGGGGACCTGCCCTGCCAGTCTGCTGCTCTGAGGTTGGTATGGCTGCAGCCACATCCTGTTGCTTGGAAGACGCGTCAGTCTCCTGGGTCAGAATGTAGCCAGTGATGGGAAGATAGGGCAATGGAACTGCTACTGTGGCCTAAGGGTGACAGGTGCTATAAGACCCACAGGGCTAAGTCTCCCTGTAGACGAGATCTTAGGTTTCAGTTTCATGCTGGACAAGCCTAGGTCCGAGCAGAAACTAGGACACACCCCTTCTGCTTCTCATTTCCTTCTGCAGCTGCCAAGTGTGCTCACAGGGACCAGGTCTGTACAGAGCCTCACGTGGGCTTAGAGCATCAAAGACATGCAACTGACAGCCGAACACTGGCCCTCTCCAGACCCTCGTGCTGGCAGCCGTCAGGTCCTGGGGACTGACCGGTCACCCACCCTCAACAGCTCGTGTTACATCATATGCCGACACTCCATCCTTCAGAGCATCACTGCACAAGTTGCTGTGCATTGGTTGTGAAAGTCATCCCCACTGCCAGAGCATCTACCCCTCCTGAAACAACTTCCTGGAATAGCTCGTGAGTGGGGAACTCCAGCTGTGCCTATGAAGATGGACTCGAGAAACAGGAGTTTGCGTCTGCCAGTTCCTTCGAACATCGAGTTTAGGATCTGCTGCTGCAGATACAAGGTGCACCAGAAGGATCGCCACCTCCAGGACATACCAAGATCTTGGATTCCGGGTAGTCAGGTGTAGAGTATTCTAAGCAAAGGGAAAATTGCTACTCTCCCTTTCCTCCCCAAAAATGTATCACTAAGACTATTTAAGGGGAAGAGAAAAGGACCCCAAGTACCTACAGTGGGGCCGACTGGAGCCAGAACCAAATGCCAGCCTTCCAGGTGGGTGGGAGGGACATGGTTACTCGAGCCATCCCTGCTGTTTCTCAGGGTCTGCACTGGTAGGAAGCTGGAGTCAAGAGCCAGAGTGTTAGATCAAACCCAGATGTGGTACATGGGTTTCTCAACTGCTAGGCTGCTTGCCTGTGTGTCCCCCCCCTACACCAAAACCCACTTCTTAGCATCTTGAACATTTGAGCGTTCCATTAATAACCTGACTTCCACAGTTCAACTCTAAGAGCCAAAGCCCTTCACCAGTATCATTTCCACTTGTCCTCGTGACTGGGATGCAGCAAAATGGCATAGTTATTCATCCATTATTTAGGGCACCGTCATCTCGTGCCAACTGTTAGTGCCCTTAACTCAGGTTAGGGCACCAAGCAGGACTCTTGTCTAAGCCATTTGTAGAAGTCAGCTCTACATACACATCCAACTGGTGAACTGAATTCGTTTGTCTTAAGTTATTTGTATCTTCAATTCATCCCCCCCAGTTGTACTTCCCAACCCTGGGTATCTTTGGTTAGATAACTTCATCTGAAGGGATAAAAGTAACACTGAAAGATAGTGAGGTTAAAACAAGCTTTCCTTGTTCCAGTGCCCACAGTATCATTCCTCAGTCTCATTGCTCCGTAGTGGTTAGAATCTCCGAATATACATGATTTAAGAGTTTTCTAAACTTTGAGCTATTCTTGCTGATATGGCATTGTCTGACTGTTCCTTAGACCATGTGAACAGTCTCATGAGCCAAAATGATGGAGCTTGGCCAGAAAGCTTCCAATGGGCAATTTGGCCAGAACTTGAATTCCATGTTGGTTGACCAAGGACTTCTGAGAAACTCCTTACATGAAAGACATTCTTTTATGGGTTTTTCACCTGTTGGGATCTCTTGTGACTCCTGGGCAAGGTCAAACAGCCAGCCCAGGATTAGGGTTCTGAAGCTTTGGAGTTAATGCCAGGTTCACGGTTACGCTAAGGGAGCATCGCCCCAAGCTCCACGGTAAGAGCAGGTGCAGTGTGGATTGTGAGCCAATAGGAGCTGGCTCCAGGTTCTACTCATTCAACTCACGCTAGCTCCTCATACCAGAGTTCTCAGGACACCACTCTGCTTCCCAAGAGGAATCAAGTCAGCTTCGGAAGGGAGGTTATTTCTACTCGATTGGAAGATGAGGTAGAGGTAGGCTGTATCGACTTCAGTTCACTGACCAGTTACCAACATATAGGGCAGAATCATCATACGCCCATCTGCTCTGGCCCACACTTGCTTCAAGTCCACTGAAGTTCTTTGGATAGGCAAGGGAACAGCAGGGACATTCTAGACTCTTCTTGGGCTGATACAGTACAGACGCTACAGATGGAGATCTCTAGTGAGGCCAGCTCACAGTGGCAGGAAGCCAGTCTGGTTCCATCACAGAAGTCAGAAGGTTCAAGATCATTCTGGAAACTTGGGCTGATGTAGTGGGACAGGCACTAGATACAGATCTGAGGCTGCCTCTGTGGCAGGAAGCCAGTCTGGTCACCTTGTGGGAAGTCAGACTTTAAGGACTTTGTAAAGTCATACCACATAGCTCTTACAGGAAGTATTAGAGGGGACATGTCTCCCGCAATGGTGCTATATCATGTTTAACTGTGATGGGCTACACGTTCTATTGGAAGTTTGCCATGAGACAACAGTCCAGCTTTATTGCTGTATGTGGCAGATCTAGAAGCCCAGGGGTACGAGTAGAGCTGGCTCTCAGCATTGCCCTCCAGAGACCCACTTTTAAAACTGCTTCCCGTCAGGATGTGCTCAGGTACTGAGCTGGAAACTCCGGTTCCAAGACAGAGGCCGTTTCTACGGGGATACGTGGGGGGTAGTCAACTTCAGATTCAAAGCAACCAGGTAGCAGTGACTAAGCACCTCATCCCAGCGGACTAGCAGCAGGAACAGGCCTGTTCAGAGGCAACCAGCTCCGGTTACTCCAAGTTCTTGCTACATAAGCTTGTGGACGTCACTGGAACATCGCTTTGGGCTTCGTACTGGTGAAGAGGACATTGAGCAGGCAGTTGCAGCCACCACGACCCGATATAGGCAAAGGCTGTAGATCTTGATTGAGGACCAAGATCGTGTGCAGCCGAGGGCCTGGTCATCCTACAATATGGTATGGACAGAGGGGGTGAGGTTATAGGGAGCGATTACTGAGTATTCATATACTGAGCGTGGGTCTATGAATACTATCTCAAGGTATCAACCCCAGAGGAAGACATTGAGGCATTTGTAACTAACCCAGTTCCCTTTAAGTTCCTGCTTCCCAGGGCTAGCAGGCTCTCCAAAAAGGCATGAAGATGGAGGGGAAGGTCTACTCTGAAAGCAGGAACCATCCGCTGAGAGGAACCAACCTCCGAGAACCTGAGTACACATCAGGTTCATCTTTCCCACTAATCCACTGCTCTCTAAAGCCTTGAGTAGCTCAGGCTGAGGTAGGGGCTGCAGGGGTAATTAGTCTCCTAAACGAAGTCTGATGACCTTGGGGACAAAGGGCATCGGAACAGCATGTCTACAGCAGACAACAACATAGGCCAAGCTGCGGAGAAATTCAGTGGCCAAGTGATAAGAGCACGAAGGCCCGGGTCTGGCCAGGATACTGACGATTCTTGACCCCCAGTTCCTTGCCACGATACCCGCGATCTATCAGGACTTGACTGGGGTTTGGCTTCCTTCTCTGTCCAATCCTGCTTCTCATCCCTTTTCACAGGGGCCAAGCCCTGTGATGGTCCCACTGGTCAGATCTTGACCTCCCCCTCCCAAGATGGCTTTGGGAATGACCAGAGGTTACAGGGGACAGCTACAGATTTGCTCTTCATGTTTGTAAAGGCAACAGTGTAAGTTCTGAATTCCTGCAATCTTTGGGTTGCCAAAGGTCCAATAGTTTCGACCTGCACATGGGAAAGTCCCATCTTCCTGTCCATGTGTAAGGTCAGTGAAATGGAAGGGCTTCTATTCAGAAAGAGAAAAGGATCAAACCCAAGGCGATGGTCAATGCTCCCAAGGGCTACAGGCCAACAACAATCTCTTCATATTCTGGGCAAATCCTAAGGAGTTGATCCAGCAAGGTTATCAAGTCTAAGATCCTTGAAAAAAATCAAGCTGAATGAGCTCAAATTGAGCAATAGCTTCTCCCCAGGAGGAATTTTACATAGACAACCAGGTCGCACCAAGAGTTCCTGTGTAATCGTTCTGCAAAGTCAGGATCTCTCAGAGAACTTGGAGAAGGCTAAGTGGCTCTCCAGGTGGAAGAGTGATGTCAAGTTGCAAGGTTAGAGCTGCGAGCTTGCTTACTGGTTAGGCGCCAGAACATAACCAGTCCTAGACATGAGGGCTCTCGGATGTTTTGCCCCATCTGTACACTTTAGTTGTCTGGTTTATGGCCTTGTATTGACGGGATCACTTAAAGTGTGGAATGTGGTCACCAAGAGCTTAAGACTCGGTCTCTCAAGTCGGCCACCTACCACTTCTCCACTCCCTCCAACCCAGGGCTCCATGCAGCCAGTTAGCCGAGAATCTTACCTGTACTATGTTTTTATGCTTTGTTTCAATAAGGCAGGCATAGGACAAATGCTCTTGCTTGCTGGCTTATTCTCCCAAATGCCTGCAACAGCTAGGTCTGGGTCATGCTGAAGACCTGAACTCAACCCAGGTCTACCATCCAACGAATTGAGCCATCACCAGTGCCTCAAGATCTGCGTCAGCCAAGGCTAACGACTCTGGTTTTAGGGGTGGACATAGTGGGAAACTCGTGGACCCTTTCTTTAGGGACTAAGTTGATGAAAGCTCCAGGTATCTGCCTCTTGGCTTGGGAGCCCCAGCATTTCGGCCCCAAGGGAAAGCTTCTACCCCACAAGTGGGGACTAGGTGAAGGCAGGAGTCCCTCTCAGCCACTCTGAGGGAGCTTAGCCCCAGCCACAAGCAGGCTAGGGGCGGGATGAGAAGTGTTGATGCCCCACCCTGCCTAGAACAGCTGTCCACTGGGAGCTGGGAAGGGAGCCCCTTATTTCTACCCTGCTGGAGAAGTCTTCCCTCTTGCTACCCAGGAGTGGGGAGGGCGCTACAGGTCCCTGGGCTCAAATGCCAGAGTGAGCATCCAAGACACAGATCCTCAGGTGTTTGCTGTATGATCTTAGGGCTATTTCCAGAGGCTTCAGGTCTGAGAAAACCAGTTTCACCGTGAACAAGTCTGCCCTGCAAATGCTCGAGCTTTTCTACTAGCAGAGCTGCATGTTCAAGGACATGCAAAGTCCTTAAGGAGGCAGGATGGGAGACATTCCGAGTCATTTCAGTCCAGGCAGCAGATTCAGGGTCGTTTGGAGAGATTTTGGGTGGAGACATGAAGCTGTGGGCATGGATTTTTGTTTCCAAGTAGTGGTGGGCACTCCTTACAGCACCATAGCTGGAAGTACTTGCCACACTAAGTATCACAGCTACACGTTTCTGTTCAATATGAAGAGGTTGCATTGGTCAGCTATAGGAATATTTAAGTTAGATGAGACATGCCTGTTTAAGCATGTTTGACACAAGAGTTCCATCATGACTTCTGTTCGATATAACCCCATCTGTCTGGTCCTTCGAGGTCTTGACTTATTCAAGCTTAAAGCACCTCCCTGGGTCCGAGGGTCCACCTATAGGGCTGTTTGAGAACTGTGTCCTCTAAGGGTGTTGATCATTTTGTGGGTTGCTCTGCAGTGATAAAAGCCTTGTCTGTCCAAAAATGCCAAACAGTCGTTATGACCTGAGGGTTGGGGGCGTCTCCTTGATGCCCGATCTCACTCCCCATGCAAAGATGGAGCTTCCCGTTCTGGTCTCCTGGGAAGTTCTCAGCCTCGGAGCCACTCCTGTGTCCCATTTTTACTGCACCCTTGTTTTCAGAGGCTGACGAGGCTGTGCTGCTGCTTCTTTGTGGCTTCAGCGAGCTTGGCCGACTTTGGTTTCTAGGAGAAAGTTCGTCCTCTTCAGAAGCTCTGGGATGTGAGTAGCAGTGGAATCGACACTCTAAGCCCTTAGAATGGAACTAGGTGTAGAATTCCATCATGTTCTTAATCCCACCAAGAAGTTTCACAATTTTCTAGTCTGTGAAAGTTGAGCTTGAGCCAGCAAAAGCAGATACGTTCTTTAAGAGGATTCTGACACGTCCAACATGTAGCTCAGTCCACGATCAGCCGTTTTAACCCTGAGCTTAACTTGTTTCCAAGCCAGTCCACCATCGCCTGTTTCTGGTAATGTGAAAGGAACTGGGTGCATCTCAAGCCAAGAGCGAGCCTATAAGTCACTGATAAGCGATTCCTGAGGACAGGCTCACCTTCTATATGTTAGCTACCCAGATGTTACTTTCTTAGGGCTGTCCGAGAAGCTTAAATCTCTTCCTCGTTGAGGGTGGTAGGGGGGAAAGGACTAGGGCATGTAGTTACAGGACAAGATTACTAGGTGGGCTATGTTCTCTAGGAGACAAAGCCTTCAGAAAAAAGTTCCAGTGGAGGGAACCACTTTACTGCGTTTGAATTCATACTCAAGGGTGGGACGCGAGGGTTTAGCATAGGCTATGAAGTTCACTCTAGTTTAGAAGTGAAGAGCATTATGCTTGGGACTTAAAGACCCCAGATACTTGGGTGCTGAGACTCATGCTCTGAAGTGTCCATCTCATTCCATGAGGTTCCAGTGTGAACCCCAAGAGGCCATTTACCTACTAACCTTAGCCTATTCAGATTTTCCCCAATACCCTCTTGTCCTCATCACAGGCTGAGAGCATCGACTGTTGGACTTGCTATACCTCAAAGCAGTTCCCAGCACGGACAACATCACTTCCCACAGAAGTAGACCGGGGCCCACTCTGAACAGTTTTACCCGTGTCAGTGGTCTGCGGACACCCAGCTCGAACTCCGGACTTCCTTATTCCCTTAGCCTGCGAGGGCTCAGTCAAGCACCAATGGCTAGGACTGTTATCAATTTTAAGGTGGGTCATTGTAGAATGTCTTCCAAGACCTCATTGTGAGTTGTCTGACATTAAGCCCTAAACAGTTGAGTTGCCATAGCATTCCTTTAGACTCACTGATAAACAGGTGGCTTTGCCAAGAAGTGCTGGTTTGTTCAGGTGTTACTTATCTTTAGTCATCTACCCAGATCTCTGCTGGTTGAGGTGCATTAGTGGGTATTTATAGCTCAGTATACCGATATGCTATTCCATAGTAGCAGGACTAGAGATGACGACACTATACTTTTAAGCCACAGTATTAAAGTAGCTATTTCCTGGTTAGACATCAGTGTACAGACACGCCAAGTGGTACCCCATGTGGTTTGTGTTAAGATAGCAGGTTTGAGAAAAGTTTAAGAAAACAGTTCTCAGTGGATATCAAAGGCAGACTTGAGGAATGGTCTGCTAGCAATGCCAGTTCTATTCCTACTGCTCTCAGGTTCTTAGGCCAACCTAGAATCAGAGGTCAAGATCAACCAGCAGTGGAAAGTTAAGTAGAAGCTAGTGGGGAGACGTTGGAGTTACCAGGATCCCGTCTTTGGTGCTTGGGGACATCTCTAGAACCATGTGAAGAAATGAGTGCAAGCAAGACAAGTGCTCTACTTTTTGTCTGAGGACCTCATGCTGACCAGACTTGACACTGAAGCCGTCTTTTGTTGATGTCTCCATGGCAATGCCAAGAAATGCTGACAGTTTCTTGTGGAAAGAAAACTAAACTACACAGGCAACATTACCAGATGGTCTCCCGAGCTAGCTGAAGAGACTGTATTAGGGTGATACATAGCTGTAGTCTGGCACTAAGATACAATGCCATTGTTTCAAGTGGCATTCTCTTGGGGTTTTTGGGAAATCCTTTGTCCTGGAGTATCGAATTGGATTCCGAGGAGCCCACCTATAGCCCAGTTGTTTGTATAAACTGCCAATCTCAGGACATCTTAGACTCACTGCTGGGAAGACAAAGACACCCTCAGTCGGGCTACAGAGATTAACTGTAGGATTTTCTTGTCTAGACTGTCAGTCCTTATAAGTTACACATAGCACAACACATGCAGCTATAGGTAAAGACGGTTATTTTAGACAACCCTGAACTTGGGGCTGAATGTTAGCAGCCGTTGTGTCTGGCACAACCTGGAAACCCAGTTGTTCATGAAGGACATCGTATTGGACTACATTCCAGTTTGTTCAGGATGAGTTACACACAAGGTACCATGCCTTCCACAACCTTGACAACTTTGATAAAGGCTATACAATTAACATTGTTTTGTAGGACCACCACAGGTTAAGTTCAGCTCCTTGCCAGAAGGTAGCATCAATATTGCAGATACAGGTTTATAATATCCGTAAGTCCCCAGATACACCGTCACTTTCCATCTGTATCCGTCTGACCTGCCCGTCCTTTGCCTACTCCCATCACTCCATTTTACCTTAGGGTGGCTAGTACAAAGGCTAGTGGCAGACTACTGTTTAGATGGAGTTGAGGGCTAGACCTCTAATAAATCTCAGATCCATGTGTACTGGGGGATGGAAGCCCAGTAGACAGCATAGTGAATCGAGACAATTTTCACAAGCAGACACTACAGGATTGAAAAGGATTCCAGAAGTTTCCATCTCCTGGCCTTGGGGGTAACAAAGCCACATTTAGTATAGGAGCTGAGGTTGTGGGTCAAAAGATCGAGTCTGAACAAGTCAGGGGGTATAGCTACATTGGAAAGCTAGCTCGTAAACATGCTACCTCCTGTTAGATCCAGTTCTGATGACTGGTTTGATGTCTGGAATCCAGAGCTACCGTGAAATGAATTCAGGGCGTTAGGGCCAGAACTTGGGTTCTTCAAGAAATGCTTTCTGATTCATGGGACTTACACCACAATGACCAAGGTGAGATGCCCAACAGACCCTTGGGCTGGGAGTGGTGGCAGGATCTATGCTGGTTCAGGTACCATGAGATGACACGGTATCACCAGGGAGAGTGCTTAGATGAGCACTTTCGCAGCCCCAGATCTCAGACCAGACGTACGAGCAATGCCTGGTGGGCGTTCACAAGTGGTGTGGACCTGGGACACCCAGGCGGCAGCTTCCTCAGCACGGGTCAGTGTGCACCTCAGCACTAGAGGCTGCAGGGCACTTGTCAATGCATGGTCCACTATAGACAGGTGCAAGCATGTGAACTGTTCTGGAGTGTAGAAGTGGGGATGCAGCCCTTGTCCCCAACTCCAGGACTCATTAGGGGGATGCCATGGAGGGCCAAGATCCTTCAGAGGGACAAGACCGAGAAGGGGAAGACCAGTCTTTCAGCAGCTGAAGGCCAGGCTCTGGTATCAGCACTGCTTACTATCTTTGAGTGCTCCACTCAGATCAAGACTCCACTGGGCTCATTCCCATGTTGAGAACAAGTGAGCGATTCAAACAGTAAATCCAACCTTTAAGTTTTCAGGGTGACACAGTTTAGAAAGTTAGTGACAAAGTTCACAGCTTATCTGACCAGAACTTTCTTAAAGAGCTCTGAGCATACTGGAGGCAAGGAGTGAAACTCCAGAGATGACCAGGGAAGAATACAGGTATCAGTTTATCAAGTTACCAGTAGACACTGAACTGTGGCTATCTGGTCAACCAATCCCAACAGCTTGACCAGGAAACTCAGCAAAAGGGACCTAGATAGGAAAATGGCAATCTTTTCCAAGGGAGGTAGCATGGTTCAGAGACCGCTCAAACCTGGAAGATACCAGTTCTTCCATTGCCCAGTCTGCCTGCTTCAATGAACAGTCTACAGACCCAATGCCATGACAGCCAGTACCAAAATTAGCTGCTTATGAGTTTTCTGTAGAAACATGAGTATTACAGTAAGCCAGCCCACAAGACAAATGCCACACTTTGATTTGTGGCAGGTTATAGGAAAGCACAAAGGCTGTGTATGAGGGATAGACATCTTGGGGTTTATAGAACCTTGTCTATTCCTGAACAGACTAGGACAATCAAGCCTTGACTAAAGTACAAGCTCAAAAGTTGACGGGAAGGGAGTGGATGTTATAAGAATTGTCTATGAACTACATGGGATGGTTTTGTTAGAAAACTCAGGACTGAAGGGCAAGGGTCTAAGGCTCTAGAGTTCTAAGGGCACCAGTCTCCTGTGAGGCCCCTCCACCTGAGCAGGCATGCCTACCCTGTCAGTCAACTCCCTCCAGGATGTTAGTGCAGTTGGGGAACACCTTTGGAGAGGGTTGGTTTCTTGGGTTGAAGTGTCCATGATTGGGACAAGAGTTAGTGGAGTTTGCTGTAGGGAACCCGTGGTAACAGGTGTGGTGTGACCCACAGATCAGATGGTTGGGTTCAGCTGAAGTTTTATCCTGAATAAGCCTGGATTTCTAGAAAAGGAGTGGCCATTCTTATATAACTGCCTGCAGTTTCCAACCCCACCTCTAGAGGGCAATATGTTGTTCTATTTCCATCTCTTGAGACTGGCCTCAATTCCTTTCCTTACAGTGAACTACAGGTTGGAAGCCACACGACTTCCCCAGTTATTTTGGGGTGATGTGTCCAAATGACAGTTGGTAGGTTAACTGATGCTCATTTCAGGTAGTCTTATCCATGTTCAACCCTCAGATCCTGAGATGCTTACGATGGTTTCAAGACCTAGGCTGTGAAGACCACTTACAAGTGGATCTTTTAGGGCAGAGGCTAGAATCACAAGGTCACTTTCCTGCACGCCTATTTTCGGTTGTCAGCAAGTCTTTGGTGAGCAGACGAGGTCATTTTAGGCATCTCTTGTGGTTGGAGTCATGCACACACAGCATGTGGATCCCAAGAGGTTGGCCCTCAATAGCAGGAAGCCATGTTGGTCATGTCATGGGCTCGGTTTCAAGGGCCTTAGGAAGCCCTATCATGCGACTTACATGAGCTAGTCTGGAGAAAGTCACTTCCTACGGTAGTACCGCGTTGTGTGCTCCATACAATACCATTTAGTGTGAACTATGTGTCCTATTGCATTGCTTCCAGCTGTCAGCTACTGGATTCTCCAGGCTCCACCCCTTCATGTACCCAAGTCATCTAGGAGATGTAAGCGCCAAGGGGACAGGCTGGCTCAAGGCTTCACTCCTGAGATGCCTAGCTTGATTTGTGCTTTGGCTCTGCGCTCTAGGGCTTGGTTACGGAACGTGGTAGAGGATATTCTACCTGATGCTTTGGGTCTGTGGTTGGAGTAACCATCCAGACATTCCTAATGCTCGCCTCTGTGTTCCAGCAGGAGGAATTCTACATGCATGGACCAGGTCTGGTTATGCCAAGGTGTGAAGTTTACTACTATGTAACGGGAGAGAGAAGACTTGTGGGAGTCACCAGGGCATCATTTGGTGTGTCTCTCTCTCCACCCCCCCCCCCCCCACAGAAGTAGAGTGGGAAGTTACAACTACAGCCTGAGCAGGTACAGGGCTCAAGGCTGGAACCTTCAGAGGGAGGTCTGGGTCACGACTACTCGAACACTAGCAAGGGTCATGCTAGTAGAGATGTTATGAGGTGTGGCGTGGATCAGCTCCCACATCTGAAGCAAGCTGTCACTGTAGTCACCATGACTTATGCATAGGTAGAAACTGGGGCAGTTGATTGCTAACTAGTTCAATAGAACCCTGCCTCCCAAGGCCAACATGGGGGTCCAGAGACACGGGTATGTTTCAAGGTCGTGGTGTCTTCCCAAAGCACGTTGGTCCCCTGGTCCCAGCATGTCCGTGCGGGCCTGGGAAGCAGGGCTCCAAACTTTGCCTTTTATAAGGCCTCTACTCCTTCAAAGTCCAGGATAGCCAAGAACCTGGAAGATGGGGGTGGCTCAAGTATCCACCGGAGCCTGTGAAACATAGCCTCAGAGGAGCTAACGTGTCTGCACAGGGAGGGAGGCTGCAGTGTCCAGCCACCACATGCAGAGCCCTTCCACGAGACACCGGAACAGTTCCAAACTTTCTGAAGTGGCCAGTGCCTCATCAGGCTCGTGTTGGACTTTTGCCCAATCCCGTCTCCTAGCCGTTAATTGGTTATGTCACACGACTGTACTACCTGTCATGAGTCCCTCCTGCATTGTAGCCTTGAACAGTACTCATATGGTGGCTTCCTTCCTAAAAGATGTTCCTGGACTTGTCATGTGTGGAACTCAAATATGGGGTTTGTGTCCCTCCACAGGCTCTAAGATCCCTGGAGACCAAGGACTGCCTTAGGAGTGCGGGTTCTGCAGGGTGCTTCAGAGAGGCTGTCACTGGGGCTTCTAACAGCCTCAGGAGCCCCAGGGAGATGCTGAGCCCCTTCCTGCCCCCTGGAGAAGGCTGGGCACAATCAGGGAATGCCTGCCTGCCTGCCCTACAGGTCTTGGGTTCTTATATAAAAAAAGACTTCCTCCATGAAACATAGGGTTAAGAATCTATTTCCTTAGAGCTATTACTCTTGGCCATTTCAGAAACATGTTCTCAGAAGCAAGATCATTGCTTAGGTAGTTTTATCCCACAGTGTTTAACTTCCTGTTGGGGAGTTATTCCAGTGCTCATTTCCTCTGCCATGGTAGTTTTGTAGTCTTGGCTCCTAGGAAGTACTCAGTAAATCCTTGTGTTCTGGAAGACACTCAAGGAGACTAGGAGATCATATTATCTAAGTGCAACATAAGCTGGGGATTTCGCTGTGTTTTGTAGGCTAGCACAAGGAAAATTGAGGGATTGCCTAGGGTTTGTGTCTATAGTTCACTTAAGACTTTCTGCTTTGACTTCCTTGATGAGATTATGTGGGAACAGTCATCAGCCCACGTTCTCCACAAACACCTGGTGGGAAAGAGGGGCCTCACTAAGGGGAGAAGATTGGCAACCCAAGGTGGCACCGGCCAAGGTTCTAAGGTTCTTTCTCAGGAGCCACAGGTGGACTCAATTCATGTTCCGAGTATGTTCGAGTTCACAAGAATTCACTGCAAGTCAGGCTAAACTCAAGTTTGGCACCGTTTTCTCCATAATCTTGGGTTCAGTGCTGTGGCACAAGTTGAGCCACACTACTTGGGATATCAGCATTCCTAGTTGAGTGCTAGTTCAATTCCTGGCTGCTCCACTTCCAAGCCACATCCCTGCTAATGTGCCTGGAATAGCGGTGGAAGGCAGCCCAGTTACTTGGGTCACTTATCTGAAGATGGAGTTCCTGGCTGCTAGATTCCACCAGGACCAGCCCTGGTTGTGCAGGCTATTTGGAGAGTCAACTGTAGGTGGAAAAATATGCCTCTCCATCTCACTGCCTTTCAAAAGGTATGTACTAAGTTACCAAAAAGTCTGAACTAAGGAACAATTCGTCAGAAGGCAACTGACAAGACTAGAAGGATTTTCTGGGAGGAGTGGCACTAATGCTCGGAGCATTCTCATGTAGTTTGGGTGCTCTTGCGAGAGCTTTTAGTTCTACCCATGTTTGCATGTTTCTGTGAACTTGCATGGAATCACTTAAAGGTTTGAGTCAAGTTTTGGCTCCATTTCTGCTCCATTCCCTCTTAATCTGTGGGTTCATTCTACCTAGATTGCTAAAGGTGGAAACTTCAGTGTTGCCACAGGAAGTTTTTGCTATCAACTCCAGCTCATGATGTTGTGTCTACAATTGATTGGGTAACGACGGAATTCACCCCTAGATTTAAGAGAACCTAAGCCTTCTGTGTCTGGCTATCAGACAACCTAGATTCAAGTTTTCCCAATAATTCTCTGCAGCTACTGAATGGAGTAAGGATAGATCTACATGGTCAGTTTAATACAAATGGGTACAACTTCCTTTGTGAGCTTAAACATGTCTATGCATCTAGCAAGTCATCCTGGCCAGGAATAAAAGCTTCAGAGGCAACCCAAACTCAGGTGCAAATCACATGATCCCCTTGGAGAACCAGGATTAAGTTGTAAGCCCTAAACTTGGGTTTTCTGGTAGACTTTCTTCTGCTACAGCCAACTGACCACTTACCAAAAACCTTGAGGCAATCTACAGATCCATAGGGACATGTGTATTGAGTGGAACACGTCTAGGAGTCTAGCAGATTTTACAGCACAAGTTAATGTGTCTTGGTATGGCACTAAGTACATCAAGAGTCAACAGCTTTAATGTTGCCGAGACCAGCAAACTTGGTCCACTTTATCTGCCAAAATGGATTCTCCCCTTTGGATATTAGTACAGTGTGGTATCCAGTTAGTTGGGGCCAACTGAGCTATGTGGCCTTGTCAAATCCCTGTCCCATCGGTGAAGTATGTGTAGGGTGAACTTTTGTTAAGGAAAGTTTTCCTGGAAGAGCTCACCAGCTTTCAGATAAGTTTTGGAGCCCAGCTATTGCACATGTTCATGAGACCAGACAGGTCAACCTCAGGTCTCGGCTATTGCAAAGCCCTCTTGTGCATGGTCTCTGTACAGACCTATAAGTATTCCCATCTGAAGAGCTATTAAACCATGACTTGGTCTGAGACTTCTAGTACCAGACAAGTTCCTGGTCCCAGGTGGCTATCAGAGGTGCTTCAGACACCTTGGAGAGAAGGGATTTGAAGCTCCCTACAACTGTCAAATTCATTAGTAGGAACCTGTTTTAGTAACTTCCTGGCTTCAGTGTTAATCTCAAAGAATGAGTGGCTGGTGGTCTACAGGTGATGTCATTCTTTGCTCCAGTTGCAATTGTAGGCAGATGCATAGGAGACAGAAGCACAAGATTCCAGTCCTCCAGGATAGAGCACACACCCCGTAGGGAAGGCTTGCAGCATTGTTCTTCCCCTGTGCTAGTCCACAGCTGGGGCTGGTTCTGGGCCAGGCTTCCCTCTAGCAAACTCCTGGAGGAATTTGGTAGGGAAGGGGAGTGCGAGTCCCTAGAGCCACATACGGCCATTTCTAAGTCTTCCTTAGCCAAGCAGCTTTGTTTCTGTAGAAACATGGGGTAAACAGGCCACTGTGACCGTGCTCCAAGGTAGTCAACTGTAGTCGTCTACTGCTTGCTAGTTAGTATGGTGCACTGGTTAACCAGTGTGAACTGCTGACCAATCCACTGCCAGTCACTCCCATAAGAATCTCCCAACTGGGGGAGCTCCAGGTTACTGCTTTAGAATTAGCATATAGTACATGTGAGTGCTCAGATCTCCAGCTCCCAGGAGCCCAACACCTGCAACCCTGAGCTGGAATTGCCACTTACTGTGCTGAGAACTCAGTGGCAGCTGGCATTGTGGTATAGCGGGTGAAGTGGCTGCCTGTGGTGCCAGCATCCCAGGTGGGCACTGGTATCTGCTATTCCTCTCAGATCCAGCTCCCTAGTGGCCTGGGGGAGCATAAGCTGCTCAAGTGCTTGGACCCCCCCACCTCCCCCAGGAGACCCAGTGAAGTTGGACCTGGCCCAGCCTTGGCTGGCTGTTACATCTGGGGAATGAGCCAGCAGAGACCCCTCCATCTCTCCTTACCATCTTCCTTTGTAGAGTCATTCCATCTGTTTAAGCAATGGGCACTTCAGCAGCTGATGCCCACCATGTAGCCCCTCAATGCCATCTTCGGCTATCTGTTCTCATAGGAACCCTCATCATATAGCCCACTATCCAGCATAGTCTATTAGAACTTTCAGTATGCGCAGTCTTGTTAGCAAACCTATCACTGCTTCAGGTTTAGGTCTTCTAGTGTTTCTTAGTAGAGGCCCAGGGCCTCAGCCTCGGATAAGGTTTCTCCCCAGATGCCCAAGGGCCAATACTGAGGCAGCAGAGGCACAGAGCCACGCAGAACCCCAGTGATCCAGCACTGGACTCAGGGATGCTTTCAGCTCCATATGGGAGGTAGAGACTTCTGGCTAGAGCAAGCCACAGGAAGTCAAACTGGGGAAGCTCGGGCAAGCGTTTGAAGCATTAACACGGACCGACCCTTCCAATGGAATCCCCTTTCCTGAGCAACTCAAGGCACATTATCTGAGGGGAAATTCTTTGCCTTATTCCATCCCAAGGAAGATCTTCAGGGAAATGCTTCCGACCATTCTGGGCAGCAGACTGGGGCCCTGCAAAGCATTCTAACTCACTCCCAGCCCGATCCTTACAGCACAGGGGACTCGCGTCTTAGATCAACCCGTGGAATTTGAGTTTGTCAAGACTTTGAGTTCCAGACCTGGGTCAGAGTGACTGTGACACAAGGCTTTAGCTGGGAAATAATTGCTGTGAAGTTCAATTTCCAGTGTGGTAATTAGCAAAGTCAGTATCTCGGTCTTGCATTTCCGTCATCTTAGATGACAGAACACAGAAGCCAGAACTTCAGAGTCTCAAGGCCGATTCAACTTGAGTCATTCGTGCTCAAAGTTCCTGGACCACTCTAGGAGGTAGGAGGGGAAGGAACAGACCATGTTACTCAAAAAGGATCTCAAAGCTGGGAACTCCTCCAGGTCCTAAGTCACCAGCAGCGAGCCGACAGCCAGACTCCTTTCCATTAGCCAATGCTTTAATCCTAACTTCTCAGTATGGCGTGAAGACTTAGGAACACTGTTGATGAATGAGCCCCTCATCCTAAGAGCTCGCTTCCTGTAGCAGGATTTTGACTTTAATTGAAAATGCCCTTAAAAAAAGCAAGGCTTGTGGAGACTTGTCTTCAGTAGACATGACTTCCAGAAGTCATCACCCACAAAAGTGACATCTCAGTTTGGTTCCGTTAGTCTCCAGGTATTTCTGCTGAATCCAATTCACCTCGTACTCCTCAGAGGACACAGTGGTCAGCTTGTTGACCACATTTGGCCTCACGCGAGAAACCCAGCTGTACCCCAGTGCTACACACTAGCTACACTCTGGGGTGGTACTACTCCAGAGTCGTATGAACTCCATCTGAGGACAGCAAAAGGAATCAACCATAGCATGTTAAGCTGTCTGAAGACACTTCCAACTTTAGAAAGGAGGCTTTGTAGAGATGAAGGAACATCCCCTTCTAAGCATGCATGTGACTCCAAGACCAGAAGGAGTCAGTCAAGACCCAACTTGCAAGCCATAAGGTGGTGTCAGGGCCACTGGAGTAACTGGCTTTAGTAACAGTTACTTAGTAACTGGCTTTAGGGTTCACACGCTGCACTGAAGGAGGGCTTGTGTGTAGTCTGCCCCTTGGAGTTCAAGGGCACTGTGTACGTTCAGTGGAGGTTCTGCTCCGATCTGAGCTGGCAATCAGGAAATAGAACCATGCTTCTCAGCCATTAGCAAGCAGTGCCCAAAGCCCATCTGCTCTGGGTGCAAGGTTAAGCCCAGCTAGGCCCTAGGATTTGAGGGGTGCACTCTTAGAAAGGCAAAGATGGTAGGAGGACTCAAAGCCAAGAACCAAGCTTCCTCTCCAGGTAACTCGGTACAGAAGTAAATGCCTGCCCTTTGACCCTATAGTAAGTCGGTAGCTTGAAGGTCAGGTTTTCATTAAATGAATTTGCTTTCAAATTCAACTTCTCCAAGAATGGGGAGTGCAAGGAGTTGAACTTCAGGGCAGTCCTGGGAGAACCACGCAGATTCTATTTCAGTGTTAGAAACTGAGCAGTGGCCATCCAGATAACCTACTCCGGGTGCTTTAGCGAGCATGCCAAATGAGGACAGAGACGAGATGCAAGACAGGCAGTAAAGGTTTGTCTAAAGTTGACCACGTGGGGCAACTACCAAAAACCGCAAGGTGGCAACTCTTGCCCATTGAAGCCACTTCGAGGTGTTGTGTAGACCTGACAAAGTGATCAGAGGCTAGAGATTAGGTCCTTGGAGTCAGCTTACGTTGTTTATGTATTCCTGGCAGGCAACCAGAGTCAGCTTATGTTTATATAATATTCCTGACCTCAAACGAGATCAGGACATTACACATTGTAAGTGAAAGGCAGGCAAAGGGAAGTTTGAGAACAGTGCATACCCTGAAGGGACCAGTTCTGATAGTGCACTCTCCACTTGAGGCTGCCTGCCCTCAAGGGGTCTGCCACTCCCTGGGGCAGTACAGCCACGGTGACAACTGCTGCCCAGGAGACTGCTGGTCTTCTGAGTCACATTTGCAGCTAGGGCCAGGAGGGTAGAGGCGATGAAGGCACTAGAGGCCCATGGGAGAAATCCCACTGCAGATAGGCATTGGGATTTCATCCGTTTCTTGCCGGGTGCACCTAGGTTCCTAGGAGGAAGAGGTGTCTGTCCCATTCCTGCCTGTAACTTTGTCCTAGCTACTGCAGTGTTACCTTATCCTTGTCCCTGGAGCTTGTCTTTAGGGCCTGGAGTCCGACACCACGTGGCCTCCTAGAGGTGTCATAAGTGTGTGCTCACAGGGCTGTTCATTTGACCTGAATGGAAGATAGTTATCATTTGAGGGCATTTACCCCTGTCTGATCCTAGCATCATTCTAGGCGAGTTAGATTGCCCTTTGCAGCCCAGGATTTGGTGCCATTACAAGCGAGTTGATGTTGTAGGGCAGAGGCTAGAAACGGATGATCACTTCTCTTCCTAGATACCCGTTGTTCACTCATTAACCTTTTGGTCAGGTGAGGCAGACCAGTGTGTTTTAGCACTTGAATAAGAGGATGGCCCCCAATGGCAGGAAGCCAGGCTGGCCATGTCATTGGGTTCGCTTCAAGGTCTTAAGATGCAACTCTTACAGGATACATATTCCTCAATGAGGGCCATCATCCTGTAGCAGTCTTGTATCCTGTTCAGATCTCACCATTTAGTATGTTACTTGCCTATTAGTTCAAGCTCAGCTGTTAACAGCCGAGTCTACAGCTCTATTCCTTCATGTGCTATAGGTACATCTAGAAGCCAAGGGATGCAGGTTGGACTGGCCCAAGGCAATCTAGAATCCATCTGCAGAGTTTGCATTTCCTGTGCCCACGTGCTTTGACTCCAGAGGAGCAGTAGGAGCTGTTTCCATGGTAGGTGAATTTAACCTCAGATTTAAAGTCATCTAGTAGTGTCTAGATTCTCCTTCCTGCTGGGCTACCAGAGTAGTTCTGCTGTCTAAGGCAGCAGTGTTGCTGCAACGTAACAGGAGCATGGAAGGGGGGCGATTGTGGGTGTCACAGGGCACCTCTTGGTGCTTCCTTATTGAGTATATTGCACAGTTGCAGCAACCGCAGCCTGCACGGCAAGGTGTGCAAGGGTCAGAACTCATGAAGGTGGGGAGAAGGTGGCCTAGGCATCCAGCCATTTAAGTACTGGTGGGGAGAAGAGTGAGGTTACAAGGATTTCTCAGTGTGAGTGCAGGTACTCTATCCAGGATAGAAAGAAGCCATCAGCGGAATTTATAACTCCTGGTAGAAAACGCTGAGCTCACTGTTTAAGAATGCCATCCCAAGCCCAAGAGGTCTAACGGCACAGACACCTACAGCAGAGGTCCTAGCTGGACAGAAACGGTCCTACAACTTCCGACTGGCCCTTAGACATACATCTTGAGCTTTGCCTTTTCCGAGATTCCTTTGGGCGCTTCCACATCTGGCACGTGAAGGATGCAGAGGCAATTGCGATACACTCATCTGAGCTGGGTCAGTCCAATAGCTTCGAGAAGGCCAGAGGGACTGTAGCACATCTACAGCCAGGAAGATATGAACTTTGAGAGTTTCCAGTGACTAAAGTGAGCGCATAGAGGCCCTACCATCCGGCCCCCGACACAGGGCAGGAATGACTCCCGCCGAGTTCCCTGGCTGACCACTGTGTCGGGCCTGCACTGTGGACTTTGCTCAGCCCTTTGCTTCATCTTCCACAGCCATGTTTTTACCATCCTTCATGATCACGGCACTGCCCATGGGCCTCGATTTCCCACTGTGAGCTTGAGCAGGGAGAGGAGTGGTCCAGAGGCAGGGACAGGCTCTAGGTCCCCTCCTCGAACAGGTGTTGAGCCGACCACCTTCTAGGGATCCAAGTGTCCTTCCCTGTAGGTTCTCTCAAGCCCAAGTCCACTGTTACAGAATAAGACATAGCTTCCTTGATCCAAAGGAGTTAGATTTAGACTTAGAGTTGATCTTGATTAGTTAAGTCGTAAGTATCTAGAAGATACTAGTTAACTATGCCTCTAGTGAAGAGTTGCGTTTCCTGTAAAGGAAATACTCACTTGTCATTCCACCACTAAACGGAGCCAGAATGTCTTGGAAAAATAGAAGCCAAGTTAAGGAGGATTGTTTGGCAGTGAACGAGAGCGCTCAGGGTTAGCCATCCCCTTGGGTAAGGGGTCCTGGTTGGGGGTGTGTCTTCAGCAAAGCTAGTGATGAGCTCGTCAAGCACGAGTACCAGGACTGCAGTCCCGGCTTTAGACTCAGTGCACACCATCAAACCGTCCTCTTCTCTCCCAGCTGTCTCGAGGGCTGTAACTCAGGGCAGGACACTCGTTTTTCTTCTACTTATTTTTACTCTATTGGGACTAGGATGGGGGTAAAATTCATCTTCACACCTACTGCTGCTTTCTTACCACTGAATCTTACTAGTGTGCTGGCAAGGATGAGGGTTGAGAAACCACTATGGCTTCCACCCAGAAGTCCCTGCCCAACAGGCATAGCTGGTTAGCCACAGGGGTTGTTTAAGGCTCTCAGAGGAGGGCATGATACAAGTGAGACCTTCCCGCTTACTGGAAGGTCACTTCTTAGAATGTGAACTATTGAAGTTAGGTGGGCAGAGATGAGGGAGAAAGTTGTTTCTTAGAGTTTCCTTTGCTTTGGTATAAATTTCCCCTTGCCTCAAGACGGCTCGGAGTAAGCTGATGGACCCTTCTTAAAGTTTGTCTTCCATTTGTGCTTCATGTTTAATTACAAGTATACGTATACATATGTATATATACATATGCATTTTGAGCAAGTCAGTTTGGCTTGCCAGGAGCCCAATTTGAGGTGGGGCAGCATGGTCGTGTTAGCCTACGTTGCCATTTTAGGTTTCCTTGCCCACTCCATCCTGGGAAGACTAGACTCGTCAGCTGGAAGGTGGAACTTACTCATAGCACTTGCCGAAGTCCCTTGGCTTTAGTGTAAGCCTAAGCAGTGTGCTCATGTACATTCAGCTGTAAATATTAGTTGGCTCAACTCAAGCACATTGACAAAGGCGACTGGGGGTGACTTTGATAGCACTGGTGTATAAACTTTAATATCTAAAGACCTACTTTGACAAGTGACAGCCTCTTTATTTTACCTTCCATGCTAATGTATTTCTCCAACACTAGGAATCACATGTTTTAACTTCATTCCAAGACTAACCGAGTCATTGAGGACATAGAATACTACAGAGTTTCTGTAATACAAGGGGGGGGGGGAATTGGTCTTCAGGACAGGAGCCAAGTCAACCTGCCTCATGGTCTTTGGAATATTCCTCGTCTTCCACCACAGCTGGGCCAGTGAAACTGTGGCATTTCCTGTCCCTGTCCTTCAGACTAAACTCTGTTGATCTTTAAGAATCCATGCAGGGTTTTAGGAAAATAAGCTGTTAGATACATACAAGCCAACGGTCTCCTCACATAGTTGAGACTATCAGAACAGGAACTATCAAGTATCAGGTTCTAGAACATCCATGACCGACCCATCCACCTGCATCCCCAGGAGCCAGTGAAGCGTTTTGAGCACCAAGTGCCCCAGCTCTCCTAGTCAGCGATAAGAGTGGATTTAAGGGGGATTACTAACATTTCTCTTTCCTGAAGCAAACCCTATCAGCGGGGATAGGCAAAGCTCTGAGCCTTGATGGTGAGAAGTTCAGCAATGCTTTCAGAGGCAGAAACAGTAACAAAGTTTAAACCCAACCCTCCAGGATCCTGGTCAATCACTTAGGAAGGTTTTGTGTACACTGTTCAAGAGGAAGAGAAGTCAGATACCATGGCAGTGGCATAGATATGCTGAGTAACTCAGCGTCTGGCTGAAGGTGATGTTTTACACGAGTTCTCCAGACACCTAGGAGGTTCCAGTAATCAAGACCAAGCCAGCATCAAGAGAGGGATACTGAAGTGCAAGTAACCTTTCATAGCAAACTAAGAGTATCCCGCATTGGGAAACTAGATTCTGTGGGAACATTCTAGAGGGGATGAGGGAACCAGGAACAGATATTCCGAGGGCACCCAGGTGGGACCAGACTGTCACTGCAACACCTCCACCACATCCCCTCCAGGGTTGGTCCCAGTGACTGGTGGATCCTCATCCTGACCCCAGTCCTCGGTGCAGTACAGGCATGGAGGGCGACTTCCCCCACTCCGAGTTCTTGCCCGGGATGCCCGTAGTGGCTCTTGTTCCATGACCCAGGAGACTCAAGTCAGAGTCTGTTCTGAAGACCAGAGAACACTCAATGGAACAGATGTAGTGGCAATGTGGGCATACATACCAATTACAGTGTGTGACCACCTGTAGGACAGTCTTTCAAATGTGTATAGTGAGAAGAGGCAGCCAAGTCTGAAACTGAAGACACAAGCAACCATGGTGTGGTGGCCTCAGAGCCCAAAATGATCTGTTATGAGATTACATTAGAACATTGAGTTTGAAAACTGGTCAGTTACTATGCTCATGTAGCTGGTTTAGACTGTTCTGGGTATAAAGTAATCGTGATGGCTAAGATACCTTCATTTAAGGTTATACACATACCTAGTGTTTTGGTCCCCGTTTAGCTTTGATTGACTTGAGACAGAAGTTGGGGGCACATATGGATTAAGACTAATTGTGGTCATCTTACCGATTTTGGTGTGAGGCGATAGGTACTGGCCTGTCCTAGTTTGTTATCACTGGAACAGGATTTTATAAGAATCTCCAGGACACCCCAAAGGCAGAAGTGTTAGTAGCATACATACGTTCAGGGACTACAGGAAAGGCAGAAATATTTGAGGGCTAGGGCAAAGCCATTTCCCTTTCAAAGGAAATTTGGGAGTCAGAATTATGAAAATTCTAACAAGATCTCGTCAGACTGAATGTTTTGTTTTGCTTTAATGAAGGGGCTATATGGACATGCTGGGGAAAAAGACATGGAGTCTCTTGCCAGCAATACCAACTACCCATTTCTAATGCTTTCTGGTTCTCTTAAGCCACCTACGGTTTTAGGTGGTTTATAGGTCACGGAAAGCAAAAGGTAATGCTAAACAAGCAGCTGCGGATACAGCAACCCAAATTGGAACCGAGTTTGGGCAAGTATCTTGTGCATGACATGGAGCCCACATTCATAGATGGAATGAAACCAAGGGCGGCCATGCCAACATTCACCATCAGGCCCAACACGACCGACTCAATGGCGACGACAAAGGATTCCCATAAGAACCTGCAACTCGGGACAGTGCAGCCTACAGCTACAATGAGGGCTCGCCATAGAATGCCACATGCACCTATTTCACAGGTAACATTTGTAGCCCAGGATAGGAAAGAGGACTTGAGGCCAAGGACCCCAGATACTTAGCTTAACTTGAATGGTTCAGGCACCTATTAGTTTTAGTTCTCATTCCAAGAGGTTCCTGCACCTGAGTCCATTTACACCTACTGACCCTTTTCCCAGCTTAGTCCCTCCTATTAATTCCTATCAGTCTGAAGTCCATAGGACCATTGACTTCCAGACAGATCAAGATTCCCAGCATGGACAGAGCATCTCCTGTGAGTACAGTTGTCACTCCAAGGAATGCTGCCCATTCTCAGCAACATCTGACAACACCTGTATCAAAGCCTCCTTCCTTGTGCCCTTGGCCTGCAAGTGAGGGGACCAGCACTGGGCACTAGTGGCTGTGGCTCAGGACCGTAAGAAGAAGTGAAGGGAAAGTGGTCTTGAGTTCAAAATTTTCCTTTAGACTGGAGGTCAGTGACATAGGACCAAGTCAGGAAACGTTGGCTATGCTATTAACTTTACACCCCAACTCTGAGAGGGCTATTCTACGGGTTGCTTTTCTCCAAGAGACAATGTATCAAAGTCATTGTGCATCTATCTAGATCTTTGCTGGCTCACCAGGAGCTCCAACTGGTATCTTGATAAAAATGTTTCCAGGGCAGCTGCTATAGCTCAGTATCATGCTGGGGAATAAACATGGAATCTGTTGCCAGCAACAACCACCCACCCATTTCTAGTGCTTTCTGGTTTTTAAACCTAGGGTTTTAGGTAGTTTAGGTCACAGAAATCAAAGCTAATGCTAAACAAGCAGCCGTGGGTACAGCAACAAGAATCCAAACTGATAATTTGGGCAAGTATTTAAGTCTGTTTGGGAGAACAGAAAACCCCAATCCAAGAACCCCAGGCCTTCATCTACAGGACATCCCTCCACCCCCCAGTTGTCTGAGCTTGTCACTAGAGCTGTCATTTTAATCAACATTGGCAGTGCTTCAAGACGTTTCGGCAGGAAACGAGCCCTTTCTACTTGACCCAGTGTTAGAGTGGTCTAGCCCAGTCCAGCAGGGCTTGGGAAGGCGGCCTTGTGTCGAGGAACCTACAGACGCGTTTGGGCAACAGAAGTGACGGTGCCATTATTCCACACGGCCCCATTGAGAATGGCGTAGAGACGATTTTCTGGGAAAAGTGCTGTTACAGGATGGAGTTGGGTTCCCACATGGAGTCTCAGTCAACCTTAGCCTGGGCCTGCTCAATACACAGATGCCTAGTCTCAGGACCCCATGTGTTCATGCTGGGGAGGCGAAGACCATTCCAGTCCCAGGTACAGCTTGTACAGACTAACCACAAGCCTCCTACCTGCTCAGCCTCCACTTAGTCCATGTCATTACTGCGCTTTTCAGAAGCATCTCAGGCTACAGATCGAGCCAGCACTTTAAACACAACCTGGAGGTGCAGGCTAACAGCGTGACATCCGAAACAGCCTTAAGGTCCCAGGCCAAAGGTGACCCCGTTAGGCCACAATTCAAGCGACTTGGGATAAGCTAGCGGTGTCCAACTCTTAACTCACATCCAAGCGATAAGTCATGTTAAGTGAAATGTGAGTTCTGTGAGAACAGGTTGTATTGTCGGAGTCACTGTTTGGAGGGCAAGAGTCCAACGTGTGTCCTTTCCGTGCACCCTCAGGTGATACCTTCAGCTTTGTCCCTTACTTGGCTGTTCTGCCCTGCTCAAACCCACCTTGAATGGAGCTCTTGGATCAAAGGCTAATGACAGCCACAACTTAAACAGAGTCAAGGATTAAAGCTGCAATTTAGAATCCGAGCCATGTGGAGGGAAAGGCAGCCTCGTAGGCAGAGACCCATTGTGGGCCAACGGGATGCTTTCATAAATGCCCACTGGCCTTGAAGGGGACTTCAGAGAAATCCAGAGGAAGATCCACTTCCTAGCATTGGGGTTAGCAAAACCACATTTGGCTCAGTGAATACATGCGAGTTTGAGAATGTCTCAAAAAGACCAAATAAGACAAGGGACACAGATGCAACTTGTGAGCTAACTCATGAACGTGTCTGTGGACTCAAGCCAGAAGGAAAAACCCCTAGACGTTTCTTGGGGGGAATTGGATCTGAGGAGTTACTATGGAAGATGAGATTTAGATCAGACCTCATTTGAGAGCCCACATGCTCAACCTTGTGGACTTAACAGGCCAATACCACCAACCAACCCAGTCATGGTGCCCAATGTCCTGGTGCTGGAGATGAGCATTGTATGCATTAGGCTAAGTGCCTGTCAGAAGTAATGGGACCTTCAGAGGGCAAGGCCTGTAAGGAGGATGTGTCTACGAGGTCAGGGGGCTCCCAGGAGACTGGATAGGAACCGCTTTGTGGGCATTGCCACAGGTGTGCTCCCAGGGCACCCAGGCAATAGCTCACCGAGTACAAGGCCTGTGTGTACCACACAGGTGCTCAAGAAAACTGTTCTTCCAGCCCATGAGGGCTGCCACATAGCCGTAGACCCTGAAGAGTATCTGCACATTCAGGGTTGCTTTGGGGTACAGCAGGCACTAGGGATAGAGCCTTCACCCCTGCCCACCAGGAAGGGGTCCAAGGCCTCGCAGTGGGTGACAGACCCACTCCTTTCTGCAGCCGATAGAGGTCAGGGTCTGCCCTAAGCCTGCCTTCATCCTGGCCTTGGCAGAGATGAGCCCAGCCCGAGAATGCTTTCTTGAAGTGAGGGGGCAAGAGGATTCCAGACTGTTGAATTCCATCTTCCCCCAGATGGCCCCTTTCACAGGAGCATACATTCACACTTTGACCCGAGATGACCATATTGCTGGCTTGCTCAGTACTTTTCCGTCAACCTCAATTTCTCTTTAGAGCACAAGAGGCAAGGGACAAAGCTTGAGAGGTTCATGAAACCTGAAGTTCGAGTTGTGTCAAGCCACTGAGCACATCTCTACTGAGAACCTCTGACAGCTGGCAGAGCCGCCTCTAAGGAAGGGGTACAGTGTGGGGAGAGCCTGCGATCTTTGGATTCCAGGATTAGTTTTTCTTCCAATACCCCAAGTGTGCTTCATCCACTGAGTCTGGTGGTGTGAGTGGAGTCAGCTGCCCGAAGTTAGCGACCAGACGCCCTGCTTACCCCCAGCCAGGGGATCTGGCCATGTCAGACACAGGCTATGCAGCGTAGTCCTTTGCTGCAATTCGGGTAGGGGGTCTTTCTCCCTGTGTAGTCCAACCCGAGAACAGGTTCAGGTACTTTCAGGAGCAAGACGTTTGGGACAGAGCTCTAGTTAGGACATAGGTGTTTCTGCATGTCGATGGAGGTGCATGGTTGACTGAAAGCATGTGTTATGTAAAGGGAAGACAGGCCCTCAACTCTAGGTTTACCAGGAGTCTAGGACTCCAAGCACATTTTTGTACCATTTTGACTTGGTAACAGGTTTCCCTCAGGTCAACAAGGGTTTTTCTCATGTCATACGTCAAGGAAGCCGAGACAAAGAGGCAGCACCTAAGATTGGACAGGTCTAATGCCCACTCAGCGGCAATGTCTTATAGTATTGGGATGTTTTGATTTAGGACAGTGCTAACGCCAAGGTGCCTTCTAGACATAGCCAGTGGCTTGACCAAGTTTGCACGAATTTGTCTAGGTGAGCACTTGTCGTGGAATGACGACACAGAAAGGCAGATGGGAGGCCCCATTCTGCGGGAGGGGTTTCCCTATTCAGGCTTCCAGTTGTCAAGTTGCCTGACTCAGTTCAGTTCAGGATTATCTAACCAGTGACAAGGACCTTGGGGATCAGGATGGTCTGAGCTGCCGTCCTTCTGCAGAGGAGGTTCTGGGGTTCAGTCTCTCAAGTTGGCACATCAGGCAGATGCTAAACTCTACCCTTCTGACCCTCTGCTTCCCTATGCTCAGATCCAACCGTGGTTCCTCAACCCAGACTGGAGCAAAACTGCATTTTCTGAGAAGTGAGGAATGGGGAAAAAATCCCAGTTCAGATAACTAGGCTGAGAAGTCAGTCATGACCTCCTTCCCCTAGGCTACAGTTTAGATCACCCTAGATGAGTCCATTGTCAGTTCTTTCATGGAGTCCCAAACTCCCACTGGAGCCAGGGAGACCAAGGAGTATGTAGTAGCATAGACATTCCCCCCACTCAAGTGAAAACTTAGACCACAATACAGTTTCCACCCAAGATGAATTTGATGTCCGAGTCCAAGTATTTCCCCACAAAACCCCATTCCCAGAGATGGGAAAGATGCCAAGGGCAAAGATCTACAGCAAAGACTTGTGCCACAGATGGACCCCGTCCTATGGGATCCAAGCCCAGAGAAGCCACAAGGCTACTTGTAATGCTACTAATCCGATTGCACAGAGGTGGCAGATTCACCGTCACTGGAGACAGGAGAGGCTCCAATTTAGGTTTAGTGTAGGATAGTCTTAGGCCTACGGAACATCCACTTGACACGGTCTAGAGGGATTTGCACATTGTTTGGCTACACACAGGGCATAGCTCACAAGGAGTTGCCAGTTACTGCCAAGGGTGAGCAAGTCACAGTGAGTGGAGCCATTCAAGCCCTGCCATCAGCGCTTTCACATCAGCCATGCAGCAGTCTTATCTGTTGAAGAGCACGTTCTCCCAGTACTCAAGAGCCTAATGGCTCAGGAAGCCAGCACACCCAGAAAAGATGGTAGTCCAATACATAGGAACTCATCTAGGAGACACAGATGGAGGTCCGACTTCTGGCCACAACTCACGTAAGCTCAACTGGATCGATGGCTTTGAGACCAGAAGCCAGCCCGTGGTAGACATGTGAGTGTTGCGTTTATATTGCCCATCAGGCCTGGACAAGACAAGGACAGATCCTCACCCCCGTGTGATCATGTGTTTGAAGCACCATCAACATGCTTCTAGTCAGGAGAAATCCTACTAGTGACAACATGTAGAGTTAAGGTCATGAAGACAAGCTTTGCAGATTCAAAACCAGTACTCATGTGCAATCACAGGGTCCGCTCAGATACAGTGGGCAGAAAGAAGCCATCTCGGATCCATGCCTGGTTACATCAGCCTCCAGGAAGTCTGGCTGGAATTTGAGTCAGTTCCTCCATAAGCACATGAGGATTGCTGCTTGGGGTTAGCAACGTAGCTCCTATTTAACCTGATCACACTGAAAGAACTCAAAACAGTCTTCGCGGTACAAGTGTCTGCATCTTCAAGTGAGCAGTTTACTGCAGCATCCCCAGTGGTGGGGGCCTCTGGATGGGACGTCAGCACCTGTCACTTCCATGGTGTTCTCGTTGGCCAGTGTTCAAGTGCACCCTGCTCAGGAGGAACCGATGGGATCAGGGATAGGAGTCGTTTGTCTCGAGTTCTCTACATCCTGGATTAGCCAGTCAGGAAACCTGAAAGACTGATGGTGGGTGGGTCTGGCACAGGTCTTCTCTACAGTCCGACTGTCTATAGGCGCTAGAAATTCTTGCAGTTAAGCCAAGGCAAAGACCTCATTTGTAACCCGACAATCCCTGGCTCATGTTTCTACAAGAACTTGGCACAAACACCGGGAGACTCATCCTCCAGTGACCAAGGTAATTGTGTTTCTGGCAGTCCGAGTAGTCCGAGTATCCCTGCCAAGGCTGTCAACTCTCCACTGATCAGAGGACCTCGAATTTGTTCCTTCTTGGCCACCCAGCTGCAAGTCTCGGTTCTACCTAAGCCTCCCTCAACTTCCCTGGGCTCAGAAGCCTAGATAGCATTTCTTTAAGGTCCATCCTTCATGGTGTTGCCGCATTAAGACCACAGCCCCTCTGCTACCTTTGTTTTGCTCTAGGCTCATCTGAAGTTTTAGGAAGTGTTTCTCATCACTATTGTCTCCAGCCTCATGCCTCCATGAAGTTGCAAATGGGGCCATGGCTGATGAGATGGCTCTGCCTGTGCCTTGTGTTCAAGAATTCCTTTATAACTAGTTGTAGATGAGCCACATGGAGTTTAAGTGGAAGTTGCAAACCCAGGAGCAGCTCATCTTATATGGGAAGATGCTTATTGTATCAACACCATCTTCTAGAGAGTATTATCCTTACAGAATCGGGGGAGGGGGTCAAGGGTGAGCAGCATGGCAAACAGGTCGAAGATGAGCGACAATGACCCTGCTAACTTCGAGTGAAGGAACTCACTTGAGGCTACTTTGTAATCTGACAAAGCAGCCGAATTCCAGGGTGGTGTCCTGGGTTAACTTTACCAACCCCCTTTACTGTTTCAATCAAGATGTCGAGTATATGGTGGCTATTTCCCAGGCAAGGAGAGGTTCACTTGAATCTTGATTATCAGGTACCCAGCAAGTACAGTAACAAGGGAGATGGCATCTGGTTCCCCATGTGAAGCTTCCAGAGGTGGAGCAGGAATTATGCTCTCGGGATTGGGGAGGGAACAAGTCCTCTATTCAGAAGTGGGGGACAGAAGAGCAGCAGCGGCGGGAAGGGCAGTACTTTGTCTCATGAAGCCGATACCCTAGCGACCAAAGCCCTCCACCAACTCTAGTCTACACACAGGCACGAAGCACTTTCTGCCTTCTACACTTAGGATTCCCTAAGGGCACTCCTGTTCCAAGCAAGGAATTTAGAATCTTAAGTGGATAAACGCAGACACCTGTTCTAAGATGTTCTATTCTACAGAATGGTTAAGGCAAGAACTTTGAGGGACACAAGGACAGAAACACGGTATCTGCAGGATGTTGCTCAGGCATGGAGAAGTTGTAGGCTAGAAGTTTGTGATGAGCCAGTCATAAACATACAGGATATTTGGATCCCCGTTCTACTGGTCTAGAACCATGCTCAAGTTGGCAACTTTTAGGTAGAAGAGTTCTTTAGTATACGAAAAGGTGTGATTGTGTTCGAGAGTTTGGGGTGTTAACATACTACAGGAACTTAAGGAAAATTTGAGTCATTTCAGAAGTGGGGGGCAGGCATGGGCAGAGGCACAAACGTGAGTCAAGTTGCTACCGTAGTATGTGGGTTGTGATCACTTGATGCCAGAGCTGGTGTTTAGTTCTGTGCATTTGAGGTTCAACAGTTTGTCAATCCGAGGAGCCCAGCACACCCAGATCAGTGTACATTGTGTCCCATGCATTCACAGGACGAAGATGTTTTCTGTGTTCCTGACCAATCCCTTATACCACTTATTTGAATTAAATGAGAATTCAGGAATTCCATGCTGATGTTATAGATGGGGATATTGAGAACCGATATGTTCTCACTACCAAAAGTGAAGGGCCAGTTGGAGACGTCCAACAAGCTGCAGGGAAGCCTACACAGCCCAGGCTAAGCTGGGACATTTACCCCATGAACATCCAGCATCAGGTCCGACCTAGGGGGCCCAGTGACAAGGAGCTCCTCCAACACTGGGACATCAGTGTTCCATGCATGAGGGTGGATAAGGAACTAGGCCTCCCAATAGGAGGCTCCAACTCTGCATACAGCTTGAAGACTCAGGCCTAAGAACTAGCCGGGAGGCAGTGTGTCTGGAGGTGAACAAGGAGATTCAAGTTGGAGCCCTCCCCTCTCCAAACTTATGCCTGTAGCTGGAGATCAAGGGGTACTTAACGAGTTCAAGGTTTCTCAGGAGCCAGAAGGGAACTTGGGCGAATGGTTAGGCCATGACTGAGGTCCATATCATGAGGTCTGGCTTCCCATGTTGCCGCCATCTCAGATGCTAACCCTGCCCTTCCAGGCTCAGCCTAAAAGGTCAGTTCCTCACCAGTCTACATGGTGAGGACATGGGTTAAGCTCACATAAGGACTAGTCTAGTAAGTACAATCTGGGGAGATAAGGCCATGACCCATCGGATGCAGATCTTCAGAATGGCCAGGTTTTGCCTGGAAATCGGGCATTCAGCAATTACTTTCAGAACACACTTGTCACTTGGACATGGCCGCTGCCCTACCTTGGCTATATAGGTAAATAGGTTCTAGAAGGGGAGATCAAGCTACTGAGTGCACTCAGTTAAAGCCAGCAGGATTTGGGGAAGATATAGGCTGGCCAGGTCTGGCTTATCTGCAGGTGGTAGAGAATGAAGGTGATCATTTTGTTATATGCCCTCATCTGAGATCTACAGCAAGTACGATAGTTGCTTTCCTTTGGCCAAGAACTTCCCCTACAACATTAAGTCATGCAGTTTGAGTTCTGATCATCTTTCTTGGCTTCCCTGTGAAGTCAGTCATTGGATTCTTCAGGATCTTAGCAAGGAATATACTCTGAACAAAGCTAGGAGTTTAAAATTTGTTTGGGAGAGTTGGGAGGGGAAGGATAGCAAAGTATCTTATCTGATTGTTCACTCCCCAAATGGCTACAGTGGCCTGGGCCAGCAGCTTCATCTGGGTCTCCCATTATGGGTGTAGAGGCCCAAGCACTTGGGCCATCTTCCTTTGCTTTCCCAGGCACACCAGCAGGGAGCTGGATTGAAAGAGGAGCAGCTGGGACTGGAACTGGAGCTCACGTGGTATGCCTACAACACAGGCAGCTGCTTCACTTGTTATGCTATGAGGCTGGCCCTGCCAGGAAGCTTTGTCAAGCATCTATGGAAGTCTTCACTGTAGTTATGCATAGTTTGAGGAGTAGCAAATTGTTCCATACCATGTGTTTTCCTCCAAATACTGTTAAGTATATACTGTCGAACAAGCTACTCGTTAGTCTGGGGGCAGGAAAAGCCAGCCAAGTGTGGATGGCATCTATGCTCCGAAATGTTAGAGGCATAAGGACCACTGGGTTGTGTTGAGAGAATTCTCAGTATAAAAGGCTCACTGCCTAAGTACAGGCTGAAGACCATGGAGAAGGACTGTTAGTCCAGGTTTCTAGTGCTCTCCAGGAGCAGGGGAATGACTCAGGACACAGTTCTAGCATCCACAGCCTGGTAGTTCTCAGGCCTACTTGAGACTTCCACATTTTACAGGAGTGGCAGATGTTTATCCCAGGAATTAGCTACCAAGTAGTGAGAGGAAAATTGCATATCTTTCCTCCTGTAGTTAACGAAGTAGCAGTTTCCACATATGTAGTGGTGGGATGCCTGGGCATGTTCTATGTAACACTCATTTCATTGGGTCCCACCCAGGAGTATGGAGCCATCCAAGTCATCTTGCAGGTTGTCCCGTGTTCCTAGCCAACCTATCACGAAAGTGGACACGTGTAGCAGGTTATCTGCAGGTCCTACATTCAACAGGTGGTAGAAAAGGTGACCAAGTCAGTGGTCTGTCCATAACACTTCCATGTGAACTTGACATTAGGAGCACGTGGATAAGGAATACAGTAGTTGCTAGAAGCTTCTGGCAAGGCAGGCTCTGAGGCTGTTGCCAAACCTTTGCTATCTAAGTATCGCAAAGGGACAAGAATGAGATCCTCGGATCAAGTAGTCCTTTGCTTCCTACTAAACCCCCTAAGTTCAGAAGCCCAGGTAGGGCTTTGAGGAACACAAAGGCTGTCATCTTATTGCACGTTATGCTACAGCCGAGTCTTCAAGCTCTAGAGGGAACAGTGTTGAGGCAACGTATCAAGGGCTCTCATGACTTTCCCCAGCCACGTGTTAGTCTCCTTCCATGTTTTTCTCAGTGACTCAGCAAGATGATCAAAGCCTGTTTGTGGCTGAAGTAGTGTACAGCCTTTTAGTTTTCTAGGTGGAATTTTCACCATGAACATGGCTAGAGAAGTGTACTCGGGGCTAGAGGTTTGTGTACTTGTAAAAACTCAGTTGGGAAAGCAGTGAGACTAGTTACCCCAGATAGTCCGGGTAAGATTGCACACAAGTTCACAGCTACCGTGGAAGAGCCTCCAGCAAGTCAGCACCACATCTCCCAAAGGTGTTGCCTTAGTGACTGGCGCTCCCCAAGCCTAGTCCCTCAATGCCAACTGCAGGCAGGAAGCCTCTGGGGACTAAGAACTCAAGTGATCGGCCGGCGCCGTGGTTCAACAGGCTAATCCTCCACCTTGCGGCGCCGGCACACCGGGTTCTAGTCCCGGTTGGGGCACCGGATTCTGTCTCAGTTGCTCCTCCTTCAGGCCAGCTCTCTGCTGTGGCCCAGGAGTGCAGTGGAGGATGGCCCAAGTGCTTGGGCCCTGCACCCCATGGGAGACCAGGAAAAGCACCTGGCACCTGCCATCGGATGAGCGCAGTGCGCCGGCTGCAGCGCACCGACTGCGGCGGCCATTGGAGGGTGAACCAACGGCAAAAGACGACCTTTCTCTGTCCACTCTGCCTGTCAAAAACTCAAGTGATCATGGAGAATTGAGTTACACGTGAAGAGAATCTTGGTAGAGAAACCGCTTGAGAGAAATGTCTGCATTCAAGGAAGTGAAGCCAACTCGAGAGCCGTTTGAGCCGAGGAACATGGGGACTGAGAACACCTACAGGGTATTGGCAGCCATGGCTTTAGAGTATAGCGGGGCGGGGGTGGGGGAGAACCCCTACTTAAGGACACTTAGGATCCAAGTGTCATCCAGACCTTCCTGCAGTCGACATCCCGACAGTCTAGGAAAGTTATGCTTATGAGAATTCAGTCTGACAAGATTTGATGACTTGTACTAGCTTAGACACAGTAGGAATCCTTAAATATGTTACTAGTATATATGCCTATCTGAAGTATGCTGAGGTTTGAGGACATAGGCATGGAGTGGGTAGAGGTACATGAGTGCTGGTCACTCAAGTCCATACTTGAGTGGCAAAGCCACCAATCACATGCTTGAGGTTTTCTGTAGTAGCCTTTAAAGCAAAGCCCAGGACAACCAAGAGTGGCCACTCAGACTAGTGGATGCTATGTTCCAGATTTGAGCCCACGGAGATTCCTTAGCTTTCCTATGGTGCTGACCTGTTAACTGTCACTCGAGTTCAGTGACCTTTGAGTTAGGAGTTCCACATTGAATTTCTATGTGGACATTCTATGAAACTCTGGGTTTTGCTTGTTAATATGCAGTATCCACAGGGTCAGGTGAAGACTGACAATGGGGATTCAGTGCTGAATCTGCTCAAGTGTTCAACTTCACAGAAGCTCAAGTGTCAGGTCTGGCACACGTGGCTCGATGGGCAATAATGGTACCCTTGGCTGTAGAGAAAGTCTTCACCTAGTACAGTGTTGATACAAACAAGGGGCCTGGTCCCAAGAGCCAGGAAGTTCAACTCCGCATGTGCAAGTGGTTTCTAGGGAGGATGAACACATCCAGGAACAGTGGTGCTCACAGGGATGTGCAGTGCAGGCGAGAGCCCTTCCCTACCCAAGATGAAGGTGAAAACCATTCATCCCATCTCAAAACCACGCTCAGGATTTCTCAAGTTGTAAGATGGACGGGGCACCAGCTGGGTCAGCCGGAACTCCTTCCCTTTCCTATTGGGGTCCGAGGTTGTCTGCTAGCCAGTACAGACCGACTCGGCTGGATAAACTTTTCCAACTGTGGGGTCTGAGGCTGTGTCTACTGTTGGCACGTCAAGCAGATGCTGTCCGAGTCTCTGCTCTCCTGTGCTCAGGTCCAAGGTCAGTTCCTCAGCCTCTCCACTTAGACTGCCACTGCACTTCTAAGCTGGCTAGGAATTTACAAGGAGGGAACAGCGAGATTAGGAGCAAGGAAAGGTTTGGCAGTATTTCTAGTCACGTAAGTCATACCCCCTTTAATTATAGTGTAGCATTTATTGGCCTGAAAAAGTCCCGTTTTCTTCATGAGCTTCCCCAGGCTTGGAGCTAAGACTAAAGAGCACACAACAGTAGCCAACAGGTCTCCCAAGTCAAAGCCCTAGATCCAACAGTCCCTTTTCTACCTGAAGTAAGCTCTTGAAGTCCTTCAACTTCTAGCATTTCTGGTTTTCCTCCAACTAGGAGTGGACAGAGGAGATAGAGCTTAGTATCCCAGTGAACTGCCAGTTTGTGCCACAGTTATCCTGCTGTTCGAGCTCCAACTGTTAAACGTAAGAAGTCAAGGCCGCTTGTGACTTAGGTCTGACTGCAACATGGAGAAAGGCAGATTGTGTCTCAGCAAACTGATGGATACTGGGTCTGTCCAAGCTGCTGTCAGGGATTTGATGTAGCACAGTCTTAGTACCGATATGGACCTCTTGTCCCTTGTCTAGAAGAGTGGCATTTTAGACATTTGGGTATACATAAGGCTTGAGCTTAAGGAGCTGGTACCTCCACAGATGAGCACCGATGCTAGGGAAAGAGTACGTAAGTCCTACAGGAACACTTGCCATCAGCCACATTGGAAGCAAAGTCCTAGAGGGACACTCGGCTTTATCCCAAACCTCCCTTTGAGAAGTTTCTCAATGTTCAAGGGGACAAGTAGCCCTGGAAAGCAGCAGACCCAGAAGTAGCCCCTGACAGTACTAATAGGTATGCACTTACTGGGCCTAGAGACGGGTCCAGGTAAAGGTCTTCTAGCACTGCTTTCCATACAGACCCCTATGAACAGGGTTTTAGGACAGGTGATGAACTAGCAAGAACATGTACATATCACCAATTGGGCCTGGGCAAAGGGGCACATAGCAGTACCTACCCTACATAGCCTTGTACACTCAAGAGCATCACTTCTTTGGGAGCAAGTTCGGATAATATTCAGAAGCAAGATTTCCACCAAATCAAAGCCTGGCTATGTAGGGTGGGCCAAGTGACAGCTACCTCTAAGTACTAGTCAGGAGATCAGCTAAGCCTATGGCATCTAGCCAGCATGAGCAACAGGGAGACCCCCCTCCCCAGTCACATTTCAGGATGGACACTCAGCATCATGCTTGGGATGGACCCCACCTCACCCAACTTACATGGCTGGAGCCCAAAGTTATGAGATGTAGGAAGATGCTTAGTGAAGATCAACATGTCTACACTGTAATCTCAGCTCCAGTGGCACAACATCCTGGCACATGCCTTTAGACAGGACAGGATGCCTACCACCTGTGTTACTGCTCAACTGCCTCTTAGGAGGAACCAGCAGCATTCTTAGTCCCTCATTTGTCTTGAATGGCAAAAAGCCTGCATTATTCCCAAACTTGAGACAAAGGGTAGGTGGGTCCGGTGTAAGGTACTTAAGCTTCTACCTCCATGCAGGTAGTTGAAATGCTACTTTGGGAGGTAACCAAAGTGGACATTATTTGTAGTCAAATGTTGTCCCCTGTAGCAGCTCCGTGTGTACTTAACGTGTGAAGAGACCTCTTAGTGACTAGGCTTTCATAACTGGGGTTCCATGGAGCAGTTGGAATACATCTGCCCAGGGTCTGTCACCAACTAGCAGAGCAAGTGTTCGAAGAGACCAAAGCACACCCATCTGGCTAGTTGGCCAGGAGTACTGCCTGCCAAGCCATGTTTATCCGTTTTCCCTGGGCTCAAGGACACCCAGGTGTATTTAAGACAGGTTCATCTTTTATGGTGATGTTGAAAAGCAGTGGCTCTGCCTTTAGTTCTTTAGGTCACGTTTAGACTAGGATTACTTTGTGTCAATGCAGTGTGAATGGCCTTCCACCAGAAGCAGCCTAGTTCCTTATTAGCGAGTTATTGTTTCTAATCTTGCCTTGGTAGGTTAACCGTGAATACATTAGTGGCTACAATCATGTCTTGCAGGAACTGGGAGTAACAATTGATGCAGTCTCTTTTCCATGGCTGTGCAAGGGACCACTCCAATGGATTCTCAAGTCTTTTCCATAGATGAATCTAACATCTGTCCAGAAGTTAGAGATCTAGCCTAAGTGTGTGGGCCAAGATTGAAGCTGACAAGTCCCTAGCTTCAGCAGCTCTAAGTGGTAGGACTATGGAAGATATATTGTCTCCAGTGTCCCAATCCTGTGGAATCCTTGCTGCCAACCCTGGAAAGTCATGCTAAGGCTTTTATGGGCACATACAGAGTCCGACTTCACCCATGGAAGATCGGATGAGTAGTTAAACTCCTCTGAAGACCAATACCCAAAGTTCAGGTGTGCTCAGTCATTCCAGCTTAGTCATTCTTTCTGCAAAGGCTTGGGATGGCAGTAGTCTAATGCCTCATGCCCAGAGCTGGTGGAAGACCTCCCTGAAGGATGCCATGCACCACTTTAAAAGTTGGAAATTCTACAGCAGCATCTTCAGCTGTTCTCGGTCATTGCAAGTGACTCAGGGTGCGACATGCACCATCCTTGACCCGGATCTCCTAAGTGTCACGATCCAGGTTGGGGTGGGGTGGGGTCACCCTGCAACTTGGTCAAGACTCGAGTTAGCAGACCAAGGCTTTTAGTTTTTGCCAACCTAAGGTCAAATCCTGCTCTTCAGTTTGAAGAGTTTAGCTTCGTGTGGAGCCTCACTTATAAAGGAGTATGGCAAGGAAGGGCAGAGTAGTGAAAATTACAATCAAGGTTACCACCAAGTCCTAAACCGAGCCCGCAGCCACGCCAGTGCCTTGTCACAAGCTGGTGCCCCGTGAGCGAGGCCTTAGTTCTAGGACCACATAAGGACAGGAAGCCTTTTGTGAGCCCCAGACTTAGAGCTGTGATGCAGTGGGGGAGGTTATGGTGAACAGAACCCAAGAACACTATTCCAGCAAGTAGCTAGGACAACTTCAGCGACTTGGGAACTCACGGTTTGGGACATCTGCCCGGGGTGGGTCATTTTCCTGGTTGGTAATCCTATAAACTCCAATTAACACTTGTAACACCAAGCCAGCCATGAGAATGTAGACAATAGTTGAATGCCAGCTCTAGTAGCCTCGATTATGATTGTTCTGAGAATTTGAAGCGAGTCACTTAAACTTGCAAGTAGTCAATGGTTTTGCTAGGACTATAGTCAAAGCAGCACATGTATGTTTAAGAAAAATTGTGGTCTATTTTCCAGTGTGGGCACAGGTGTGGGTGGCAATAGGGCTATTGGACATGGGTTGTGCTAGACAGTAAAGCTCAGCCCAAGGTTTCTTTGAAGGAACCCTGGAGGACCAGTGGCAGCTGCTCTTCCTTCTGCAGCATGAAGTTTTTCAAGTACCCGTCTCAGTTGCTCTGAGACTCAGCTGCCCTGCGCTCAGGTACAAGCATAACTCCATCCCATCCTGTGCAGTAGGGAGGTGGCTCCATTCTCACATTTCAGTTAAGCAGGGAGAGCAATGGATGGCGATAAGGTCAGATTTACAGCTCTAATAACTAGGAGAACAAAGACATGATCCCTATAACCCATCGACAGCAAGCTTCTCGTTGACCTGGCCAAGCTTGTCCTTTTCACATCAGGGGTTTCTCCATGGAAGCCAGAGCAGCATCTAGCAAGAGCAAACTTAAGGCAGACCCGAGAACCTAGGTGCACAGTTCCTTCCACCTGAAGTGGACTCTGCTGCTCAGGTCCTTTTTAGCCTGAGGGGTTTCCTGGAGTCCTCACCCAATAAGTGGGAAAGCCACCTGCTGAGCTTTCACAGTTGGAGATAGAACCTGTGGAGGACGAACATGGAAGCTAGAAGGCTGCTTGTTACCTTGGAGAGCTGATGAGATGTTCCCAGGATCTTCCCTCCTGTTAAGGTATTCCACATAGCTAGTTCTAACGGCTCAAACTTTTGCCCCATTGCACATCCTGAATGTGTACCTAGATGCTCAGCAAGTGCCTTTAAGACTGCACATCGGGGGCAGCCAAGGAGGGAACCTTTCAGGTTTAGCAAGAATGCGTCTACCTGCTGCATGGGAGGCCCCTGAAGTGTTCAGTTCCATTCAGTGTTACCCTCCCCACCTTAAGGAGTAGCTTCCAGAAAGTCGATAGTGGCCTGGAAACAGGGAGATAGGAGTCATGCTCGGTTTTGTAATGGGCATGGGGCTATGCTGCATCCCTAGGGAAGAGACTCAGATAAAGGTCCGACTTCTGGACATGAGACCATTGTGAGCCTACTTGTGCAGATGAGGTTTTAAGATCAGGAGTGGTGAAGGACATGCAATTTGTCCCATCACTGGCTCCAAGCCCAGTCCAGGCAAGACATCCCAGTCTTAGCTAGTAGTGTCTTGTATTCAGGGAAAGAAGTTTCTAGAGAAATCCGAGCTGAGACAGATATGCGCCCCCCGCCCCCCAAGATCCCAAGTTGCCAAGAACTCATGCCAGGTTTTAGAGTCCCAACTAGGGTCTGTGGACACAAGTCGTAGCTCTGATCCAGCCCTACACAGGAAGCACAGGAAGTTAGCCTGGAATTCAGGAGTCAGGTCTTCAGCTTCCATACTTCACTAGTGCCCTCACTTAGCATCTCTGAACACTTGACAGTTGCTGTCCACTGGCCAGGAACACGGTTCGATGTGAAGTTATGGAAGATAACCAGACCCTTCAACACTTAGCTTCTCTGGGAAGTGATGCTGTTCGTTCTGCAGGGATCTGGGGGAGTTCCTCACTCCAGCTCCTCACCAGGATTCTGTGTTTAAGTAACCAAGTACAAATCCAGATGTAAGCACAGAAAGGATTCAAAGCCTAGAGCAGTGAGTTTACCCAGCATCTATGTACTCTTCTCCAGGTATTCCCCATTACGTTTGTCCAAGGTTTTAGATGGAAGGCTAGCTGATAATCTGGGGCAAGAAAAGTGAACAGTTGATGTCGTAGCATGAAGCATGACCTACATAGAAATATGGGTCATAACGAGGTCAGTGCCCACTTGAAAGGGGAGCTTACCCACTAACAGGACATAATATGCAAGTCTAGTGCTTTCTGGGAAGGTGAAAGAACAGTCTATTTTGATCAAACTGTCAGAACTCCCAGTACCCATTGGGCTTATAATGCGCCAATTTTCAGGTTCTAAAGTAGGAAAGATAGAACATCTGTCACGTGTTAACCACAAAGCTAAGAACCACTGCATAGCTTAAGAACATCCTTGCTAGCTCCACCTGTGCAGTGATGGGACACCCCGGTGAATGCCTCTAGGCTGATGCTAGCAAGTTCCTGATGCCTCCATGGGCTTCCTGCTGGGTAGTATTCAGTCTGTTCAGAGGGGACAGAAGGCAGCTCCAGCTCATTCTGAAGCAGCCTCTTGTGAGACCTTGGTGAAACACATGGTATGTGGATACCCTGTGAGAGTCTACACTTAAAAGGTATAGAAGTGCTTGGAACCGACCCGGCCAAAAGCCTCATTTGAAGTCCGGTGTCGTCCATACCAGCTCCGAGCACAAGGCCACTAGCAGTGACCAGATTCTGGCGATGGCTCCGGGGAGGCAGTGTGGAATACAGCCGTCATCCGACCCGGAAGTGGTGAACAAGACCCCTCTGACTGGTTTTCTACTTCCAGTAAGCTCTTGGGTGTTCTCTGGGTTCAGGAGTCCAGGTGGGACTTGCTCTCAAGGCAGTCACTTAGGATGACGTTAAGCTAGCAGTCCTTCTGTAGCATTTCAGGGAAAGAAACTAAGTCCCAAGAAAGCTTAAGGGATTTCGTTTCACCACATTTCCAACCTTGTGTCCAACACATTCAACATACCAGCTACTGCTTCTCACTTTGCCACATAACCAGAAGCCTTACATAGTAAAGGAAGCTATGCTTTCCCAGGGACTGGGTGAAGAGTATCTGAGGCGCTTTCTGGGGCATCCTCCAAGGCTTAGGACTAGAAACTCCATCATTTCCTTCTTTCCAGAGTAGCCACCTAACAGCTGGGTTCCTAGAGACCAGTTATCTACAGGTAAAGCCACCAAGATGTGGACTGGGATAGGTCCCGCAGTCTCCAAACCTGAGAAGGTGCAACAGCTGTATCGAGCATAGGGACCAGTTCGACCTCATGCCTGGTGTTCAGATCTAGAGAAGCTCACTGCTAGGCAGTGCTTGTGAGCCATAGGCTGCTCTAGATGCTATTAGAGCCATAAGTGTCACCTACTCGATATTGGAGAGCGATAAACCCACCTGGAAAGTAGCACTGAAGATGCAGAGACACTCAAAAGCTCTGACCAAGTGCTCACTAAACAGTACACCATGAAGCAGTATCTGAACAGTGATCTTCAACAGCTGCACCCTCCAATCTGCACAGGTGAAGGGACACTTGCCCCCATTCCAAGGTAACTTCAAACAATTCAAACCTTAGGGCAGCAACTCCAGCTCTTTCCCCAGCCCTGAGCTCGACTCAAAACTCGAATGGAAATGGTCTAATGTTACAGGATAGATGCATCCCAGGAGTCATTTGAGGGCTTGCCTGAGTCTTAAGTACCTGACCAGTTCAGGATAAAGGGAGATTCAGGTCTAGTTCAAGATTTCCTCCAAGAACCAAGGCCAGTAGAGTTAAGGTCTGACTCCTAGCTGTCCCTGTGAACTTCTACCTCCTTGTCAGATAGGAGTGCAGTATACAAGTCTTGAGGCCACATCTGCATTTTACTGTTCATGAGAAAGTGAACAGGCCAAAGTCCAAGTGACATCATGGTTTCAGATTGAGGCAAGGGGGGAGTGACTCAGACCCAGCACCAGCAACAAGGGAGAGCCAGGCAGTTCAGCAGGAACCTCGGTGTGCACACCTTCAGGAAGGTCACACGTTGCAGATCTTTATGTCATCAGGTCACCTATGCGTACAGGTTAACACCAGCCTTCAGTCCCAGGCTGTAGACTAAGTGTCTTGAGTTCGGCGAGGTCTAGCTGACGAGATCCCTGGTTTACATGTGATGGCTAGGAAAGTGATCATTCGGAGGCATCCTTTGCCTTAGTCTCAAGAACTCTAATGGATGCTATTGCCTATTAAGGGGCATAGGACATTTGTAACTTTCCCAGGAAGCAAGACAGTGGACTAAAGTTGCAAAGATTGAGTCATTCAACTTAGGCAAGCAGCTCATTGAGCTACAGGGTCCAGAGACAATGAACACTTATATCCAAGTGTGTTTAGTTACTCCCACTAAGTATTTAAAACTACTTGGATTGAAAGATTATGGACCAAGAATTAGGGTGGAGAAACCCTGTTGAGCATGGGCAATATTGTGCCATCAAGTGAGGAAGTCCTCATGAACATTGGGCAGTAGCCAACCGCGAGTTCCTGCTAGACCGTGATCTTAGAAATGAAGCAAGAGTCAGACCGTGATGACACATGGAAGACTTGTTCCAAAGGATTGTCAGGAAGTGCATACTGAGTGATCAAGTCAAATGTCACCACCTAGTAACTGACACAGGTAAGTGTGTTGAGGATTTGGGCGAGTCAATAAGGACATCAGCACTTATTCCTATAAGTCCACCTGTCTTCCCAATTGATATTCATCTCACCTAGGCTTAATTTCTGCCTCGGATACTAGCAGGTGTGGCTGTGTTCTTATACAGAAGTATGCATCAGCTACGTGGATGCCTCACCCAACGTGATCAACTAGAGTCTGCAGAGCTAACAACTGAGTCCAAGATAGTCATCTAGAACATTCCAGGCTCCTGGAAGTTAGCCTGACCATTTACGGGGCACAGAGTAAGGTTGATCTAAGTCTGAAGTCAGTCCTCCCTACTATGGGGGCCTGAAGTATACTTGGGGGTGACCAAGGTAAAGAACCTACTAGATATCACAGCCTTCATGCGTGCATCAGATCCACATGGGAGTGTCAATACAGGGCTGACGTCACAGGTGTCTGTAGTCCCTTCAGGAACAGAAGGCCAGCACAAATCAAACTGATCTGAGCCTACTGGACACATGTTGTGCAGTCACTACAGATAAGGTGTGAAGCTGGGAACTCTTCTGAAGAGGTTGCCCCCAACCACGCTCTGCACTCAGAGTTATGCCTTCAGTCGGGGCAAAGGGGGAAGAACACCAAGATGAGATCCGAACAGAAGACAGGCTTTAGCCAGATGTCTGGTCTCCCTTTTTCAGAAGAGCTTTGTCCATCACTTAAGTATATCCTTAGTATCTAGAGGTTTTATTAAATGCAGTTGTAACAGCCCAATCTGAGGTCACGTGTGGTCAGTGATTGGCATAGCATATCACACCTCTTCAAGACAGTCTGTGTTTCCATCAGCAATGCTGTAGTCTTTCATCTGGATCACACCAAGCTGAGGATGAGAGGAAGGGATCATTGGCATAAGCCTAGGAGTCTGTGTTGATCAGTTCAGCAATTGCAGGGACCGAATCAAGGATGGTGCTGAGCCAGCCACAGCAGCTTGAGCTACTTCAGGGTCTCCAACAAGCACAGGCAACCTTATCCCTCAGGGTACTCTTGAGACAGCTAAAGAGTTATTGAAGGAAAAGCACTGAGCAGAACTGGAAAGTAGGAATGATAGGCATACGGAGGTACCAAGGAGCTCCAAAGACACGGTCGGTCACCTTTGATCAGAAGGTCATGGAGGGGCTTTATCTTTCAAGCCTTAGCCAAATGCTTCTAATTGCAAAGTGCCAAGGATCCAGAACAGGACTCAGATATGGTAGTCCATGTAGAGGAACTTGGCAATGCAAGTGGGTCCAGGAGTCTACAGTGTCCGTTTCATCCGTTTGACATCCCAAAGGGAATAGGCAGCAGTACGGCAGACAGGCCATTTCTCCAACTGTGTCCAAGTTTTCTTCTGAGAGGGATCCAGGCAGGAGTGTTGTGAGACCAGAGAACTTCATTTCCATGCCCTCTAGGAAGTCAAAGTGAGCATCAAGAAAACCTTTCGGCATGTCTGTACTCTGGCCAGAAGCCAGTGTCAGGGCATGGGGGAGTCTAGATGTGCAGTTCTATGAGCACTTGGGCACTGGGACATGATGTACGTGGGCACAGTGCTCAAGTCATTCACCAGCCTTCCAAGTAGCCCCTGTGTTTCCATGGAGGGTACATGCCATTCACATCAACCCCATGCAGAGCCACCGTGGCCAGAGCTGTCACTGTTTAGAAGGTAGACTAGATGGCCTGTAAAGCTTCCAGCTACCTGAGGCTCTTGACAGTGGCAGACACTCGATATAAACTTGTTCCAGTTGTATCTAGTATCCTAACCCAAGAAGCCACTTGCTGACTTGTCCCGATAAGCCATGCGGTAACTTCTAGAGATACAGTCCTAAGTAAGTTGATCATTTGACAGAATTGAGTGGCCATATAAAAATCCTCCAAAGTGCTTTACCCTGAACCTACACTGATGGTCTGCACACAGTTCATTAAGCTTAATGTGAGCATCTCAGTTTATGGAACTATTGAGAAGCCAATGGATGTGTTACTCATCCCAGGGATACAGGAACCCATAGCCAAGTTACTCAGGCATCCTTTTTAGAGACCAAGGTCAGGAACTGGAGTATTAGCCTCAGTTGCTCTTTCTACTGAAGTCTCTGGCTCATGAGACCTTAGACCAAGCTGGAACCCATGTACCTTATTTGCAGAGTATTAGGATTCTTAGAGGGGGGTTCACCTAGAACTTCATCAGGTCCCCAGCCCCCTCAGTCAAAAGGTGAGATTGAGCCCTTTAGGTTTTCCATACCCAGCTTCCCCACCCTAAGACCATGAGGATAGTGTACCAAGCTCCCAGCGTTGGGAGGTCAGGACTACCAAGTCCTCTTGTATTGAGGGTCAACAGGGGAGAAGATGCAAACAAAGGTAAAGTTACACCCAAGTTCACAACTGAGGAACCTACACTTAAGTCAATGCCCTGGTCTTGCAAGATTGGTATCTGGTTATTGCTGCTCTTCCCACTCTTAAACCAAGTCAACACATGGTAAAGCCTTCACTGTATCCTAGGCTTAGGCTTCTCATCTCTAAGATGAGCAGAGACTCAGAGGGAAAGACTGCTCATCTTCCCCAGATGATGGTGGAAACTCGAGCTGTGTTAACATGGAGCTGTCTAGAGACTTGTGCCATCTTCGCGGTATTATTCTTTTAGTATCCAGGAAATAAGGGAGTCCCTATGTTTAAGGAACACTTGTGATATTATCCAGCTATGTGTGAATATTTGGATCCCAATTTCAGGAAACTAGGATGCTCATGAGTAGTCAGTGAGTTTATGCATTACAGGCTCCCTGATCATGGACCTGAAGTTTAAGGTACATTACAGTTGTGGTAGGTATACAATGTTTTAGTCTTCACTTCAGTACTCCTGAAGGGATATACACCTGCAATTTGTTGTGAGTTCTATTTGGACATGATTCGTTTACCTAGGGGTAAGTTACTGCTCCAGTTCCTTTAAGCTTCTATGTGGTTTCTAAAGGATCACGGAAACTTTCCAGGCTGCTCAGAAACTGGTAGCTGCTGTATTCCACAAGCCCCTGAAGTCTTTTCACCTTTCCTATGGCCCTAACCGGTTATGTCGGTTATGTCGTTTCCAATGACGAGCAGCACAGAACTTCCACAGTAATATCTACATGAACAGAGTTATCTATAGCACTGTACTTTGTTTTTGGCTAGTTCAGGCACATCTACAGCATCGACTCAAACTCAAGACATCGTCTGTAAATACAGGTAACTAAGGCAAGCCAAGGACATGCGTCAGCATTCAACACCTGGATCGTTATGCGACAGTGGCTATAAGGACCGATAGGAGAGTCTGCAAGCCAGGACGATGCAGACACCAGCAGGGGACATCCATGACAGCTGGAATGCTCCAAGTCTGCAGAGATTCTAAAGGTCAAATCAACACATGGTAAAGCCTTCACTGTATCCTAGGCTTCTCATATTGAAGATGAGCAGAGACTCAGAAAGACTGCTCATCTACCCTAGAAGATGGTGAAAACTCAAGCTGTGTTAACATGGAACGGTCTAGAGACTTGTGCCATCTTCGCGGTATTTAGTATCCAGGAAATAAGGAACAGGGGCACTCACAGGAAAGTACCGCCCTCTAAGATTCCACATCCTGGTGTCTGGTGCCAAGTCATCCCCCATACAAGGGATGAGTTTAGGATTTCTCATCAGGAAGCGACGAACTGGTCAGGTAGCCTGCATCAGCTTTCGTCTTCTGCACTCTGGAATCTGACGTTGACTCAGATGTTGGAGTGTCAGCCCCACTGCGACCAAGCGCCAAGTTCAGTGCACCAGCCTCCAAGCCTGGGGAATAACTCCATTCCTCACCACAAGAGTCAGAAGTAAATCAGAAGTTAAGCGAGATGAGTAATGGTTAAGACACTTGATCAGCTAGATTATGGATTGTTATTTATGGTGGATGACTTCTAGTGATCCAGCTCTTATCACCCTGGAAAAGCTAGGAGCCATTTTCCAGGGTTCTTCCAGGCTTCCTTATGGGGCCAGAACTAGAGGAGCCAGGAGACAAAGGTAGTATGTGTAGTTTTCCAAGTCAAGCCTCGTAGTTTGCTTCTACCAGAATTAGGTCATTAAGTCTTCCACAACCCAAGCATGTTTCCTAGAGCTATTCTCCAAGAAGAGAAAGTTGTCACCAGAATGGTCAGAAGTATAGTTGAACTTGCTCTTGCAAGGAGTTGAAACGTCATGTATCACTGCTTGTCTTTTGAGACCTTCAAAACCTTAAGAGCCACTGGTGACTTGCAGTTAGACAAGTTTCATAAGGGAAAGGCAGAGTTCTGTTTCAACAGGATCAGGAAACTGTCAACTGCCTTCAAAGGTTGGCGATTCCTGGGTTATCTCCCTCCTTGACCCCAAGTTAGCAACATGCTTCTACGAGGAATTTCTCACAGCCACAGTTGCCTGCATAAAATGCCATTTTTAGAGGGTGTACGTAAGACCCAAGTTCACAAGTTGTCTGAGGACAAACTAATTCAAGCTCAGTGGAAACATCACTATTGTTTCAGCTCCAAGACTCCCTTTAAGAGCAGCTTCTCATGGGGAAAAGTTCGGCTTTCCGGGCCTCTTAAGACTCCAGGTCAATTATTCATCCTTAGGCAGTTGCCAAGTCTAGAGTCACATTCAAGGAAGAGTCCAGTCTAACTCTGGGGTTAATGAGCTCATGCCTACCAGTGAAGGTCTGAGGCTAGAGTGATGGAAGTTATACTCCATCTGGCCCAAAGGGGATTCAACAGGCTTTTGGGGGAGTTTATGATCCCTACTGAAGAGATTGTTTTTTTGCTTAAAGCTTGGTCTTGCCCAAGAATGCCCAATCCATGGGAGAGTATGGTTTGACAGGGGGAGAGAACGACTTTCAGATCCAGCCTTGAGTACAGAAGTACACTAGGTAACTCAGCCATGTTTTGAGTCTGTACACTCAGAGCAGCCACACTGCAATTCTTTGGTTTGGCGATGAGGTCACCCATTCTTCTAGGTTAGCTCTATTAGCTTAGAGCTGAAAACCAGACCGCAAAGAAATCTTGACCAAGTGGCCCAAGCCCGGGGAATCTACCCTGTAAGTCCGACTCAGGAGGAAAGGTGCCCAGAAGAGTGACCTTGTTATTAGAGGTCTTCTACCTTGTCCTCCGTGTCCAAGATTCTGTTGGCTAGGAACCCACTCAGGGCCAGAGGTTAGGCATCATTCACAGGAGCGATCGTTTACTCTGTAGGGAAGTGGGACAAAGTTCTCCTGGGCTCAGTCATTATGACTTGCTTCCTATTCGATAAAGGAATGTTATCAGTTGCATATACTTAGTCATTTGACATCCGTGGAAACTGGGCAAGGGATGAATCTACATCCCGATGTCTAGGTGCCCTACTCCACTAAGTAAACAACGCCAGAGGGAGTCCAAGGTGAGAATGGGCCATGTTGTGCCACACAGGAAACACACAGGGATATCAGGCAATAGCAGACTTAGCTGCTACTTTGAAAAGGGTTCCTGCTGGACAACAGAAGTGAACGGAAAGACTATCCAGGTCTATTGATTGGAGTTTAAGGGAAACACTGAGGATTGCTGGTTAGTAACCAGACCAACCCAATTAGGAATGTTACTGGTAAGTTGTTTCAGGAAGGAAATAGCGTTAAGAGGTTAGAGCCAATAGGAGTTTGAGGAGTCAAGGCTGTTTCTTACAGATTATCCTGTATTCTTAAAGTTCAAGCTAGCTTAACTCAAGGCAGCAAGGGAGTGGGGCTGGCATAGGTCTTCGAGTTCTTCCTCCCCACATACCCAAGAAGCAGGCTTGGTGACGATCGAGGTGAAGATCCCACTAGAAGTTACATTTTCCTCCACATGTCATATCCACATGGAAGTGGTAGGGTAGGACACAAGGCACCCATGTTGTCCCTGTAGCAACTAGGGTCCAAAACAGGATATTCTTGAGGTATCAGCCTACTACAGGACTATCTTACAGCAAGTGAGTCTAATAGACGTTGCTGGATTAGACTTGCGAGCACCCCAAGGACTGGTTAGTGTTAAAAAGCTCTTTCTAGCTGGATATGGGGCTTCACAGGGTGGGATACGTCTTTGCCGTCTCGTAACTAGAGGGGAATTCCTGGAGGTTCTTGCGCCAGTTCAAGACCAGGGTGCTGTCCAGCCACCTCTGCTCTGGGCCCGGAAGCACATAACTTGAACATTCAAGATGAATGAAAAAGTAGGACATAGAAGTTGCTCCGAGGTGGGAGGGGGTATCCTGGCTTCTGTATTCAGAGCAGCTGCTTTGATTTTTCTATCACTGGAGTATGTGCTTTAGAGAAGCCTGTATACTATGCTGGAGGATTTAGACCTCCAATCCTGCTGAGTTTTACATGGACAGTCACCTTACCAGGGCACACCACACTTTCAGTACTACGCTGTGTCACTCCTATGACCAAAAGGCAATGGTCTCCTTGATTGGAGCAGACAGAAGTGTCAACACTACCTTGGCACGATCTCCTAGGTTATCCTTCCAGGGTTGCAAACGTGGAAGCATGGACGGTTACAGCAGTCGCCATCCCTCACATGGCTTAAGCTGGTTTTATGGTCTAGTCACCAGACCCTGTAAGTGTGATCAGTCACCTAGAGCATTCCTGAAAATGTTCAGGATAAAAGCCGGACAGCCAGCATTGAGCAGACTTTGTGTACGACACAAGGTTTCTGAAGACAGCTCACGTCTCTGGAGCCATCATCTGGCTGTGGAGGGGCTTCTTCATTTCTACACAGGAGCTGGAACATGCTTGTGTTTTAGACAAGTGTGATGGAAGACTGCAGTGAGGATTCTGGGAAGACATTCTTGAGCAGATGTCAGTCTAACTCAAGGCTGTTTCAGTGCAAGTCAACCCAGGAGTGAGATGTGGTCAGATCCTAGACCTGAATGCATCCCACGGAGGGGAACACGAGAAGCCCGTTTCTCATCAAGTCCAGGTTCCAAGACGACTTCAGAGGCTTTATAACCACCAAGAACCCCAAGGAGATTTCTGTGCACTACCCAGACATGAAAGCAGGCATCAAGACCTCCGCCAACCTATACTTCACAACTAAGAGCCAACATAATCCCAGGGAATTTCCTTGCTCATCAACCCAACCTGTATTAGCCACAGGACCATTTTTAAGGGGGTTCTGCTAGGTCATGGCCTAGGCCTCACATGGTTTGGAGGGCTGTCAGACTTCAAGTGGTAGTACCCCAGACCCAGGGAGATGGTTAAAAGCTCAGGACTTCAGTGAACCAGCCTGCAGAGCCTCCGGAACTTGAGAGGTCGCAAGTTTTTACTGGGCATCCCCTAAACTCTAGGGGGAGAGGGGACCCCTCACTATCAGGGCTACTCAAATCCCCTTCAAGCACCATAGTATCCCAATCCACCTGCTCTGGATTAACTTGGATCAAGCTGGTGTTGATCGCTCTTATACCCACCGCTATGGCACCAACAAGGTCTTTCAGACGACAGCCTGTAGCCAAGGATGGCCTCAACTCCGGAGTGTGCATGTCACTTGAGGCTCCTACACCTGTATGTTTAAGGGAAGAGATTAAGGTAGTGGATTCTACAAGGAGCCCAAGAAGTGCAGATGGGAGCAATACCTCTCCAAATTCAAACCCCTGTTGTCAAGTCACTTCTGATCTGAAAACCAGGTTTAGGGTTTAAGGAGGGGCCAGCACCATGGCATAGTGGTAAAGCTGCTGCCAGCATCCCACATGAGCTCCGGTTCATGTCCCAGCTGATATTTCTAGTCCAGCTCCCTGCTCACAACCTGGGAAAGTCAACAGAAGATGCCCAACTGTTCGGACCCCCTCCACCCACGTGGGAGGCCTAGATGAAGCTCCTAGCTTTGACCTGGCCCAGCTCTGGCCATTGTGGCTACCTGGGGAGTGAGCTAGGAGGTAGAAGGTCTGTCTCTTCTTGTGTAACTGACTTCCAAATAAGTCTTCTAAAAATACACTAGGTAGACTAATCGGTGGGCTTACTCCAGCTCTAGCAGCTGTGGGGTATACTTCCCCTTGTATGTGGCATCTTGAGCAGGTGCTGAATCCACCCTTCTGGGCCTCACCTTTCTGTGTTCATGTCCAGGTGCAGTTTTCTACACTGGGTGCTGCTGCATTTTCCCCTTCTAGAGAAGACAAGCAGGGGGCAATGAGTGACTGGAATGAGGTCAGATTTTACAGTTGATCAAGTCATGACCCCATTAGTGAGGTCCATAGTATTCTGAGTTGGCCTTGGTCACCTTGACAGGTGTATCATGTTTCGTCTTTTCAGGAACACTCATTCCCACTCGCACAAGGCAATGGTCTACATTTCTGGAACAGGTTAAGGTAAAGTTACAGCATATTTATAGGCCCAGAAGAATTTAGAGGCGATCACTTGAAACAGTAAGGTAGGACCAAGCACAGTAGCCACAGCCAACGTGGCTTAAGCTGGTTCAGGGTCTGTACCCAGCACTGATCATGTAAGCCCCCAGAGCAACCTTGCAAGGACAGCTAGGATAAGAGCGAGAAGCTATGGAGGAGTAGCATTGACCAGTTTGTAATTAAGGATGAACAGAAGCTAAAGGACCCCAAGTATGCAGGAGCAACCGTTAGGTCGAGGACCTCTTGTGGAGATCCATTGTCTCCACAGGAACAGATTGTTGGGTTCATTTAAGCCCGGAAGGCTAGATTTGAGCTATCACTTTGTCCAAGTGACAAACCTAGATAGGTACTATCCTGTCCAGGGTACTTAGGTCCAAGCAGGTCCCAGATAGATGTGGCCAGTTCATAGGTCAGACAGCACCAAGTGAGGGAAGAGCAGCTATGTCAAGATGGCAGACAGACTGGTATTTTAACTTCAGGCCTTGTTCACTTTTAAAGGGATTTGGACAAGGGCTCCAGACAGTAGAGCCTCTCATGGAAGCCTATCTACCCAGAAACGAGTTGGCATCAAGTGGTGCCTGCTAATTAGAGCTGACCATTGGCCAGACTGAGGGCGTGGGAAGGGTAGGTGCCCAGGTCTACCAGCATGCTGGACTTCCAAGACAAGCCCAAGTTGACACCAAGGCACGGCAATGCCAGCGGTGTGGCCCCTTACAAGTCTATCACAACCCAGCCCACAAGGACCCAGCTGTATCCTTTCAGACCCTGTTCACAGGAAGCTGTGACAGAAGCAATGCTGTTTGAAATGCAGACCAAGTGGGGCACAGTTTCCCACCCCATGGCTCTAGTCCAGGCTTTGCGTCCTATGCTTACCATGCCCCAGAGCCTTCCAACCTTACTACAGTCAACCAGGGATGCCAACGGAGGTAGGTTTTACTGGACATAGGTCCTTTCTGGGGAGGGGAAGCAGTTTCATCATCTCCTTCCTAGAGCTGTGGAAGTCTGCCCAAGTCCAGTTGTCTACTTGTCCCATTGTATAAACTTACTTGCCATGATCCTAAGGCTCTATCTCCTACCCATAGGATATTTAGTAAGATTTCTTAGGAGGTAGCACTAGACCATTTTGGAAGACAGCCATGTACACAAGGCCAGCTCAGTGTATCCTAGTCCGCTTCCTTCATGTGTGCTCCCTCTAGGAAAACCTTGTAAGTCGAGTTTGGGAGGTTAAGGTTGAACCTGGAACCGCAGACACTAACCATTGGCCTGCAGGGCTAGGAGTGGGCAGTGCACGTCTGACTTGTCAGCTCAGTCTTGTGTCACTTAGAGGCAAAGTCATGTGAAGCTAATGCAGAGCCTGGGTCATTGACAGCGTGATGACACTGCATCATTGGGACCACTTGGTCTAGGACAAGGAAGCCTCGAGTTTGAGGACCTGTAGAAACACATTCCACGTCGGCCACGTGAGGCAATGCTCATCTTGGTAGGGTATCTAGATCCTCAGGCAGTTATTCTGATCAGAGCTAGGGAACGAGATGACTTATGGGCTTGATTGACTTCTGTTCAGGGATCACATCTTAACTTCCAGTGTAAGAGCTCACTATACAGCAAACGAAGACTTCCAGCTGCAATCTTTAGCAAAGCAGTGATCTAATCAAATTGGGGATAGCACAAACTGAATAAGGAATGCAACAAACCCAAGCTAACTGCAGCTGGTGCAGGAATGACCCTTATCTCCCACCCTTAATGCTTCAGTTGCTGGCTTGCATTTCCCAGCATTTAAGGGCTGACTACCTAGGTTGTGACTACCTGGCTCTAACTACAGCCAACAGAGGCCCAGTTCTCTTGCCTCTGTTCAAGATACCCTTAAGGTAGTCCATGAAGATATGGTTTGCCAAGTCTACCAAAAACAAGGAATTCTTCCAATCCTGCCTCTATCTTCAGAGGGGTCACAGAACCCTCTTGGCAGAAAGTCAATATCGGGGACCCTTATCTCTAGAGGCTTCTAGAGCTGAAGAGGTCCAGAGTCAAGTGTCTGGGCATCACTGCTGGACACTTCAGTCTTGGGATGTGCCAACCACCCTGAGCCATCTTGGCAGAGGTGCAGTATACCCAGGAGGTATGTCCATTTCCTCAGGAAATGAAGATGCTACACCACAGCATCTACTTGGGAGATGTCAGAGTGTAGTGCATCTATGAGTTTAATAAGCTGGTCTACCTCAGTAAGCTCGTACCATGTCGTCTTCAAAGCATCTCGCCAGCTCAAGAGATAGCACCAGAATGCTACAGGTGCATTTACTCCAACATCACTGTCACCTATTTGTTACAACGTTTAGGCTGTAGGGAGAAAGGGAATGACCACCTTGCATGTATTCAAGGCCCTAGAAGTTCTGTGTGGGGAGGTACCAGCATGTGGTTCACCATTCTCACCTGGAGAGTATTCAAGGCCCTAGAAGTTCTGTGTGGGGAGGTACCAGCATGTGGTTCACCATTCTCACCTGGAGAGTCAACACTCCTGAACCATTCTTGGGAAGGCAAAGCCATAGTGCAGCCAGGAAGTATGTATCTAAGTAACATCAGGGTGTGCATACGGCCATGGCAGAGGTGGGGGACTTCATGGTGATAGAGCCTATGAATTTACAGGCTGAACTGCCTGCCTTCAGGAAGTTGACCTCGATGAGCTTGTGTTGTCTCCAAGTTGCTTAGCAACCAGCAAGGCTACTGCAGATGCCAGCATCCTACAGGGCCCCATTTTATTGGCATCACTGGCATCTTGTGTCACAGCATTTGAGCCACACCTTCACGGAGTTGTCAACCTTGTGCATCTGCTGAGGCCCTGAAGTTCTACCTGGTAGGGGGCCAGTGTGACTTTAGCCTCACCCGACTACTCTGGACTCACAGGGGATGGGCTGACCCGAGAAAGGGCTGTTGCCCTCGTGTTACGGCTGGGCTCTCCCTTCCAAGCACACTTCTCTAGAAAAAATCAGTACTTTGTGCCCCCACCCCCGCCCCCGGGCTCAACTTCAGGTCAGGGTTTCTGTCAAGCTCATCCTCCATGTCAACTATACCATCTCACTTTGCTTTCAAGATAACAAAGCTTTGAACAGGGACTCTGACCAGACGTTCTGGGAACTGTTGTGTGAACAAGTCTGTTCTTTGTGATGCTGTTCTATTGTCGCCTTCCATGTCTAAGAGAGATGTTCCCTTGTCTCCTTTTCTGTCACTTTCAGGTTAAACCCTCAGTGGGCCAAGCTCTGGATCTGTTTACTGATGCATGGAGTTTGGGTCTGGATACACGTGGGCTGCCGTGGGGTAGTGGTGTTCCTCCTTGGACTGGCACTACAGTGCCCACATATTTCAAGCCATTTGAGCTGTCAGCCCGATGTCTGAAGCTCAGCAGTGTCCTACTTCACTATTTCAGGGAGACTTGCTAGGTCCTTTCATGTGTAGAAGGTGGTTCTTTGGAGCAGGTTGGGGAAAAAAAGTTAAGCCCAGGAGTATTCCTGCAGAATTGGCCTGTAGGCTGTCATAAGGATAACAAGCAGCATAGCATTAGCTACAGTCATTGTGGCTTAGCCTGGCTCATAGCCTGTAACCGTCACATGTATTATAACCCCCATACCTTCAAGGACAGCAAGGGTAGGGGCTACAAGACGCCCATGAGAAGGACAGCACTGAGCAAAGTTCAGGGAGGTATAGACAACGATGCTCTAGACAGCTCCAGGTGTGTGTACCTACATCCAGCTAGTGACCCCACCCCACCCCGAAGAGCTTTGTCGACAGAACCTAGGCCAGGTTCTCATACCTTTCTAATCCAGTGCATTAAGTCATGGGGATCCAGCAAAGGAAAGTCCTAAGACTTACCTAACTAGTGCAGAGACATCTAGAAGTAAAGGTGTGGCCATTCATAGACCCAAGATCCTAAGATAACAAGGACAAGACATGGGAAAAGTGCTACTTCTCTTGCTTCAGCTGTTTGGGTTATAGGCTTTGGGAAAGCAGGCCACCCCATATACTCAAAGGAAATGAGCAATGAGTTTTGGGTCGTCTAGGCTCTACTGGTGACAGCTGACCTTAGAGGTTACGTGGGGGTGGTACAGGTGTACAGCTTGACACTTGAGAGTTTAAGGACTGCAATGATCTAGTCGTAGGACTTGCTACAGTCTAGCACTCCAGCATCTTTGCTAAGTCACTTGGTTTAATCAGCAGGGGAATCTAGAATGAAGCAGACTGAGGGGGAACTTGGAAACCCATGCTTGCCAGCAGTAGATAAAGAAACCCGTCACTTTGACTTTGGTAAGACCACTGAGGGCTGACTGGCAGAGTTAGACATGATCTAGGCATCCAAGTACAAGATTAACATTTGATTTGCATTGCAACCTGTAAAGTTAAGCCATTTCCCCTCTAGCTTATGCACTGAAGTCTTAGTGACCTTATTTTGTAACTACACAGGAGGTAGGTGTTGCCATTGGTTCTATTTCATTGCAGGGAGTTATGACTGAAGCTGGGCTAAGTGTTTACAGCTGTCTATTCACTAGTGTTTGCTTTACTTCAATAGAGATTAAGCCCTTTTACAATGTGGACTTCAGATGTTTGAGACAGGGAACAGTGTGCTTAGATTTGTGCGAGTGTCCTTGTTAAAAGGAGATGAACTAGGGATGGTGCTACAAGGCCTTCCAAGGGAGGAGGCATGGACACTGCTCTGTCCAGGCCCGCTGAAGACTTAATTCTTGGTTAAAGCGTCTTGGTAAAGTGGGCGAATTGGCCAGAGCAGAACAGCTTGTGGCACATACTCCATTAACTATCACAGCGGTAGATCCTTTTCCATTTTGGTGATAGAAATGGAGACAAACCAGCTGCACTGGCTATGTTCAGCTTGGGGTGGGGGAGTGGGCGCTTCTGCTCAGGAGAGTCACCTTGTTAGGTCATGCCCATCTCTGGGCTAATCAACATGAGATCCAATGCCCTTGCCCGTCTCCACTCTGAAGCACTTTGCGTGTGGAGAACGCCTTCTTGGGTTGGTCAAGGCTCCCGTGATATCCGTGGAGCGGCACTTTTTGCTTAGTTCTGTTTCTACAAGGCCCCCAGAACCTCTTTGGCAGCACTAGGCAGGAGCAGTGAGGCATAGGAGCCTCCACCCCCAAAGCCTCCTTCTAGATGAAGGTTAAGCAGATGCTTCCTAAGTACCAAAAAAAGACCTGGCACCACAGCTGCGAGGCTCCAACCTCAGGGAGTACCAGCCAGCCTTGGAGTATTGAGCTGTGATGAATCCAGGAGATGTGCATCTGCCCCAAGCTAGGTCAGGACATATAGGCAGCTGTGGCACAGGGACAGCCTGTGAAGGCTCAGGACTATTTAGCTTTTAATAAGCTGGTCTACCTCCAGGAGCTTGCATGTTGCTACTCAAGGGCACTGGTCTAAGCTGCTAGTCAACCTGATAGACCCGAGAGTAGGGTTCCAAGGGTTGCTGCCACCAACATCCCCGTTCCTGTTCATCGTGGGGCTTTTGAGCAGCATTGAAGGAGTTGGCCAGAATGCCAACAGCCTTGCCAAATGGCTCCTGGGCCTTAGAAGTTCGAGGTACCTGCATGTGGTTCAGTCTGCCCCGATCTCACATGCAGGTGGACCTGCCTTCGAGAAAGGCCGTCCCAGGGGTAGGACCACAGCAAGGCAGCAGCACTCAGCCTCTCCCATTCTTCTTTTCCAGGCTCCTCAGTTTACGTGTCTGAGCAGTCTCACTTCACAACCCAGCCTCACTGGGTTAGTCTAGCTCATCTACCTGTCGGCTTGTCTTTCCCTCTTTGCCTTCTCAGGCTAACTTCAAGGACCATGAGTCCAAGAAAGGTCACTAACTTTTGGGAGGACAGTGTCCACTGCAGTTTGTAGTCCTCATGGCTGAATGGAAGCATTTATCCTGTCCCTTCCAGATTGCCTTACTGGTCTTCCAAGTCCAATTCTGAGGTCAGATCGACTCCCAAGACCTAAGCCAATGAGACAAGCTGCCTTTACCTCTGAAGCTCAGTGCCAGCGTGTCTGGCCTTGCTCTGTCACATCTACTGGTCTTACCCCAGAGAAGTTCCTTACCGACCAGCACCACTAAGAAAGGCGTTGGATGGAGATGTTCAAGTCCAAGTCTAGATGACTTAGTGCCTTGGGCTATAGGTTTTCTGGTTATGCTCCAAGTCTATAGATGTTCATGAGGCAACTGACAGCGACTGGTCTGCAGTGCCTCAGTCAAGTAGTTCCTAAGACAGCCACGATTTCTGTGGGACATCACCTACAAGCCCGAGTCAGGCTTCCTTCACGAGTTACCCAGAAGTCCTCATCAAGTGGAGTTTAAGGAACCATAGAAGCCTAAGAAACCCGAGTTTAACTTGGATCAAGGTGGTGTGTGTTGGTAGCCATTAAGTCAATAGCTGTAGACTTTGACAGGATGTGTACCTGTAACTGAAGCAGATGTCAACGCAGAGTGTACCTATCACTCAGGAAGCGCCTACCACACAGTGTACAGAGTCAAAGGTACCTTTAAGTTCTTATTCCAAATCCTTGGTTTTCAGATCAGAAGTTATTTAACAGGTTTAGGGTTTGTTAGGAAATACACTGGTCACATGGACTTGCATCAGCTCTTCTAGCCACTATGGGTCAGTCTGTAGTATTGGCATCTCAAGCAAATGCTGTCTACCCAGTGAGCCTTGGGTTCAAGTACAGTTCACCAGCCTGAGGCACAGCAGCATCAACAGGAGGACGTTAAACCGAGTGACCATGAGGTCAGAAACGTGGATTTCCTACGATGGTGTCGAGTCATTCCCCGGACATGGTCCATGCCATTTTGGATTTCCAGAGCACTCGTTGCTGGCTCTTCCAAGGCATCTCCCAAATTTGCTCAAGAGCCAGAACTGAGTTTAGAGACGTTGTTGGTAGCATAAGTGGTTTTTCCAAGGCAAAGACCTAGAGCATAAAGGGATAGTTCCCACCCCCCGCCTTTAGGTGGGCTCCAAGTGGGAAGACATCAGTAGAGCTACCCCACCATGCCACCAGGACTTGTGATGTTGGAGCTAGTCACGCGTAACTTGGAAGTCCCGTGTCAAGCGTCACTGTTCCTTTCAGGGACTCTCGGCTCCAACAGAATCCATGAGGCCATTTGTGACCCTGGAGATCCAACACACTGCACAAGGCAGAGTTCACTAGGTTAGATAATGGTCCATGTCAGGGTTGGAAGCATTCTCTACACCAAGGAATCATTCTACGTGGAATTCTTTACCTTCCCCCAGATGCTTCCTGTCTAGTTTGTGTAGGACACTAGCTCGTTAGTTCTTTGGGGTATACACATCTTGATCTCGTAAGCAGTCAAGGATGCATGTCAATGCACTTGACAAATAAAGCCCTCAAGTTCTCATCTCCCTGGATATCCCTTGAGTGATCTCAGTTGGATTCCAAGACCAAGTTTCCTATTCCAAGGCCAAGTTTCACATCCAATACACATGCCAGGTCTCCACACACCTAGAGTCACATTCTATCCCTGGATCCAAGATGCTCAGACACCAGTAGTGCTTGTGGAAGAGCATGTGCAGAACGAGGAAACCATGATCAACTAGTGACATCCACATGGCTGCAAGTTTAAGCCTGTCAAGGGACATTCAGCTCCCATCTGGCTGCTACCAAAATGGCAAAGTCGTTCCATCTGGCTGTACCAGTTGTTAATACCCAAGTCATCTTCAGATGTTATCACTGTAACGTGCTCTTGCCCATGTGAAGCCTGATCCTGTCCACACAGGTGCTCAATTCAAGTGACACCCGTGGTTTCAGAGGGAGGGGAAGGAGCTAGTTTCAGGTCTGTTCTAGGAAATGCATCAAGTAACTCAGCTTGGAGTCCGTCGGTCCCTCAGCATGCACTTGATTCAGCATGCATTGTAACTCTTCAGTTGTTATCAAGTGGACCTTACAGCCTGTGACTAACAAGCTATGTCAAAACCTTGACTAATGGCTCAGATCTAGCCAATGCAGCTGATGAAGTCCATGGCTTGTGCAGGAGGCAGCCAGGAAAGCTACCTTGTTACTAGACATCCTTTACACCCAAGGCCTTTAAGAGGCTGTTAGCTAGGAGCTAATTCAGTGCCAAGGGTAGATTAAGAGGACTGCCTCTTAACAGTAACTAAGCTTTCATAGGGAAGGGCAGAAAATTAGGTATGGAGACACTGGGTTGAGGCTCAAGTCATCCGAGTTAGCCAGATAGTTCACAAGAATACAAGTTCTGGAGCAGTGGACTCACTATGTACAGTTACTTGTAATTCTCTAGAGTAGAACCCAAACCACTTAAAGATACCATTTTGGGTCTAGAACAGGTAGGAGGCCAAGGTGAGCTTGGAATTGTGCCATGAAGCAAGAACGCTGTCAGGAGATACGATAGCCAATTTGAAGAGGTTCTGTCAAAGCTAGTTGTCCAGCAAGAAGTCGGCGTGTACCTCGAGGTGGAGGACGTCAGGGGTAATCCCTCCCTGGGTCATTAGTATGTACTGCGTGGTTAGGTTGATACCTAGAAACTGATACAGGTGAAGATGTGTCCCAGGATTTGTGTAGACACATTCATGGGGTTGCCATGCATGTTAGTCTACGGGCAGAGCATCCTACCAGTGGAGGGATGTCCAAGTGAAGTCAACTTCAGCCTTGCTAGTGGTGGCCTAGCCTAGCCAGGGACTTCACGTAGCAGGTACAGGAGTTCAACCTGAATCTGGTCACAACCTAACAGGCAGGCTATGTCTAGCATTTGAGATGCTCCAGCAATGGGAACTTGATGGCATGGGGTGGGGCGAGTACAGGTCTTGAACATTCATCGTGCCATGTGTCTGGGGGAGTGCTTGGAGGTTAACACTATGGTCTTACTGGGTATCAGACACTGGCCTTCCCCAGATCCGCAGGGGAGGTCTGGAGGGGACAGTCATAGGGAGTATGTTATCTGAGTCAGAACACTAGGACAGTGTTCTAGTCGTGGGGCCTCCAGGAGACCTGTGGGGCATGCTTAATTGCTTTGTGTATTTAAGAAACCCAAGAGGAGCCAGTGCTGTGGTGCCGCCTGTTAGCACCCTGGCTTGAAGCGCCAGCATCCCATATGGGTGCCAGTTCTAGCCCCAGCTGCTCCTTCCAATCCAGCTCTCTGGCATGGGAAAGCAGAAGATGGCTCAAGTCCTTGGGCCCCTGCACCCACATGGGAGACCTGGAAGGAGCTCCTGGCTCTGGATCTGCACAGCTCTGGCCGTTGTAACCATCTGGGGAGTGAAGACCCCTCTGCTGCTCCAACTTTCAAATAAACCTTTCAAAAAACCCAGGAAGGGAGAGACCCGGAAGTCCATCCAGCTGAGAGTTCTACCTTCGGCATGGCATCCATGCTCTGCCCAGACACCAGTCCGGTTTGGGCTTTAGTTGAGAACACCCAGACAGGATGAACAGGTTTCTACTAGGCACCATGTCGTTTAAGCTACCTTGACTGTCAAAGCCTACGTGTCTAGAGACCATAAAGACGATTACAGTATAGAGCCTCAAGTCTGAGGCTGTAGGTCATCTCCAAGGTGTATCATACTTTGCTCAGTTTTAGGGCAACTTTGCTACCTCACTCCCACGAATGCAGCTCCATGTCTGGAGCACAATCGAGTGAAATTAGCCCCAGAGGAGGCTAATCTGCCCCAGAGCAGGGGGGTGTGGGGCTCATCTGGGAGACTTCTAAAGGCTACCTCCACCACAAGCCTCAATCCCTAGTCTGGTTTTTACCTCTGCCCCAGAGCAGGGGGTGTGGGGCTCATCTGGGAGACTTCTAAAGGCTACCTCCACCACAAGCCTCAATCCCTAGTCTGGTTTTTACCTCTGCAAGAGCACTGATGAGACCAGGCATTCCTTGGGGGAAGGGAATACTTCCCACAACTTTCTGCATGGACTGGATGGATCCAGGGGTAAGACGTGGGCAGTTTCTGCAGGATGTCTTGCCCTCCCTGGAAGGGTCCATCCTCCTGCCTCTACCCTACCATGCAGAGGCTTCAGGAAAGCCAGGCTTCGACAGCTCCTGCATAACAAGATCTGCAGACAAGAACCAGTGTGCGCTCTACTCAGGGCACGAGGCCCAGACACCAGCCCGAGGCGACGGAGGACCACAGGAAGTTGTCAAGCAAGGGACCATTTTGGAAAGACATCCAGGAAACCCAGAAGCCATGGCAGCAGGGCACACATAGCAGCATGTGCTTGCTGTGTGTACTTGTGGGAAGGGATCCAAGCACAGGCATCCACATCGAGTTCTCCTCGAGGACTAAGCTTTGTACCAAGGTTGCAGGAGAAATGGTCTCAGTTCAAAAGCCTACCCAGTGCAGGTCACAAAGGCCATCAGTAAACACATACTAAAGAGCTATTGGACATGTACCAGGGTTTGTAGGGACTCCATTCCCTGTCCTCAAACAGCCCATTCCCTAGCCTGTGTACCCAAGGTCCAACCCTCACTGGGGGCTGATGGACAGGCTCAGCCACTTCCAAGTGAGGTTTAAAAGTCCTGTATCAGGCTATCGGATGAAGCACTAAGCTTGAGCTGAAGACAGCCATTCACACATGTCTTTGGATTCCAACATCTGTTTTGCTGCCTGAAGTGCCAGGTTCACCTCAAGCGGGCATTACTGGGAGCTGAGTGTAGGGAACTCTAGGTACTTGCCCACAGGAGTCCAAGGACCCCTGGACTGAGGAACGGTGCACTGATCAGCCCAAGACAGAAGGAAGTATCTCTGGCCACCATGTTTCTTCACTGTGGAGAGGTTGGTGGGGTGGGAGGATGTTTCTCAAGTTTGAAGATGTGAGGCCAAGTATTCCCTTGTACTGGGGGACCCCCAGCCCCCAAGTTTCCCTGTTGGGTTGTTTGCGAGTCAGAGGATTGTGGTTTCCTGTTCTCATTAAGATAGGTCAACTTCGTGAATCCAGGTGAACCCCTCCCCCACAGCGGTTTGGCTCAAGGACAATGAGTGCCTAGCACAGCACTGGCTACAGCCAGAGTGGCTTAACTTTGGTTCAGAACTCACGCTCAGGGGACACAGGCCCTAGGAGCACTCATGTGAGGAGCTCTAGGACAGGAAGAGAAGCCATGGAGGAGACCGCACTGAGCAGAGATCATGGCTAGGATGACCACTGGGCATCTGAGCACCAGATACGCAGGGGCCATGTTGGGCAGGAGAGCCTTGAAGTGTATCTGTCCTGAGCCAGACAGGGTTTGAGGTATCCGATTTGGACTGAGGCTCTGGGATACAGTGTGATGGGGAGTATAAGAGCCTATGTGGTATCATTCTGCCCAGGACGTCATCACAATTGGGTCCAAGGATGAGATGTGGCCAACCTACAAATGAAGGAGCATCTCCAGGAAGCATGGCAAAGACATGGAGAAGTCTACTCTCCATTTCAGTCCCAGATCATCTTGAAGGGATCTGGGTAGAGCCTGAGACAGTGGCACCTTCTGTGGGAGCCTCCCCCAGCCTGGAGAGTGGGTACCCAGGGGGTAGCTCAACTAATATGGGCATCACAGCTGACCACCAACTCTGCTTCGAGGGTGTCAGGAGTCCAGGTACGTGTCCATGGTCACCCAGGGCTGCCCTAAGCAGAAGGCACCAAGGTGTGACAGCTTCTAGCACCACCACTCATGAGCCTCTTGTGGCCCAGCCTGCATGAGGACCCAGGGTATATGAACTTCAGTCCCCCACATGGGATTACTGCCAGGACAGTTGCTGTTAGAAATGCCTTGACAGGTTGCATAGGGTCTCCCACAGCTCTAGTTGTGGCTTTGATCTTCCACTAGGCCTACCCCAGAAGCTGCCTCCAACACTGCCATAGGTGGGTAGGGGTGCTAGGTGGAGTCTTAGGTGTGATATACCCACCACTTCAGGGAGGAGGGCAGGGTCAGATTTTCACCCTGGGTTTGTAGAATTCTGCCCGAGTCCGATACGTAGCTCCTCATAGTCCCCAGCCCCACTTCCAGTGGGTGAGCTTTTATTAAAAGTAGTCCCCTTTGAGAGTAACCACCCCCCTACCCCCCCCCCCCACAGATGTGATCACTAAGGGCAGTCTAGTCACGGCTTCCCTCAGCACATGGACTCTACTTGGGGTTGGGGGAACCTCATGATTTCAGAGCTTGGGAGGCAGAGACTAATTAGGATCCAGATCAAAATTAAACTAGTGATTGTCTGCAAGCTCGGGGTAAAGGTGCAGGTCTGATTTGTAAGACAACTTAGCCTCAAGTTGAGGTACAAGGCACAACCAAGCTCGGTCAACAGACCTGAATGAGAAACCCGAGTCAGTTTTGGGAACCCAATCTGGTCAAACACTAGGAATGCCAGCTGGGTCACCTTTTTCCTCCTGGCCTAGGTTAACAGGTAGATGTCGCTCAATCACATGACTCGTCTTGGCAGGGTATCCATGTTCTTGGTACTTTGGACCAGGAAGTAGAGGCTAGTGAGGAGTAACTCCCAGGCTGTGATAGTTGTGTGTTCAGGGATACTCAGCCGGAACACTTTACAGTCGCCTCCAGCAGTAGCCATCTTAATATCGGCAAAATAAACTTTAACAGACTTGACACACAAAGAGGGGCACTATATGATTAAGTGATCAGTTCAACGGGAGTCTCAACTTTAGAGAGCCAACCAAATCTGTAACTTCCCAGATTTATACTTGGATAAGGGAGGCGAGTTCAATTCAGCGACTCAGGAATCGGCTAACAGACGTGAGGAAGGAGTTTCATCCTCAGACCAGGCTCACCAGCTGCAGCAGCGATTCTCCGATGCCCTGTCGCTCTCCTTGCGACTATTCACACATCCTAGTAGTTGGCGACCCAGGAGTTAGCCAAGAGGGCTGCCTCTCCCTTGGTTGTGACTTGGTTTAGGTTCTCCCAGTGACTGCAAGCAAGAGGCCCAATGCTGTTCTGCCATTCAAGATCGCTTTGAGGAGTCTGGAACATGGTTGGGGGGAGGGGGTTAGCTAAACTTTAAGTCTGGACAGCTCACCCGCCATCTTCCGAGATGTCAGTTCCCAGGACCCTCTGGCAAGGGGGAAGGATCAGGGCCCCCCAAGCTGGATGTAGAGGACTGGGATCAAGCATCGGACTTCACCACCAGCCTAGGAGAGTACAAGCCAGTTACCTCTGCTTGTCCTGGAGCAGTGCACCTCACCCGGGAGGCGTGTGTCCGTCTTCAAGGTTCAGGACATAGATACAGCTGTACCACAGGTCTGGCAGGCGTTAGGATGTACCGCGTCCCCCACAGGTTTGTTGACTGAGTTCTTGTTTAGTAATCCTATTGCCAAGAAGCGTGTGTCACACCGTTTCCAAGGCATCTCCAAGCTGCTTAGCCAGTTAGGATACTGGCGACATGAGCCTGCTACAGGTGATATCACCTGCAACGGCAATCCTCCTGTCAGCTGTTTGTCACAGCATTTAAGCTGCACCCCGTTAGGTTTGCGAGGGACCAGGTAAACTTCTGCCTGACAAGGGACCAGTGTGGGCCACTCATCTACCAACTGCCCTGGACTCACATGGAGTTACAGCCGACTTCAGTAGAAAGGGCCTCTGGAGGGGCAGGTACAATGGTAGTGGCCTCCCTGCTACTGGGCTTTGCTTTCCAGGCTCCTCAGGTTTAAGTGTAAGAGGGGATAAGTGCTTCTCGTTTTTGTGCAGATTCAACTTCATCTCCTATTTTGGCCTAGCTCGTTTTTTCCGGCTGCACCTCATCCTCAGGACAACTGGAGGATTAGTGATCGAGGTCACACGATTTCTCTGGGATTACAGGTGTCTGACAGGATCTGTTCCTTGGTATGTTCCTCCCAATCGGAACACTCCGATGCCTCCTTCCACATCACTTTCAGACCAAGCCCCTCATTGAGCCGTTCTGAGGCATAAGTAGGCTGGGCACAAGTTGTAGGCTGGGGAGGCAAGAGTGAGGGCACGAGCTGCTGCAGGTATTCACGTCCCTCCTCAAAGGACCTTTGTCACTTCAGTGTCCACATGCATTACAGGCAGTTTGACCCACCAGCCTGATACCTGAAGTTTTAGACCATTTCAGCACAATGTGTTCTATATTTTCCTTGTCTGGAGGAGACAAATGTATTTGGCACAAGCCCCCAGTATTCTTCCAGAATTGGCCAGTTGCCATCGAGACTAAAGACAGGAGTGTCACAGCTTAATGTGGTTCACGACCCACGTGTCACAGCCCTCACACCTCGAGCACTCGAAGACAGCAGGGTAGCCACAGGAAGGACAGCACTCAGAGCTGAAGTACAATGAAGCAAGCACCAGATCTCCAGACACCAAGTACACGCGTACCATCTAGCCGAGGGACCCCACGATGGGGCTTAGCTTATTCCAGCTGTCTAGGCTTGTCTATCCAGTCCAGTGTTTAGTTTTGGCGATCCAGAACCAACAGGCTTGCAGTATTTATCTACTTGATCACAAGGCAAAGGTTTCCAGGAGTCAGTGTTGCTAGTTCATAGACCAGATAAAGGGGAAAGTGGCATGGGACACAGGAAAAAGCCATTTCTCCACCCCGCCTTCGTTCTCAGAAGGCACGTGAGACAGAAGTTTTGGGATAGTCACCTGGGAGAGACGCATCTATCCATTTGGGGAAGTGGGTACTAAGGAACTTTGGGTCATCTATGCTCTAAGGACAACAGCAGCTCACCTTCGAGTGTGGGGGTCTGGACAGCTCCTTAACTCTTGGGTTGCTATAAGCTCGTCGAGGGGTGGACACATGTGTAGTACCTCTAGTCCTATTACATGAGCCTGTCAATCCCCTTACTGTGCGACTATCAAGGGTGCATTGCCCACCACAATCATCGCCCAGGCAGACCTGTGACATGAGCAGTTATTTAGAAGTACAGACCAGGGGCCGGCATGGTGAAGTTAAGCTGCCATCTGCAGTGTCAGCATCCCTTATGGGTGCTGGTTTAAGTCCCAGCTACTCTACTTCTGCTTTCCAAGGCACACTAGTGGGAGCTGGATCAGAAGATGCTTAAGTACTTGGGCTCTGGCCCCTGTGTGTGAGGGCTAAAGCACCAGCCCTTGGCCTGGTTGCAGCCTCGGCTGTTGTGGCTGCCTGGGGAAGCCGGCAGATGGAGGCTCTTCCTGTTTCAGGTAGGGGAAGAGACCAAGCAGATGAGTACCCCCGTAGGATACTAGATCATAATCCCTTAATTCTGTGTTTCCCTTAAGGCCTACTCCAAAGCTTGTTGCCAGTCCTGCTACAGAGGTGGCTAGGCAAGGTATGAAGTGTCTCAACCACACTCTTCCCTCTGCCACTGCCTTCGTCTTGTACAACACCACCAAGCTCTTAGGAGCTGCAAGATATGGCATGCCTGTAACAAGTTGTTACCCCATCTATAGCTCCTCCTTGGCTGAGGTCAGTCTCCCAGGATCCAACTCAAGGTATATTAGAAGTTAGCCAAGTAGTCAGATACCCTGTGACCATTCTAGAAGTAGCCACGTGAAGGCAATTTGCTCGTAGTAGATACCTACAGGACACGAGCACACACCCAGGGAAGGGACATGAATTCAGAGCACGGGAGGCAAAGACCACTTCAGTTCTATATCCAAGCTGGAGACTAGTGTTCAGCCTGGATTTAAGAGCAGTACCTATGTTGGCAGTTTATACTGTCTTAGTTGAGTCAACTTTAAGCTTTAACTTCAAGGCTAACAGGTGAGGCTTGGTCAGCTTGTGGGAAAGTCTGGTCACTATGTCATGAAAGTGGTTCTCTTGGACAAAGACCAGATGGAAATGTGTGAGGTTTTCCTATGTCAACCACAAGTGGGGACACTCATCTTGGTAGTGGTCCATGTACACTCTGGGCACTTAAAGCCAAAAATGCAATATATACCCGCTAGGTTTTAACAGACTAGTTTATCCTTTATGGATGCTCAGGGGAAGGTGTTAGCATACAACTCAGACACGAGTCTGTTAATCAACTAGCTTACAAGTGATCAGGAGACCAAGAGTTCATCTATACACTATGTGCCTTTCTTCACATCTATACTGTTCCAGCAAGATGTTTCAGCAGCATCCAACTGCACCTTGCAAGGTCCAGCTTTGTAGCTGTGATGTTCAAGTCTTGTTCTAGAAAGAGGGAAACTGGGATGAAATGATCTGAGAAAGGAACAGAACTCAGGACTATGACTGCTCTGCAGTAGGTGCCGGGATGAGGCTACTGTTCAGTCATGAGCATCTGGGAAGGCTACAATTCTGATTGATGAGCCAGGAAACCTGCTCTGCCTGGGCCCACCCCAAGCCACGTCTGACAGGTTACCTTGTGTTTAGAGTACCCTGGTAAAGTGGGTATTCAGACTACAGGAGCTTCATTGTGGCACAAGTGTAGACACCCAGGTTGACAGTGACCAGCTGCTTTATATGGTGGATTAGCACTGATGTCCCCACTCTCAAAGGGCCTTCATGATACACTAGGAAGCCATGTGGATGCCAAGTCCAAGGGTATCAAACCCCCAAATACCAACTACGATCATAGCCAACCCACTAGTCAGCACCCTTCAGCTTCAAGGATCAAGCTCCGAAACAAGGGAGTCATTCTAGACTGGCCCTTTTCCTCCTTGGAACCTACTTTAATGAGCTTTGTGTTATCAATTTTGTCTAACTGAATTCCTATTCGAATCTAGGCAAGCTGCTAGCACTGGCGACAGCCAGCTCTGGGGGTATTTTCAGCTCGAGAGCTGCTCATAGGTCATGCTTATCTCTTTGCTAAGTCAACATAGATTAGAGGTCCAACACCCTTGCCTTGAACTCCAGCAGCTTTGTGTATTGCTTGAGTACTACTGCATTAGGCCAAGACTCCCGTTCATGTCTGCAGGATGGTTTGTCTACCCCAAGCCTGCTTTTCACAGGGATCAGAACTCTTGGCAACAGCAGGCAGGAGGGTTAAGGCACTGAAGGCTACATCTCCAAAGTCCCCTTATAGATGAGCAAAGGAGCATGACAGGGGCCAAGCAAAAGCCAGCAGAAGCCCAGAATCAAGATCTACACCTCTACCACGGGATGCTCTCATGGGGAGTCAAGCGTCTTAAGACATCTTAGACAGGTAAGGCTGTGATGACTTTGGGGTATGTAGGCAGATGAAGTCCTTAACCTAGTTGTATAAGGACAACCTGGGAAGGGTCATGATATAGCGTTGCCCATGGGTTTGCTAGCTGAGCTCTTTAGTTTTAATAAGCTGAATGCTTGAATGCTGCTGCCCCATGGGCACCTAAGTTGCTAGGCAACAGATACTTGCAGGCAGCACCACACAGGCTTGCCCCATTGATGTCACTTTTGTTGTATATCTGAAAGGCATCTTCCATGCCAAGTGACTCCTGGGTCTGATGAAGTGCCGGCGTGGGTCACCAGTTTCATTGGTATGTCTGCCTGCACTCGGGTACATGCAGGTAGACCAAGCTTCAAGCCAGCTCTCCCATGAGGTGGGACTGCAGCCCCCTCTGCCATTCCCATGTCTTTCCAGGCTCCTCCCTCAGGTCTTAGTAAGGTGATCAATGCTTTTCACATCACTGTAAGAACAGCCTCCTACAGGGGCTCAGGTAGCCTGGATTTTCTACATGTCCGCTCAAGAGCTCAAAGGGGTACTGGAATCCAGATAAGCCTAAGGAAATAGAGTTCTCCAGGACAAGTTCACACTCAAAATCCGTTGTTAAACTCTGAACTGCTTCCAAGAACAGAACTAGACTGGCCTAGTTACCTTGTACCAACTCTGGTCATGGGGAGATTTCCCTTAGTATTAGCCCCTGCCCGAAGTGATCTCTGCCCTCAGTCTTCCCATGCCCAGATCCAAGTGATGCCCTTCAGATTGTGGAGAATGCTGTTCCCCCTGTCCAAGGAAGTTGTCAGGGAAGAAATGACAGGAATGAGATCAAGAACCTTCACTGCTGACAGATGGCAATTCAGAAGGCATGGGCTGCATTAGAGGCCATGCTACCTTGACTTGCCCACAAAAAGCAGCTCAGTCACTTCAAGGGGTCTCCCAGGCTCCTTACTGGAGCCAGGGGAACTAGAATGAGGGGGTAAAGTCAGAACACTATGTATTAGCATGAACAGCTTCAAGTCAAGCCCTAGATCGTAGTGCATGTAGTTTATGCCTCTTAGACCTGAAGCTTGAGGAGTACTTCATATAATGCAAGCCCTAGGGCTAATGTGTTACTAGAATTTAGATGGCTAGAGTGGTCTCAGAACTCAAGTGTCTCAAGTGTGACCGTCTTTCAGTACCCTCAACACCAAGTTTTGAGTCCATTCGGCTGCATATGACCCTGGAGATAAGTTACACACAATCCTTAGATGCAACCTCCTTTCCAGAGTCCTGTTCATCCTACATGGATTTCTGTCCCAAGTACCTGCTCAGTCTGAGGTAGGATGCCAGTCAGTTGTTCTTTGGGTTCATAAGAGTCTTGGTCTCACGAGTAGCCAAAGTCAAAGGTGGGGGACAAGGCACTTCGAGCCCAGGAGGCACGCGTACCAGCCTCACAGAAAGCCCTCAAATTCTCGTCTCTAGAAGAGACTCCCTTGAATGGCAGCTCCTTGTAGTTCAGTTGTCACTATTGGAATCCCTGTTTGAGATTCACGTCCAGTAGACACCTGTCAAGTCTCTGCAAGCCTAGGGTTACATTTGAAAGGAAATGTTTGTTCCAGTCCTGGGTTTGACCCAGTTCAGACAAGTGCTTGCAAGCCAGCACAGAATGAGGGGAATGTTAGTGACATGCCCACATAGCCGGGGATGTAAGACTGACGGTTTACTTCTGGTTGCTACAAAATGGCAGCATCTTACTCCATCCACCTGACTCTTGTCAAGATGCATTAACACTAAGCCATCTTAGCTTTCAAGCTAACACGAGATGCTGTCATCACCATTGATGTGCTTTTGTCCATGTGAAACTTGGTCCTACCTACACAGGTGTTCCCTTCATGGCATCCTCCAAGTTCGGAGGCTTGAAGATAGGATGCAACACCTTCCACGTGTTCAGTTCTGACATCTTACTATATTGCTGCTTGAAGAAACACTCCTGGGAAATGTTACGGTTTAGACTTGGACAACTTGAGACTGAGCTATAGGAGCTCAAGAACTCTTGGATCAGGGAGAATGGCAGACCGGGGATGCATTTCTTCTGCGTGTGAAAGAGGAGCTTCTGCCTCGACCACCTCCCTAGCATTTCTTTGCAGCGAGGTCAGTGGCTTGGCTGGTGCACTTCTTGGTTTGAGTGGGAGTTGATGGTGGTAGAGTTCCCTCATATGGAGGTACCGCCCAATAAGCATTTTCCCCTATCCGTTCTTTATTATGTAGTATATCTTTACCACTAAAAATAGCATGAACAATCTTTGTCACAAGTCCAAGAGACTCTGGAGGTGTTAAGCTTTGAGGACTGCAAAGACAGCAAGGTAGTGCCCAGAGTAACACTGGCCATAGCAGCTTAAGCTAGGTCAGGGTCTGTACCCAGCACAGGTACTGCAATCCACCATGGCTCTCCTGTAGAGACTACAACAGGCAGAGTCAACCATGGAGGAACTGTGTTGGGCAGAGTGTGAGCCAGGTTACAGTGAGCCCCTAGTACAGAGGCCACCATTGGTAGAGGAGCCTCAAGGTAGAGGTTTGCTACCTCTGCACACCCAAGCTGGAACACTTAGACCAGGACACCAACAATCTAAGACTTGATTAGAGGGATGGGGGATCATGACAGACCTATGTTTTCTGCCCAGACATTTCAATGCAAGTGGGTCCCTGGGAGCAAGATGTGCCTGGTCTATGAACTAGAGCATCCCAGAAGATACAAGTGGAAGAAAGCCTACAGCTCCCTTTCAGTCCTGGGTCACTTGGGTCTGGATAGAGATCCAGGACAGTAGAGCCCTACATCCACCCTCGAGGGGATGTTGACCTATCCGATCTCACCTGGGCATCACGATAGACCCACAGGACACTTTCAGGAGTCTGGATGTATCCATCACTCAGGGCTGCCCCAGGAGAGTGTTGATGCTGAGGCATGGTGATTCCAGCACTATGACCAGCCATTTATGAACCTGTTGTGGCCTTCCCCAGCCTTTGGGGACCCAGGGTACATAACCCCCATGCCTTATTCCCATTATAGAATTATAGGGGTTGTGGTTGGAAATGCAGACCCAGTGGGGCTCTAGTCCTGGCTCCCTGTTCTACCAGCCCTGCTGTGTTCGAGTCCCAGAGGCTGTCTCCAAGTCCCACTGTGAGTAGGGATTCTAGGTGTGGCCCTAGGTTTGATATCCCCCTCCTTGGGAGCAGTTGAAAGTCTTTCACAGCTGTTGAAGTCTGGCCAGTGGTCCATGATATGTAGCTCCTCCTAGGCCATAATCCCAAGCCCCACTCAGAGCATGGGCTAGTGAGACACCAGCCCTTTCAGGAGTAGCTCCTTGACCACACAGGAAGCACAGGCATGGTCATGAGTGCAGTTTGCTGTTCAGGGTCCGTTTCCTCCAGCACATGGACTACTTGGGCGAGAACATGAGTTTAGAGCTTGGGAGGCAGAGACCACTTAGGTTCACAGATCCAAACCAGCAATTAGCTGTTAGTCTGGGGTCCTGTTTAAAAGTCAGTTCAGTCTTCATGGCCAGCATGACCCAAGCTGAGGCTAACAGGGCCAGATGAGGCCAATGCAGAGCCAAGTCACTTCCGGAAACCCAACCTGGCCACCACAACTAGATATACACGGGGTCACATCTTTTCTAGGATCAGACCGATAAGCATGTTTAATACAAGACCACTCATGTGGCTGGTGAGCAGTGTCACCTTGGTAGGGGTCCACTTATGCCTAGGGGATATTCCAGAAATCCAAACAGAAAAGGACAACTCTAAGGCCATGATACTTGTGTTCAGGGGGAACACATCACCACCTGCCTCCAACATGTATCTTGGCTTTCAACATAAGAGCCTACCAACTACACACTGCAAATGCCAAGTCTTAAACTTTGCTTGATAAAAGGCAGAAGTCGAGAAAAGTTGCCTTACTCAGGAATCTGGGGTCACGCACAGAGCGACAAGGGGCCTTAACTCAAACCCAAGCTCGTCAGCTACAGCACGTGCAGGAGACTCAGGTCCTGTTGCCTTCCTCATGGCTGTATTGCTAGCACCCATGCCCAGAACTGTGACCCACGAGTCTGATGCACTTGAAGCTGCCTCTACCTAGGTCATGGAACGTTTTGGCCCGACTCTTACAGCGACTACACAGTACAGGAGCGCCAGTGCCCTCCCTTCCGGCTAGCTTTGTAGGGTAGTTCGTGCTTAGAACAGGTGTTTGGGTTGGCCGAGTTTCCCAAGTCAGACTTGCCCTCCATCTTCCCAATGCAGCTGGTCTCCATAGACCACTTCTCAGAGCCTTATGGCAAGAGCAGACAAGGTGGTAAGGATACCAATGCCTCTTCTGTAAGAGCTTATGAAAGCTGAACAGACTGGAAGAGCAAAGCTGCTATGCAGCCAGGAGGTTCATACCCATTTCCTGCCAGAGGCGCTCAGGACATATCTACGACTGTAGCCAAGGGTCTACTTAGATGTCAGCATATCTGTACTACTGGGACTTTAATAAGCTGGTCTACCTTGATAAGGCAGTTCCCCTAGCTCCTTGGGAAGAGTAGTGGCAGCACTGGTATTTGTGCTCACGTATTGCTATCACACGTCACTTTTGTTACAGCCACTTGAGCTGCACAGGGAAGGAGTGTCAACCGTGCCGTATATGAGGCCCTAGAAGTTCTGCCTGGTGAAGTACCAGAATGCGGCTTGCTAGTCACCAGGATTGAGTCAATGCTGAGCCATCTTGGCAAAGCAAAGCAAAGCTGTGGTGTCTAGGAGGCGTTTCCTCCCAGAAGTCAGGATTGTATGCTTATTGCTGTAGTAGATGCTACTTAGGAGTCAGGATGTAGCATATCCATGCTACTAGAATTCCTTTAACCTCAGCTTGAGAATGGCCACTTTGGTTCCAAAGCTAAGCTGGAGACTAGTGATCAGTCTGGGTTAGGGGTGCATAGTACACATGTCTTTGCAGTTTATGCTCAGCCTACCATTTCACTGCGTCCAGAGCCTCACTCCATTTGAGGCATGTGTCCCAGTTGTTAATTCAGTCTGGGTGAACTTGGGCCAAAGGGATTCTGGCTAAGCCGAGTTACAGGAAACACCAACTGAGTCAAGGACCAGAGCATCTGATGTTTTTATATGAAGATGTATACTTGGTATTGACTGCTTGAATGGCAACCATCAAGCTCGGAAGTGTGGCCATAGTTACCGACCAGAGCCCGGAAATGCAGGCGATAGGCCTCCATGGCCGATACTCATGTGTTTAGTGGTGTCAGGTAGACACCCGAGTCTCAAACCCTTGCCATTTTAACATTGTCTATGCCACCCAAGTAGGATCAATTTCTGTGGTCTCCCATTTTAACTTCCTCAGAGTACTTCCATTTCTATCACTCAACAGATGGTACTAGGATAACCTAACAGCTCAAAGCAAGGGATACAGACATCTAGATTTATACCCTGCCAGTGACTTAAGCCAGCTCAGCCTGCATGGCGATTCTGTGGCTCAGAGTAGTAGTCTCCATCAAAGGCTTATTTTTTTGGCTTGATCCTCACTAGTGATAGCAAAGGCTCTGTAGCTCTACCCTGTTATCAACTCAGGGATAGCTTTCAAGGGTTATTCCACACTTACAACATCGTTGTGTTGGCTGAGGTTTTTTTGAAGTAGTTTTCCGTTTCCACAGAAGCCAGTTCCCAGGACCCTCTGGATGATAGCCCACCTAGGCTAAGGCATCACAGCCTCTGTCCGAGCAGAGACATGAGCAGGCAAGCAAGAACTGCCAGAGGAGCAGAGCCAGGGCCATGGGTCTTGGGTTCTACACAACAGGCTTTAGAAGAGCTACAGTAGGGCACCTTGAATCATCTTGGAAAGGCAAACCTACAGTGCACCTGGGAGCTGTGCCTCTTACCAGGCAGGGTCGGGGTGTACATACAACTGGAGCAGAAGGTCAGCCTAGTGAACTGCAGAATTCAGTCTCATGTGTTTGCTGGCTAGGCTTCCCGAGTAAACTTGTCTACCTCCAAAAGGTGGTTGTGCTATCTCCAGGTTGCCTCCAAGTTTTAGCAGCCTGCCAGGATACTGAGGCCACCAGCATTTCACTGGTGTACCGACATTGTTGTCCCTGACCTTTTGTCACAGCATTTAGGGCACACCCCTGCCGTTGACAGGAAACAGTCTTTCCAAAATGCTCCTGGGGCTTGCAGGGGTGCCTGGTGATGTGGTAGGATGTGGCCCACCATTCTCACCCACATCCCAGTAGTCTAGTCCTCCCAGGAGGCTGAACTGCAGCCAGTAAGCCACCCTCGTGTTCCTAGTTCCTAGCCTTCAAGTGTGCTCCACTTCTCCCTTTGCAGGACCACCCACCTCATGTCAGGATGTCCATTATGTTCTCACCCCGACTTCTGAAGCCATGGACACTTGAGTGACCAGGACCACTTTTCTAGGAAGTTGCAGCATCTCTTCTTTGGGATGGGCCGTGTCACTTCCCATGGCTGGGAGAACATTCCCTTGCTCTAGTCTCTAAGAGCAATCCTTCAGAGGTCTCAGGCCTACAGCTGTTAGGAAGCTAGGTGTGGCTTCTTGGGATTCTAGCTGGTAGCCCAGTCTTACCTCCAATGACCTGTACGGAAGTTAAGTCCTCCCATATTGCATCTAACATTCTTGCCCCAAAAGCTTTCCTTGCTGGCCAGACATGGTGGCCATGCAAGTTGGTAGAGACTAGCTGTATAACTAGGTCCAACACATGCTGAGACACTTGGTTACTTGTGCAAGTTTATTCTCAGATCCTTGTTCCATGGAAAGGAGCTGAATAATCCTTCTGAACTTTCACGAGGGGAAGTGTACCCAGAAAGGCTCGACACAATGAAGTCTGAGGTCTCCCCCAGCCCCAGCCTGACTCACCATGAGGGCTACATTCAGGTATTCCTTTTAGAGGGGCAGAAGTCAGATGTTTGCAGCTGCTCCTGCTTAGACCCCCTATAACCCCACGTTTGATACAGGTCCTTCAGATCCAACTCTCCAGTGGCTCAGGTATAGGTCTCACGAGTCATGGCTAGGACAAGCCGCTTACCCAAAACCTGGTGGTCATGGACCTGCTCGCCTAGTTCCCACCTTCACTAGGCTGACCGGTTATGCTCAGGGTTGGGGAGGTCACTCATGTTGAGACTAGGACAGTGAGGGTGACAGGTACGGGCATTCTGGTAATGTCTAGCCTGGTGACCCTGTGCCATGGAGAGGCTTGTGACCAGAGCCATTGCTTTATCTTGCAGTCAGTGTCCGATGACCGATCCCTTTCCCAAATTCTTGGCACTAGACAGGAAGTCTCTGGCTTGACAGCTTTGTCTTTATATACATAGGAGTGATGTCGGGAATCTGATCCCAGAGTCACTGAAGACCCTTAAGCAGAAGGGCCCGCATGTTCTAGGAGATGGCGCGGACAGCATCAGGGGCCTCACATGCCTCTATCGAGAGGACCCCCTGAAGACTTGGGGCAGTGTGTAAGGGGTGGAGCTGCTGTTGCCGTTCATGTCTGACGCCTTCATAGAAGTCAAAGCAGCAAAGTGAAACCTTTCTAGGCTACAGACTAGTAGCTGAGTATACAGTTCTGCAGGAGATTAGACGGTCTCATGCCTGTGGTCCTAGCCTGCGTATTATATCAAGTCGATCAAGAAGTCAGGAGTGGCATGTAAGTGGCGTTTAGGTTGATCTGAACCCCTTTCATCAGCTCGTGTTCCACATTCCTCCAAGTCCTGAATGCATGGTCTCATTCCATACTTGTATTTGGATGAGGCTAAGGATCACTCCAAGAGCACTCATGTTATACCAGTGACAGCCTTCCTGGTAGGCAGGAACCTACAGCCAAGGTGGTGGCAACTCCATCAGGGGGCCTCCATGACACTCTGGAGGCTCCATTTAAGCCCACATGTGCTGGTTGATGCCAGTGTCAAGGTGAGGGAAACTTCACTGTAGCGTGTGTGTGTGTGTGTGTGTGTGTGGGGGGGTCTATAAGGAAGCCCCTCCCTCCAGGGCAGTCCTTCATGGTCCCTATTGCCAAGTCGCTCTGACCCGACAGCCAAGCTCAGAATTAACTCGGGCAGTAGGTAGGAGGAATCAATAAGCTTGCACCAGGCTCCTCCCGTATTAGTCTGAGGTTTGCTGTGCTGGCATCTCGGGCCCTTCTGAGCCCCCTGTACTTAGATCAGTTTCCCACCATCTTTTGGAGGCTGCTGTACTTTAGGATGATCAGGAGTGGACAAGGAGGGAGTGAGTGGTGACCGCTTCCAGTTGATAGTCAGGCTGAGAACAAGTCGTGACCTGGTCTAAGGTGGCCTAGATTTCCCACCAAGAGGCTCACCACTAGCCTCGAGGTCAGAGTTTCTCTGGAGCCAGGAAGAGGAAGAGAAAGGCCAGAGCTTGTATTAGGGTAGTTATGATTTAACTAGTGCAGTTCCTTCTACCAAGAAGTAGCCCTTTAGTCCCTCGATTCAGGTACAGCTTCCATAGTTCAAGGAAAAAGCTACCAGGATAACCAAGGGTATTAGCTGAACATCTTGCAGGGATTCAAGTCTGCTACTAGTACTGTTACTCAAGGATGCTCAAAACCATGTACAGGAGAAGCCATTGGGCAGTTTGAGACCCCTGGTGTGAGAAGTTATAGGGAAGTAGAGTTCACATTTAGGAAGCTATATGTAGACTTAGATTTTCATAGGTTCCATCCAACCTCGTTATCTTCCTAGAGGAATTCTTCATCCCAGCACACTGTTCAGTTGCCTGTGTAGAATGCCACTGTCTGGGTCAACAAGGCTGAAGAGCAGCCCAGGACTCCAAGCCCAGGGGAAGTTTGTACCAGCCCCATAGAGAAAGCTGTTCAGCTTTTTCCAAGACCTCCCTTGATCAGCTTATGTCCAGGTCTACTGGCTCAAGGCTAAGTCCAATACTTGATGCTTGTCCAGTCTCTACAAGTAGAGGGTCACAGTCAAGGTCTAGTCCTAGTCAAGCTGATGAGCCAAGACAGAGGCTGCGAGATCAGCACATGCAGCCGTGAGAAGCATCTCCAGGGTGGATGTCCACACATCCCTACCTGCAAGGGCTCAGGTTTACCTTCAATTCCTGCAAACTGGCAAGTCTTCGTGCCTTCTGGACCTTTTACCAAGGGAGCTCATAACATGCTTGAGTCCGTTTAAGCACTGTTAGGAGTCTTAGGTCATTGACTCCAGTTGGGATTCGAGCCCCTCAGTGTGTGCACGTTGTCAGTATGCATTGCAACTTTTGATCAGCAGCTTGCCCATGTGTGCAGGCTAACATTACAGCTTTAGACTAGTGATCATCAGAAGACCCTGGTCAAGAGAGGCTTAACTTCAGGAAGTGTGGCTGACCAAGTCCCTGATTTATGCCAGGAGGGGGTAGCTGGGAATATAATCTTACTACTAAGGTAGATGTCCAGGAACAAGGTCTTTACAGGTGTTGTCTGGCTATGAAGTATTTAGTGGAAGAAGCCGAGTAGGATTGTGGACTACCACTGGTTTCCTTGTTAAGGCAAGTAGCTACAGGACAGTACTGAAGTCCTAGGGGTTTCCACCGAGGACTCGGTCAATGCCCTTCTGGCTAGGCTAGAAGCAGGGGAGTTCTGTACTTTATTGAAAAGTTACTGGTCCCAGTGCAAGGAACCCATCCTTTGACCTACATACGCCATCTGCTTGTAGACCCCTCCCCCCCCAACTACGAGTGCCAAAGCCACGCGTGGTCATTGCGGGCCTAGAGCAGATCAAGGTAAACACAGGCAAGGATGTGCTGTAAGACAAGGAACATTGTTGTTAGAACCCCGACCATCAGCGGCTCGAGTAGCCCACTGGAAGCTCCTATTGGACAAAGGTAGTCTTTTGGAAGTGATCATGCTGGTCACTTCTGTAGTGTCCTTCTAGGTCTACAATAAGATGACCTTAGACTTGCTGGTTCCTAGGAATGTTGAGCCATCGAAGCTAGTGTTTCTATCCAAGTGTCGTCGGGAACAGCTGGCCAATGTTGAGGTATCTCAGTTGGGTAGGCTAGTTGGAAGCTAAGCATTAGAGAGCCGTCTGATGGGTAGGTGTCAAGATCAGCCAGTACTGGCATTGCCTCACCAGTATGCATTGGCGACCACTTTTTCCCAGGGAAGCTTAGGCAGTTGGACACAAGTCCTGTAGAGCTACGTGCATGATGCTGTAAGATCCTCATTAGTCTCACAAGTTCAGGTCTAGGATTTGGATTAAACACCTATCCTCAACTAGGGTTTTCTTCATCTGGGATATTATGTTCTGGCGTTAGCCTCTTGTGAGCACTTCAGGCAACTGACTGGCAAGGCTAGGTGCATCCTTCCTGTCCAGGACGTGGAAGGTAGGGTTGAAGGTGACCAAGGTGAACATAGGAGACCCCAAAGTCAGACATCACCTTTCTCCACATGCTCAAGTCTTACCCACGCGAGGTGCTACGATTGTGTAGCTGCACATGGTGTGTAGGACACTTCGTGGCCAGGATCGTTTAGGACCACTGGCTGATGTGGTTTGTGTCTGCCTTCCAGCAGCTTCTCGGGTGAAGTGCTTCCTGCTGTCTGGAGAAGCCCATGATGCCGTCTGTACTGTCAACCCTGCTTTGGAGAAAACTGTAGTCCTTAAGATGGACGCATGATAGCAAGTCTGTTTGGAATAAGATGCAGTTCTTCTGTATCCAAGACACCTAAGGTGAGTGTTTGCATACCCAGTTCCGGCTTTACTTAGACCAGCTTAAGAAATGTGGTCAGAAGTCTTAGGGTCGTGTTATACTTCCTAGTGTTCTGGTCCTAGGTAGCGTGTGTTGAGAATGATCAGGGCACAGGTCAAGGTATTTTTACCTAGCATCTGCAGAGTTGGTTCAGCCAACAACTGCTAGTTTAGCAGAAGCACATTAACTAGTCATTGTGGCAGGTGACTGACACGTGGCATAGCTCCGAGGATTCATTCCTTTGAGAGGAAACAGCAAGGTGGCTATAGAATATTAAAAATTCAAGTTTAACAGAAACGAGGCTCCGAATAGCTCTAGATACACATGTACCATGTTCAGCCCGAGAAATCCCATGGTGAAGGGGCTTCACCTTGGAGTTAGGACATGTTTTCCCCCAGGTCCAAGTGCACTGGGGGAGACAAGGTGATGGCGATCTAGGAGGGTTTTGAGTGTTACCACATCCACCTAACTGCAGCACAGAAGGTGCCCAGGAGTCACTGACAGTTCACAAACCAGGAGCAACCCAGGGAAACAGAGCAGCGATTTGGAAGAGATGGCTTGTTCTAGGATATAGATGACTGCTTTATGAGAACAGATTGCTCCAGGTGGACATCTCCAACTGTAGAGACACCAGTGGCCTCAGGTAGGTCTCTGGGCTGGTGTAAGTTGGCCAAGCCTTGAGGGATGACCGAGCACTTGGCCATGCGTGCATGCTTAGGGTTGCTGCAAGATGTCAGGTAATGGAGGTAGACACAGGCATGGGAACTCTAGCATCGACTTCATGAGCTCGTCATACCCCTTCCCACAGGATACAAGGCATGCCCCGCAGATATTACCTCCTACACACAGGAATCACCATAGCCAGTGTAATCACACTGATATTTCAGTCCAAGTGGCCTGTTGCATCTTCCACCTATTAGAAACACTTGGCTTTTTGCTCCAACCTAGGATGAGCTACAACCCCAGAGGTTACCTCCACTCCTACCATAGTCAGGCACTAGGTAGGTGTAAGGTTTGTGTAGGTTAAGTTTTTTATAGGCTGTTTTAGCTTGAGTCCATTTTAGGCAGCAAGTCAGCTTCTCCCCCCTCCAGTTGAGGCTCTGTACAAGCCTCTAACTGGCCACTTGTACCCATGGCTCCTCTTGGCCATAAGTCCTACTCCAAGCTCCTAAGATGGGTTATAAATCTTTCCAACCTCCGTGATAGGCAGCAGAGTTGGAAGTTTTATAGTAGCAGTTTGCTATCTGTAATATGGGCCCCTCAGCACGTGGAGTTAAGGAAGCCTAGTTGGAGCTTGGAGACCCTCTTATGGTTCCACACCCAAGCTAGAGAGTAGCCAGTCAGAACGGCTGGGAATGGTTGGGCCGCATCCCTTAACTTGTACCAAGGTCAACCCAGGGGCAGGTAAGCAGTCTAAACATCATGTTAACTTCGCAAAAAGTTGGTAAACAACCCAGGCTCTGCATTAGGAATTCAGTACCAGCAGGGGGACTATTTTCTGGTTGAGGAAGAGACTCCATTTCTACAACACATGGAAGGCAGCATTGTCACTGGTCAGCACGAGACCATTTGCTGGGTTCCTTTTGATCAGGAAAGCGGAGGCTTAACATTCAGGAAAGCAGGAAAATCCATTTATGTTCAGGTGAAGGCTTCTCCATATCAAATGTGTTTAACATTCAGCCAATTATACCACAGCTTTCTTTGGTCTCCCCTTGTATATACATTCGTTACTTGGTAAAGGGGATGGGGAGTAGACCAAGTCTGATCTTATTGTAAGATATGCAATTAAGTTGAACGAGGAATACATCTCGATCCAGGAAACCCAGGCTCCCCGGCTTCAGGGGGCACAACGATAGTACTTAGATCCCCCTTAAGCCCTTCACAACTTGCTACTAGACTCCATCAGCCCCTAGGGGATGAGTGTTATCTGGCAAGTTCTAGGCCATACCCAATTCCTGACAGTCTCATTGATAACTGGCTAACGCTAGATCCAGAGCCCCTTCTAGGGATCTTAAAGAACTAAGAGGTCCTCGGCCTGCTGGGCTTTCTCAGATAGCCATAGCCTCCAGAGCGCTAAGAGCTTCATCTGTCCACCATATGGGTGCCAGGGACCCAGACATTTGGGCCATCTCCCACTGCTTTCCCCTGTCCCTTAGTGGGGAGCTGGTTGCAGAGGAGAACCGTCAGGACACAAACTGGCACTCATGGGACAGCATCACAGGCAGCGGGTTTACCCGTTACACTAGAACATTGGTCTAAGGTCCTTAATGCCTCTAATTGGTCAAGCCTTCCATGTAAGCTGTTCAAAGACTATGGGCTGTCTACCCAATCCCGCTTACATTCCCTCAAGTATCAGTCCCTAGAACCTCTGGGCAGGAGAAAGTTAAGGTCTCAGTTTCTATCCAAGAAGGTCAAAGACGCAGCTCCACACGAAATCCAGCGTCTAGCACCCTGGAACTAAGCAGGTAGCTTTGAGTAGTGGCCAACTACCTTGACATGTTTTGGAAGAGCATTATGTCCATATGCCTGGAAGTCTGTTCCATTTATACTGGATCAAGTTACGCAGGTGGTGCAGAGATTCACCTGGTAAGCTTTGGAGTGTCCTCTTCCATGGGTTTGTCGACTCGGTTCTTTTCCTGGTTTAATAAGCTGGTCTACCTCCAGAAACTTGCATTTTCAACCTGACACTGGAAAAGCCAGCATTCCAGGTGTTCACACCAACATCACTGCCACAGTTTTAAGTCACCTTTGAAGGAGTTAAACAGCTTTGTTAAAGTTCTCTTTAGCCCTTCAGTTTCATTTCAAAGTGTTGGCAGCGACAATGTAAGTTGAAAGATGTCTGTGTCTGTCCCACCCCACCCCCTCTGCTGTTGCTCCTGTATGAGGCTCCTTGGTCTTGAGGTTGTGTCCATGCTGATCCAGCCCATTAGAGCGTGGATAGAACTGGCTGTAGGACTGTGTAGCATCCCATTCCTGTTGAATGCATTGGGTGTCTGGATGTACAGATGTCTCAAGCATCTGTCAATGGGTGTGCAAAGTTGGAATTTGTTTCACAGCCATTGTAGGTGCTCAAGTGCATCTTTATGCAGACCTGGTAGGACAGCAGTGCAAGAGCGTTAAGCAGTCGCTTTAGAAGGGTGATGCCAGGAGAAGTCTGGCTATCAAGATCTGTAATCTCGTGGCATCCTATCTTGTAACCCCCTACTTTAACTCTGGTCTCGAGTTGCTGGGCTCAGTTTAAGCACTACCAGCTGGCTGTGGCACGTGATGCAGAGGTTCTAGGTGCTAAAGCATCAGGACAAGTCGAGCCCTTTCTAGGACTCACAGGACTTTAGGGTCTCCCAGAATAAAGTCCTGCAAAACTAAGTTATGTACTTCATTTGCTGTTGCGTAGTGAAGTGACAAGACTTCAGTGTCACCCTGGGGTGTCCAGGGTCCTTAGAATTTGTTGGGAACAAGTATTCTTACAGTTGTACCTATGGTACACATGAAGTCCATTCCCTTTTCATGAAGTCAAGCTACATGAGGTACAGAGTAGCCAGGACCGGGGCTAGGCCAGCAGGCAGGGAGAAGCCCATATTTGAGCCATGCCGAGTTAGCAGCATAAGTTGTCAGGCTAGGACCTTCCATTCTGGAATGAGTTTTTGGCTCCATTAGTTTGGGGGGAGGCACAAGCTATCTGAACTGAGTGCCCTTTAGGTATTACACCAATAGCAAGGCACCACAGAAGTCTTTGTGCTAGTATTCAGTTTCCAGCAAGTTCCCCAGAGCCAGGGTAGGGCTTGAGTATCAGCTTGGCTCAGTCTTTCCCAGCGTCCTCACTCCAGCTGTAAGCCGTTTGCTGGTGAGTACGACTGGCCGGTATCTCATGGCTGTGTAGGTCTCCACTTACTCGGTACCCATGGCCCAGCAGTGAAGGATGGATGCAGCCATGGAAGGGCTCTTCTCCCCGAGCAGCATTGGATACCGAGGGAGCAAGAAGTCTCCCTTTCCAGTGTTTGAGCACAAAGCCAGGGAGAAGCAGCGACTCGGGATCTAAGCCAACAGTGGCTGTGTCCTAGGAGCTTAAGTACAGACCACAGCAAAATCTTTCTTGGTCGCATCTTTGTATACACAAGTGAGGGACCTTCTTGGCTATGTTGGAGTATAAGGATGCTACCCCCATAGCCAGGAGTATGGAGTCCTCTCAGGTATTTGAGAGGTACGTTTGTAGGGCGAACTCCATCACAGGAGATTCTGGTGCAACATTTTCTAGCATACAACTGCCAAGATGACCTTAATCCTGTGCTTTTAAAATATTTGCTTTTCTGCCTGAAGAGGCCAGCTACACTTGGTATCAAAGCGCCAGTTTGAAGGTTGTGCATTCATGCCTTTAATGCAACTGTCTTTAGCTTAGTGTTTCTCCACGTTTGTGAGCCAACTTGACTTCCCTATGAGCTACATTGCCAGTACAGACCCCAGTATTGGGTCGACCCAACCGAGTCCGTGCCATTCTGTGAACAGCATTCCATCAGTTTGTCTTGGCTCAGGAGACGTTAGGATTTGAGGTCCATTAGTTGATGTATTCTTTGGCAAAAGTTGTGTTAGCGATTCATAGCGTAGAGGGTCAGTTGCTGGATTCAAGATATTCCCTGGTCAGTGCTTAAGTACCACCCATTACTGACCGGTATGTTCAAGTCTCAAAGCTGCCCTAGAACTAGAACTTTAGCAAGAGGTCACAGTTATTAGGCCCCAGCTAATGCCATGGATGCAAGAGGGGTACCCGGTAGAACCATGGGCCCCCATGCTGGTCACTGGCCACCCGTGATGGCCAGGTGAGGAAAGCAATTTCAGCACCTGGAGGCTTAGATGCTACCTAGAACCAGCTGTCCCCATCCTCCCCTACTTCTAGTGACTGGGCATAGGACGAGGCAGTAGTAGACAGCAAGTGAGGGCAGGGGGCGCACAGGTGGGCACTTTCTCTAGCGTTTGGGTTGTTCATAGACAGGAATCTTTGGTCTCAAAGACCTGCTCCTTGAGATGGAGGCATGGACACTTGTCTATACTTGTGCATAGTCTTCTACACACAGGGGTGGCACATTCTGCCTCAGCAAGTCAGCAACGCATCCCAGCTGACGGTTGGCTTCGATTTCCCACTAGTGGAGAAGCAACAAGCACTGTCCCTACCTTCACCTCTCCATCTGAGCAGAGCACCCCAGGGAGAAGGGATGATATGTGTTCACCTACAGCTCCACACTTTTCTAGCCATGAGGCAGCACCGATCTACTGCACCAAGGCAAGTGGTGCAGAGCTGCAACTTATACTGGCCTGTCCGTAACCAGATGCACAGCACTGCAGTCTGACAGCCTTGTCATAGCCTGAGCTGGGCCTTATCTGAAGTCCAGATGACCCCAGGAACAGGTACAGGGGTCGAATGCGAGTTGAAGGGAAGAGCAGCCAGATGGAAGGGTAAGTTCCTGTAAGCTGGGAGGACTAGCATGTTTCCACCCCCGCCCCAAGCATTTTGAGGCTTGAGAATGCTTCAAGGCAGTGTTCATTGTTGGAGTGGGTGTCGGGCGTTTCTGGCTCTGGGTACCCGCGGCAAGGACAGATGTGGAACACGAGTGTCAGCATCTCGTTCGGTATCCAGGACCAGGAGTAGAGTTTGGAGCCTCGGCAACACCCATCCTTTGGTATTAACCTCAGAGCTTCCTTGATCCTTGTACGTCCTGTGTCCGACTGCTCTGGAATTTGCCTTTAATCCTTCCTTTCTAAGATGCAAGAGACACCGTACTCGCTTGCTTTAAAGCGTTAGGGATCCCATTTGCGCAGCAGGGACAGGCTTTTGTTCTCCTGGGTCAGGGAGCGGACACTCCGGAGATGGCCTGGCTCCTCAGCCTTTACCCTTCCCTCAGTTCTACGGCCAGAGGCTGGAGCCACTGTCGGCTCTCATTAGAGGAGCCGAGCGTGTTTGCTTCTATTCTTAGGATGGCAGACACTGGATAATCACCTCCACAGGGAGCTGAGCTGGCGGACGCCCTGGACAGAGTATGCAGCTCATTAGGATCAGGTGCAGGGGCAGTCACCCGTCGCCCTTGCAGACTAGTCCTAGACCAAGTCCTGTGCCTCCATCAGGGCCCAGAAGTCAGCTCTGGGCTTAGAGGCTCACTCCCTCAGGAACGGAGGCACCACAGGAGGAGTTTTCCTGTGGTCTTTTCTGGAACTTGTTTTGGGCGTTACTCCATTTTGGGGCATGGGGTGGGGTTCAACCTGGCCTGCTTAATGGCAACAGGTTGCTATGAGAAGTCCATTCAAAACCGAGTGTTAAGGTGAGCAGAACGAGCTGGGGTTTGCAGGGCAGACTCCAGCTATGTACACTAGACTTTCTAGCATCGGGAATCTACAGCACGGTGGCCAAGAGGTACCTAGAGAAGGCAGGCTTGGAAACCGATACTCATTCTCCATCAGTAGGAGTGTTCAGGAGGTCTAGTGACCCAGAGGCACTAGCCGCACCAAGTAGGCAGCTGTGGTTAAGTTAACCAGGCTCACAACCCCTGGTCTCACAGGTCAGCCAGAGCATCACTGCCTGTTAAGGTCATGCTGGACCAATTTTGGCGATTGAGGGGATGAAGTCAGTGCTGTAGAACATCCTGGTAGGATTACACGTGGCTCCCAAGTGCCTGCAGGAGGAGGTTATTGTCCAAACTCTGCTGCGTTAGGAGCCAAGGAGTGATGTACGACGTCAACCGTGGCTAAGATAGCAAGGTTTCTCCAGAAGCCAGAGTGAAGCAAGCAAGGTAGTCACTCCGACTGGGCCGTATGGTTGGCAAGACCATGCTAGCCCTGGAGTTGTGGTCACCCACTGGGTGCCTGGCCCGAGCAGCTGCATCTACAGCTGTTGAGGTGGGAGCCTCTTCCTGTAGCTGCTCTGTGCAGTCAGGATTCTTTGGAGCTTTAGTGGAAAAGCAGTCACTTGTTCATAGGGAGTCTCCTAGAACCAGACACAGACAGGTTGAACTCTGGATGTAGTCATGGGGACAAGCAGGCGGGCTAGAGAACCTGTGCATGTGGTGACATGACTATGAGAATCTAAGTGTTGGAAGAGGCAGGTCCTAGAACGTTATACCCAGGAGTCTTTCACGTTTGAGGTAAATACTTCACCACTCAGGCTGTCAGAAGGCTTTGTATATACAGAGGGACCATTCGAGGCTATGTTGGAATATAAGGATGCTACCCCCATAGCCAGGAGTACAGAGTCCTCTTGGGTAGTCAAAGAGCACCTGTTTGTAGGATGAACTCCATCAGATTCCTGTGTGCATAGGGGACCTCTTCTAGCATGTAACTGCCAGTCATCCTGTGCTTTCAAGTATTTGCTTTTCTGCCTACAGCAAGAACCTGTTACACCTGGTATCAAGGCTTCAGTTTAAAGGTTGTGCATCCATACCTTTGGTTCAGCTGCTAGCTTTAGCTTAGTGTTTCCATGTACATCAGCAGTTTAACTTCCCTATAAGCTACATTGCTAATACAGACCAACGTTGGGTCAGCCCGAGTCCGTGCCATTCTGTGAATGGTGTTCCACCCATGCTAGAGGGAGGATGTTTGAGATGAGTCAAGCACTTACGGGGTCACTGTTTATCCCTGCACAGGGAACATGAGCCCTTCCTCATGGCAATGCCCCCCAGGGTACAGACCGGGTACCTCTAGCCAAGCATCCTCTTAGTGGAGACAGTGGGCTTTGAGTGCTAGGCATTTTGTATCTAGGGGTGAAGGTTTCCATTCGAGTCTTGCCTACAGCAAGGACCCGGCAAGTCTGATGTTCATCTGTGCCTCAGGACACAGAGTGTTTATGCAGGACTTCCAGGCTGTCGACAGCATGAGACACCAGCGAGTTCAATGCGAGTATTTCACCAGGTGCTTTGAGTAGGGAGTTAGCAGCGACAGTCATGTCTGAGCACTTTCCTTGTAGGAGGGCCAGTGCTCCTATAAGGACAGCTCAGCTTCAGCTAGCCAGGACACTCCCAGACCTTATTCGACAGGAGCTGCTGTGTAGATGCTAGGGTAGGAGGACCGCCCACAGGGACCTGTAGGCAGGAGACACGACTGGAGTAGAGCTACTGAGGCATCTGGTCCCAGAACAGCTGATCAGAGCCTGAAGGCCAGAGGTTAGGTGCAGTACTAGAAATGCACCTGAGCTGTCCTAAGGCAGGCTTTAAGATGGGATTCTCAGGTGTCCCCATGGGTCTAGCGGCCTGTCAGGTCTAAAGACCTAAGTGGATCTAGACAAGACAGGACCAGATGTGGAAGCAGGCATACCCCACCCTGCTGTGGCATTTTCAGCCATAGCTGAAAGATCCCAGGGTCTACATCCTGCCTTGAGGCTACCTAGTACCTCCCCAGGCACCCAGGGATGAGTAGTCACTGTTAGGTGTGGGGAACCACAGGCCAGCCACCTGTGGGGACCTCCTCATTGCACTGCCTCATCCTGCAGAGCAGAACAAGGTCAAGGAAATGAGACACACCTTGACCTGAAAAGACTTGCAAACAACTTGATGCGATACACCTTGACCTGAGACTGAGTGCCCTTTGATCTGATTGATGGACTACTCGCCCTAGCCCGGGGGGACTGGGAATGGATAAAAGACCGTGTTAGGGGCGGGAACGCAGAGCAGCCTCTTCAGTCTCTCGGCTGCCTCCCTCTTTCTATCATTAAAAATAAAAGTTCCTCGAGAACTGATCAACAGCGGTCGTGTCGTGACTGTGGGTTGGACCTTTGCTGGCAAGACTTGTTGGCGAGGGTTCGACAGGGTCGTAAGTAGACCAGACACCCAAGTGGGTTCTCACAGGAATATTCAGACTCCTGAGGTCTCTTCCTGTCCAGGCAGGAAGCCTGCCAGGCAGTTGCTAGGTTCTCCCTAGTATAACGGTTCACAATACTGATAGGTGTTCTCTTGGGATGAGGGAGGACATTTCTTCATTCACTGGTCAGAAATGAAGTTCTGCCTTTTTATGGGCCATGTTCAAGGAAAGCCAGCCCAAGTCCCACCTTACTCATCCCACAAGCCATCTTGGAGCCAGAAGTGCCTCCCAGGGATCCCAGCTATCTGGAGTCATCGTTTGCACACTGCAAGCCTCACAGCACCTTTCAGTCTGTACCCTGGACCACGATTCGCCAGGCCCGAGTTCGTTAGCATCTATTGGGTACTATTGTTGGATGTGGATCCTGCAGGTGTGGGCCAGTTTGTACTTAGCTGTTAGGTGTCCCTGCAGTGCCGGCGGCCTCTGACCAAGGCATTCTTTGCAAGACATCCATCTCGCGAAGGCTTTCTAAGTCAGGCCCAGGTGTACGCACAACTCCCATTAAGGTTCTCCTGGAGAAAGTGTCACTGAAGTATGGAGAAGGCGGCCCAGACAACCCTAAAGGGTTTTGACAGCAGCCAAGGGATAGGGACTGGAGGAACTTCCATGGTTAAGACAGACTGAGTTGAGATCAGGATCACCCGAGTTGACATACCCACTTCAGACGTGAAGGTAGCAGTAACTATGCCCGAGGCTGTGTACTTGTTTTAGGGCTCTGACGTCCTTGACTAAGCGCTGCTGGTTAGCTCTAGGTTTTTGCTTTTATGTACTAAGTTGGAACATGAATGCCCAGGTACATTTGGGCATGAAGTCAGCCAAGTTCTAGTAGGGTGTAGGCCAAGTCTGAGCTCATGATTTGAGATATCCATTAGGAACCCCTGTACATTCCTCAACTTCCTACTGAGGACAGACAGGTGGCTGGAGCTCCAGCCACCTTCTTGAAAAGTAGCCATAGTAACCGTTATATACTGTAGGACAGAACTGAAGTGGTCTGGGTTCCTTTATCATGGAAACTGCCAGCCCTACAGACTGCTTCCGGGAGTGTTTAAGCCACCGTTTAGGTTTGGCAGTGGTCCCCAGGAAAACCTAGAAGGCAACACCACCTGTAAGTGACCTGACAGAAGTGAGGGTACCTGGGGGAGAGCCGCTGTGTCCTTGCCAGCCATCCTCCACTAACTCTGGGCGAGTTAGAAGCCGGGCAAGCTGGGGAGTGGGATCCTAGTGCCGAGCTGGAACTGGAGGAGACATGGGGCAGGGTCACCAGGCTTGGACTTGAGTGGGATCTGCAGACTGCTCGCTGGGGATGGCAGCCCAGCCCCGTTCCTAGGTTCTGTGCCTTTAGGTTTGTCTCACCACAGAAGTGCCTGAAAATGCATAGCTGCTATGTTGCTTACACACTGTGCTCTTTAGACTTGAGGAGCAAGGAGCAGGTGGGCTGGACAGGGGAACCGAGGGCTCAGTGCCTCCCCCTTGCCCAAGACTATAGGAAGCAGGCCTGTCAGCCACCATGCTCGACTCCTGAGCTAGGCTTAACTAGATCTACCCAGGTCAAGCAGACTAACCCACGAGTTCCTGGCCGTCTCCTACCCACTGAAGCCTCAGTGGTGGCTAGCGCTTGCCTACTGAAGTCCGGAGCCTGCCACTTACAAAGCCCCAGAGTGCAGGAAGGCAGGGTTTTGGGAGGGTATGGAGCGCACCAGGCTTCAGTCACATAGGGAGCAAGTCAGGGTGGAGACGACCTTTCCAAGGAGACACGGCTGGAGTAGAGCTACTGAGGCGTCTGGCCCCAGAACATCAGATCCTGAGGGCCAGAGGTTAGGTCAGCTCAGCTCAGGTGCATTTCTGATACCGCACCTAAGGCAGCTGTAAGATGGGATTCTCAGGTGTTGCCACGGGTCTAGCAGCCTTTGTCAGGTTTAGGTTCATTCAGGTCTCACTCTTTAGCCAGGACCAGGTGTGGAAGTAGGCATATCCCACCCTGCTATGGCATTTTCAGCCGTTAGACATCTCCTGGGCCCCCCCCAAAGGGGATCATGTGAACGAAGTTAAGGCAAAAGCAGTTATAAGATGCGCTCACATTCTGATCTGCATTTTAAAAGTTAACCTCAGTCAAGGTCAGACTTCGTGGGATCAGGTTTTGCTGTTTGACACTTATGGAGACATAAGGTCTTGACAAGGCTCTAGCATCCTCAGGTGGAGGATGTGTGGTGACAACATTGAGCTGTGGAGGAGTGCCAGCCCCCAGGGGTCGTGTCTTCTAGCTCAAGCACCACCTCAGGTCACCGTTGAGAGCAAGTGCTCAACTTGAGACAGCTCGGGGCTGGGGAGCTGCTTCTGCCCTGCAGCCCGTCTACACAGCTGTGCCAGCAGGTCAGAAGCCAACAGCCCCTGCAGACAGCTGCCTGGAGGACATGGGTATATTCTCCCCCTGTTCAGGCACCAGTTCTTATGGGGTCCCCTGGCTGATGCCAGGTGTCTGCCATCTGCCCACCTAGGGCTTGATGCAGGGGAGGGGCCACACGTGGCAGGGATGCCTGGTTGCTGACCGAGCCCCTTGTTAGCCCGAGGGGGAAGTGCTGTATCTATACACTTACACTGGGGACAGGACCTGGCTCCAGCAGTCCCTTAGCACCAAGGCTGAGATAATAGCATATCTGACTCCCTTTGCCTGTCCATGTCCGATTCCACTTCCTTTGTTACTTACGGGGAGGGGAGGGAGACAGGGACATGTTTGTTGACGTTGTGTTTCTAGAGACTTGTAGCAGCAGTAATGGGTATTTGGAGTAAGACGATCTGGGTCAGCTTCCACACTCCCCTCCCCAGGTCTCAGGTCAGGCTTGTGGATCTCCCTTTGGGAAGCTGTTGCCGATAACCCCATCGAGTCCCAGGGACCAGGGTGTTCCATGGAGCTCCCATAGCACTCCCCTGGGCCTCTGTACACCTACCAGGCTGTAGTAAGTTGGTCTAACCTAGACCTTTGGGGGCAGAATGTAGGGGAGGCTAGCCAGTGGGAGCGTCGGTGCCCTGGGAACGCTAACAGCTCACTGTAGCCCGGCAGCTCCAAGACAAGCTGTGCGTGTTTCAGATGCAACAGCCTCAGAAGGTAGCAACTCATTCGAAGCACAGGTAGGTAGGGTGAACTCCGTGGTTCTAGAAGGGGCACTAAGACCCACAGTGCCAGTGTCGACAGGGGGAACTCAATTACAGCCAGCAGTATCTGACACGGCACACGACTGACCCAAGGCACTCCCCTCGGGGAGGGGTCCTTGCCGCCTTCCTACAAGACAGCTGACCCTAGCGCCTTTTCCTGAAGACCAACCTAAGCAGCTAGAGCTGTCGTTGATATGAGGGAAGACTCCGATACAGCCCTGTGTTCTCAGGGGGACATTGAGGAGCAGGTCGAATTATCTTCGTATCCATACCAATCTCCTTCCCTGTCTGGGTTGGTCTTGTATGTCAAAGTATAGCCAGGGGTTGTCACGTCTGAGACAGCTTTTAGAGAAGCAGAGTGTTAGCTGCTAGACGTTTTCACTGGCGTCACCCCTAGGAAGCAATCTAAGTAGAGCCCAGGAATTGGAGGCTGGTCCTAGGTGGATGCCAGCTTGGGTCCAACTGCTACACGTGCCCTGGACTTCAGGTCAGGCAGTCAAGTGCCTTTGCTTATATTCCACCTGCTCAAGTTGGTCACTGTTCCACGAGGCTGGCCTGCCAGGAATGTCTCCTTTGACTTACAAGGTGGGGTGGGAAGGCAAAGTTATCAGCTTACACAGGATGGAGAACTTCTCCAGTTTTCCCGTAGGCCTCAGTTTTGGTAGACTTGGGGGTTCGACTCTTGCCATTAGCCTTCACTGGAGGCAGCACGTGGATGCGCTGTTGTCCGACTGGTCGGAGCCCACAAGTGCTCCAGTTCTCCCTGTCAGTTCCCTTAACTGCCTGTATCCATAGCCAGTGTTCTCATGAGGTCCTCGGTTCACCCTTTGTTGCCTGGATCTCGTGGGCATATCCACTCCAGGCTCAGCTATGGAACTCGTGAGGCCTAGTGCAAGGTGCAAGCACGGGACTTGAACAAGAATCCAAACACGCAAGGCCCTCGAGCACGAAGGTCCCAGGACTCGTTACTGAGAAGCACTTTCCCCTTACCAGGCTGAGGCCAGTTAGAGGTCGGTCTCGACTCCTGTGGCTTGTGACATCCGTTGGCATTGATGGGCAAAGGCTGCCATGTAAGTAACCCAGGTAAGTGTAGAGGAGTTGGCTTGCTTCATGCAGAGGGTTTTGGTGTTGCTACAGGAAGGTTTAAGTTCACGGACGGCAGAGCCTGGTAACCCTGTCAGCCCAGGACGCTGGTTCTTGTTCCCCCTGCTCGTCCTAGGGGATGCCGAGTGCCTCACTGGGAAGTCCAAGTTCACTTTAGGATTCAGCCTCCAACATGAGCGTAAGGCATTTTAGACTCCAGTTAGGAGCTCGTCGTTGCTTAGAGTTCACAGGTTACACGACGTGACCATTACAAGCTTTCAGGGAATACAGCCGAGGGTCCCAGATGGAGGGCCATAGGCCGTCACTGCACTGCAGCCAAGGCCATTCTCTACGGAAAGCTCCCAGAGACTCCATCCCCACAGCCTCGCCAGGGTGGGCTGCTTAGCACCTTACTATGCTTCCGTTTCCCAGGCTTGTGCCAACACTGGAGGCGCTCCTGGTCATTCTCCCACTAAGACTTGTTCACCCAGTCTTGCTGCTGCTGCACCCGCTTCTCAGGACATAGGTGGACATGAGCACTTGAAACCCACTTAATGGGAGTTGGGGTGTGTGGGAGCTCTGGTTAGGCACTTGCCTGAGTCTACATGGCGATATAGTTGGAAGCCAGACCCAGGATGTCAGATCTGGTCTTCGTTGCCTTGGGAGTTACAGGAACTCCTGGACTTGGCCCAACAGTTGCTCGGCGTTTTAGGCATTGGGAAGGTACCAGGAGTGGACTTCCAAGACCTTCAGACTCCCAGGAGATTCCTGTGGGGCCATGCTTCCTAGGTTCTAGCAGTCTCACACAAGGCAGCACCTGCTTGTTCAGTACATGCGACAGCCTGTCCGCATGGACTTCACCTGTCCTGTGTGTAAAGCCAGAACCTTAGGGTGCCTGGCCCACCCAGCTTTTGTCTAGGTTTTCCTACAGCAACTGTGGGTCTTGACTGGTTTGGGCCTCTGACCCTCTAACGCAGGGTCTGCTTTGAGCCCTATCCACCCCTGTTCTAGGAAGAATGTTAGGGGAGACAATGTATCCTTTGCCTGTTGAAGCCACATCCTGGATGGGTATTCTCTAGTTTCCTGTTGAAGGGAGGTCTAGAAGATGGCAGGGAAGCCGGTCCATCTGTGTGCACTAGAGCGGGATCATCTCCAAGGGATGCTTCAGTAACTGAAGCAGGAGTCTAGTTTGCCCCCTGGTTTAGGAGTCTCAAGCTGTCGATGTTTCTCATCCAGGCTAGGAAGACTTCATGGAATGATCAAGTTCGACAGTTCAATGTTTAGTGTTCGAGAGTTGGGCAGTTCGGTCTTCAAGTACTTGGCATGCAACTGCTGGCTCTAGCACTGGCCGTTATTGACCAGTCACCCAGTCGTGCCCTCGACTGGGGTTATCCCTCATTTCAGGTTCGCCAAGATCTTGTTGACCTGGGCCTAGGTGTTTTCCACTTGGCTGTCAGCCCCACTCTTGGCCCGAGCATTGGTGTTCTTGCCACTTGCCACTTCAGTTGCAGGTGTTTAAGGGATTAGGACTCCCCTAGTAAAGGGAAGGTCCAAAGGCGAGGGTTCTAACCACCACCGCAGGCCTCAGCTGCCATACCTTGTTACTTAAGTATCACAGCCCGGCCTCAGCCAGTCCAGTGGGATTAGAGCAGAGTTGTGAACGAGTGGCCAGTCAGGACCATTTTTTTTACCCAGAACTATGGGTAACGGCATAACTGCTGCACCTTGCACTCTGCCCCACCCCCGTCTCCAGGCAGCTGCCTCTGCCCGGTCAGCAAGGCTACGTTGGATTCTGTTCCCAGCCCTTAGTCAACCAAACTGGAGATAGACCTGTTGCCTAGCAACAGGTCAGCTTAACCTCCCAGGGATAAGAGGGTGGGTGTCCACTTTGACAGCATGGTGTGCCACTTGTCACCATACTTGCTTGTCCCTAAGGGTGCTGGGTTAGCTATGCCAGTCCTACTCCAGGCTGAAGGCATTGCTCAGGTAACTTGATAGGAAGATGTGCCCCAGTGAGTGAGTTAAGGCAATGCTGTAGTTCCATGCCAAGCCTCAGGGAGGCTCTTTGGTAGTTCCGTCTGTTAGGAGGAACTTTGTATTTAGGGTTTAATACCTCGATTACCCGGGTCTAGGCTTCCGTGTCCATTTGTAGGAGTTCCAGAAAATTTGAGTGCACATCCAGCTCTTCGGGGGACCAACCTGGACCTGGGGTTGCAACCCTTTAGTTCTGCCCTCGTGGGCCAGACCAGGCTCCAAGAACTGCCTGAAGGATGAAGCACTCATTTTCTACGGCACTGGACTCTGCTGCAGTCTAGTGGGAGGTGTCCCTGGGACTTCGAGTTTAAGAAATTGCTTTGGCTGTCAAGAAAGCCATTTTTCACCTTGAGAAACCTGACTTCCACGTATGAGATGCAGTACTTGAGAACCTGGGTCTAGGATCTAGGCACTGTGCTCCTTACTGTAAGCTCTGGGGGATGTAACCCGAGCTGTTTCCTCTACTGTAAGTGGGAACACTAGTACTACTTCCTGGCTATAGGCTAGGTCAGACACCGACTCGGCCCCTTTCATGTTACTGTGTTGGCTTACTGTGCTGCCTTGCGCATTAGGGATTCTCTTGTAAACTTGAGCCCACTCAGGATTATACCTCCAGGCAAGCAGGAAGCTTGTAGCTAGGTGTGTAGTTCCTGTTGAGGACCTTTATGGGCCTATGCTAAGCTTAAGACAGTGAAAAGCTTGGAACTTGGGTTAACTGCCAGGACTTGCAGTAGACCAAGTCTGCAGGTGGTCATCTCCAGCGCTCTGGCTACCAGGCTACTGCAGGTTTGGCCAACAGTATCAGCTTGTTGTACGTCCTTCAATGTTGGATATAAGGCAGGACTGAACTCCTGAGGGAACATGCCGTTTAGGAATTCTGTGCTTGGCAGACGACGCTGAGGACAAGTGATGTCGAGGAACGGCCTACACAAGGTCAGCTCCACCTGGTGTCTAAGCCTGGGCACGTAGGTGTGAAACCCAACCTGGAGTCCAGGGAGACAGCTTGCATCCTGTTGTGCTACTGAAGGAGTGCTCTAGCTTCTGAGCACATTTCCATTTAGAATGGAGGGGTGGGGGCACACACACCTAACAGTCTTCAAAGACTAGAGCCCCGACTACAGTCCATACCGAGTGCTGGGCCAGTGGACTCGGATGTGTCTCCGCTTTCCAGTAGAGCGTGAGGGATACTTGAGGTTGGGGGAACACTGGTCTGTCTACCCAGAGTTCAGCACAAGAGGTTGGAGAACATCTAAGGCAGCAGTCCCACTAGAAAGCATTTGGGATCATTAACAAGCAGCACCAAGGAGAGGTCTCGGATGTAGGACCCAGGTAGCCAGGTAAGCCGCCAACGCATCTAAGTGAACTCCGGTGGGTTGTGAGGACTGTAGGAGTGCTTTGGCCAGAAGTGGCGGTCATGTCAAGAGGCTTCCCTGTCGGTCCCTAGGGTTCCTGTCCACTTAGGAAGGTTAGTGGAGCTCGCGTGCCAGTATGCAGATCAAGTCCTTGATCCAGGTGTGCAGCTGGAGCTTGGCTAGGGGGGGGATGGCCAGTGCTGTGGTCAGCAGCTCAAGGTCTGAATGCCATTCAGGACCCCCCCCCCATTGGCCAGACTGAGGGGCTGTAAACACGAGAACTTCATTGACTGGGTCAGGGCCACACCTGTATTCCAAGGTCACCACCTCACTTCACGTTGGGCCTCCCATCTAGTCTTCACCTATAGCCACATGAAGTCTAACCTTCACTCCATAGAAGTCTTTCCCCCACTAACTGGTTAAGCACCACCCCCCCCCCCCATCTGTTCCTGGAGCTCTGGTTCCAGAACAGGTCAGCACACCCGATTGTCAACCCCTCAGGTCCTACACTCCCTACCCATCAGATTCCAGCTATACTTTGTTCTAGGTACTCCTTACTTGTGCATTTATGCCGGGACATACATCTACAAGCCCACCTGGCATGGCACAGGGTGCTCAAGTTGAGCCAGCGAGTCAGGCTTGGCAACTAAGGTTATGCAAGTTCCCCTAGGAAACCCCTTGAGGCAGTGGTTGAAGGCCCATGACTGCTCCAAGTTGGAGCAATAAGCACGAGGTCACACTGCATCAGCCTGGGGACTTGAGGTATTGCCATTTGTCCCACCTTTTCCCTACCAAGGCCCTATAAGATAGGTCCAACGGGTGCTAGAAGGCAAAGCAATAGGATGTACCATTAGCCAGGTGTTTCAGCACACATTCAATGCTGCATCGAGTTCATGTTGCACTGCCACAGGAAACGCATTCTCATGTTAGCAGGTCAACAGCACCTCGTGTCCCAGCAGTTATATTTCACCTTCAGACCCGACTAGCTGGTCTGCTGCTGCCCGCGCTTCCTGGTTAGACACGCACCCTTCTACTGGGTGCTGGTTCTCTTCCACCATAGACTGCTTCCAAGTAGCTTACGCCTTTAAGGTCATTAGGCCTCGAGTTCCCGACACCGAGAACACGACTTGTTGGAAGTTGATACTCAACTAAGCCGACATGAGCCTCATTGACCACCCAAGTTTCCAGCTTCCTCCGAGTTACCCTGTTCTGGCTCATGTAGCCCCTGACATTCCTATCTGGGTTCAGAGTCCTAAGCTTTTGGAATCAGCATTCGGTACAAGGCACGAGGACGCAAGTAGGCATCTTTTGCTACCTGCCATCACTGGGTTCTCCCACTTGCTCAGAGCAAGAGCCCCTCACACTTCCCACCAGTACTGTTACTTCAATCAGCAGTCAGCATTGTCAGCTAGTTATACTTCAAGTGAGGTCACCTTAGAGTCTGGTTATGCTAGGAACTTTGGGCCATTCTCTAGGCTTCCTGCAGCAGGATCAGGATCAGTCTCAGATGAGTCTCAAGGGCCTGAGTCACCAGTCTGGGTTGATGAGCACAGGGGTGTCCATTGTAGTGACACCCAAGTTTCTTCAGCCTTCGTGATGGACAGCCAGGAACTGGCTGACTTCTCTGCAGGTCGCAGTGGGTGGCACTTGTGTGGCCCGAGTTCCCTCAGAGCTCAGTCAGGGCTTCTTCCCTGGTCTCTCCCCAGTCCAGGGAGGCCTACACACACTGAGGTTGCCAAGTCTAAGGAAGGTCAGAACTTGCTGGATCCACAGCTAGAAACGAGGTGGACAGAGCTGCATTTTGCTCAGCCTGCTCTGCTCGTTATAGGACGAGGTCAGCTTTTGCGAGGGAGGCAGCATTTGCTTGGAGATTCACACTGGGGAGTCCGAGTCCGACACTCGCTTTAGTTTTGCCAACTCACTCTTACAGAGCAGTTGGATAAGGAGGGGAGTTCACGAGGTTTTGAGCTTAGGCGCCGAGGGAGTGCCAGCTACTTGGCATTTTGCCACACACATGTGATGTAGTTGCTTTGTACCTGAGGCCTGTTTACTTCTGTAGGTCTAAGCTTTCTCAGGTCAGAAGTGGCACAGGGTTCCTGTACACACTTACCCGGCTTCCTCTTGTGTGGTTGTCACTTGAAACTAGGATTGCCGTTTGTATGTAGCGTTTTGCAAGTTAAGCTTTCATGAGCTTCTTGGGAGGGGATTCTGGAATGCCGTGTTTAGTGTCAGATGCCCCGAGCAGCACTTTACAACGTGCCCCTTAGTTCAGGTGGTGCTGGTCTCAGGCTTGATGGGTAGCCTAGGAGTTGTCACCATAGCACCGGTTCCCAGGGCATCAGGTGTGTGGTAGTTTGGGCAGCATGTGCTGGTGGCAGCCCCAAGCCTGTGGTTAGGGGTGGCTTCTGACTGGGTGTTCTAAGTTGCCTCAGGCATGGGTGGGAGAAGAGACAGGCTTAGCATTAGATACCTATCAGTTACACTGCCCTGTCACACTGGTTAGTGAGCCGAGTATGAACTTCTGCTTCGAGTATCTGGGCACTAACCCTGCAGGGTGAACTTCAGGCACCTCACCTCGAGTTGGAGTTTGATAAGCCATTCCCAGCATCGAGGTCAGGATCTTCATGGTATTAAGGATCCAGAGTGAACCGGTGCAGGTGTTCTGAAGGTGCCTCGTCTACTTAGGTGTAGAGCCAAGAAATGGCTGTCCTTGTAGATTAAGCAGATAACGCATTGACAAGAGTCGTCTAGATCAATGAGATCGCATCTACTGGGAGATGATTTTAATGGAACATGCTAGAAGTGACTCACCCTGTTCAATATTTGATCAGTGATTTGGGCGAGGACAGTTCTGATCAATAGTGTAGTTTGAACTACGGCTGTCAATGTTAATATCATGCTTTGTCAGAAGCCAGCAGCAGTCTAGCCAGGAAACAAGATCAGGTCACTTGAACAGATCCATAGGGAAAACTGGAGGTAGAAGTCAGAGGCCCCACTGTCTAGTTCCTACCTCCCTGTTAGCCGAGCCCAACAGCCTGGTCATAGTGAAGCCTCCGTAGGCAGTTTCTAACCTGGCAAGTAGAGAGATTAAGTGGAGATCTTGTCCCGCATTCCAAAGCCATGAACGATTCTCGTTCAACGCTCTGGTCATAGCCCATCCAAGCAGCTCTGTTGTGTTGCCGTCTAAACGTAGACCCGAGGGGGAGGGGCAGAGAATGGGATAGAGCGAGTTGTCCAAGGGGCAGGATCCTCTGATAAGGCCCCAGAGCTAGCTCCACATGGCTTTCACCACATAGGTGCTGCCTGTGGGCATTGGAGTTGTGCAGTGTACACGGAAGAGGCTCAAAACCCTAGGTCAGAGTTCACGTTCCTTATTTGCTATGTAACCTCACGAGGATTCTACCTGCCTATGGCATTGAGGCCAAGCTTGCTGGTCTATCTGGAGGTAGGGAGCGCTACCACTCCAGGTGGTGCCTTAGGTACTCAGGTAGGCAGCTATCTGGGGTACTCTGTCCCTCTGGTCAATAAGGCCTAGGGTCGTGTAGTCGTCTCTAGGAGACCTGTGGTTTCAGTACTTTGGCTCTGGATAGCCTCGGTCAAGCATGTAGGGTCTGCTCCAGGTGTTGAGGCCACTTCTGTCACTGGGGTGTCCCCCACGGTCAGACAGCAATTGCAACAGGAAGATTGGTGTGGGATCAGAGGTTGATGCTAGCCTTAACTGCACATTCGCCTGCTGTGGCATGAGGTGCTCTAGGCAGAGTGCTGGGCTTGCGACCGGGGTTCTGATGGGTCATGAGTGTCTAGCAAGAGCAGCAAGCTTAGGCTGTCAGGATGGGACTCGCTGGAGCCTCTAAGTGTCTCTGCCTTTGGAGACTTTGTGCTTTTATCCCCTTCCCCCTGGGAGCACCCAGTAAGGCTCAGACATGTCCTAGGTCCGTCAATCATGACAGGTTGAAGCTCCTCTGCAATCTATCCTACTTCATTGGTGTCCCAAGTGAACCACGTTCACAAAGTGTCTTACAGGTGGTAGTGACATTCAGGGAAGTGTAGCTAGTACCCTAGCTTAGTTTGTTGTCCGAGAAGACATCTCACCGCCACAGGAAAGCCTGCTTTGCAGTGGGTGCTCCGGTGTTGTGACCCAGTAGCATGAACTCCTAGGACCCACCTGGCACTAGGAACAGTCCATTACCAGGAGGCGTTCCCAGACCAAGCTGCCCCCCCCCCCCCCCAATGCAGGGGGCCTGGGTGAACTCTTCAGATTGAGATCTCCGTTTTCTGGTCCGTCCCAGCTCTGCCTGTCCATCCCAACCCCCTCCTGTTATCAGCCTTGGGAAGGGGGCCGATATCAAGGGGATTCTGATAAAGCTCCCTAAGTGGCAGCAAGCTGTAAACATTCCCACTGATGCCGTTTGATTAGCTGGCTGGGAAAGTGCCCGAAGGTGGTCCTGGCTTGTCAGAGATAGGCGAGGGTGCCACACGAGCTGTTGAGAGCTGATGGGGGCCACCACCATGGAGTTAAATAAAGCACTTGGCTCCCTTGGCTCTGAGACAGAAGTCTGTAGCATCACACGTACCATCTGCCAGGGCTCAGCTTGACAGACACATGCAGCAGGGATGCATTCATAGCGCAGATAAGTTAGTGATCTTTAGTGGCAAGCAGGGGAGCTAGAGCAAGTAGAAGCCTTGATCCACATATCCCAAAGCCATGAACAGTTCACTTAGTGCCCTCGCTACAGCCCACCCAAGCAGCTCTGCTGGGTTAAGCATACATCCAAGGGGAGGACAGGAGGACGGGTTGTCCGGGTGGTGTGATCCTTGGATGCCCGAGAGCCGAAAGGGCCAGGATCCAGTGAGGCCATACTGGGCTCAGGTGGCCAAGGAGTGTTAGGAACATAGTGTAAGCCTCAGAGTTCAAGGTTTCCCACTTTCTCATGGTGCCAACACCTTGGGAGGGTGCCACTTTCAAGGAGCCTTGGCATGTTTGTACACTTTGGAACTCCACAGCAATGGTTGTGCACAAGAGCAGCTGGTCTTTGTTCCTGCCTGCAGTCGAGTGCCTGCCAACAAGTGGACTTTGGGTTGTCCCAGATGCCTCTGGATGACTCCTACAGTTCTGTTTCTCCTTTGGCTCTAGCCAAGATACCTTTTAGCAGTGGGGCACAGATCCCTCCCAGAAGGCAATGGGTGGTACTCCATGAGCCCCAGTTCCTGTAGTGCCTTGGAGGCCGGCAGTTCCACTCCTGGGAGTCTATCCCATAGGAGCACTGGTTCACTCACCGTTCCGGGGCCAGGAACTAGAGTAGCATAGCCCCCGCTTTAAGGGAGTTTACAGCCAAGAGCTACCGTGATCTGAAGTCCATCAGTTTACGTTAACTTAGAAAAAGCCACATACCCACAAGGAACTCAGGTTAAAAGGGAAGGGAAACCATGCCGAGCTGGTCCTAGCAGCAGTTCTAGGATCAGCTATGTTACCATGGACAAGCTAGTGAGGACTCTCAGGTCCTCAGGATGTTTAACATAAGTATCCAAGTATGTGAGGCAAAGAGCTGCTAGGGCTGAACACCAACTTGGAGACCTTGTAAGTTGACTTGAAGTCTCAAGGTGTAGTTGAGCTGATCGGTGTTTGTCCACCGATGACCACTTCATGTCTGTCAGCACACGTCCCTAGGCCACCATGGAGCCATCACCAGATCTGAGTCCTGTGACAGCCAAGCCCAGCAGAGGCCACCGACCCCTGTTGGCTGTGCATCTGCATGCATGGTGAACACGAGTCCGTGCCTACTGCCCCTAGTGTACATCCCCTGAAGGTTGGCCTGGGATCTCACTGTATTTGGAAGGTGTTCACTGTGTTCTAGTTCAGGGGTCAGAGACCCAAGTCAGGTCTTAGGGTAAGTGGAGCAGTCAAGTTCAGGAGGCAATGCCTGGGCCTGAGCAGGGACAGGCAGAAGGTTGCTGTCACGCCCCCTCTAGATAGGGGTCGTCTGAAGTAGCTTGAGTAGCCCTTGTCTGCATTCCTGCTGAGCAGTGGTGTCTACGTTTTACTTGAACTCTGGTCACCGGTTCCAGGCTTCAGCAAGTAAGCCGTGTTGCCGCAGAAGGCAAGAGCTGTTGCATTGCTGGAGTCTGAGCTATGGGAGCTGCGTTACTGTGCTACTGGCATTTAGGAGTCGCTTTGTTAGATCAGCCTCCCGAGGTGAAGTACAAGTCACCTTGCCTACCCTGCAGCCCCTGGGAGCCGAGACCACCTGGACCTCTAGCTCCTGCCGGCCAGCCGTGTGCCATCTCTACTCTGGTGTACCTGGTTGGGCTTAGCAACCAAGTGGCTTGTCAAGCCTAAGGACTCCTGGGGGGACCAGTCACATGGCCATGTTAGTCCAATCATCTGGACCCCGAATGACGAGGTCACGTATCACGAGCAGCAGCAAGAGACGAGTTTTGAGCCACGGGCAGGAAGGCCAGCTGGAGCTTTAAGCAGTTTGTAGTGCCACCCCACTAGCACGGCTTCAGCATGTGACCCTCCACCTGAGGCTGTCTGGGCCTTCAAGGAAGTGCACCGGGCACACTCAACCACCCCCAGTCACTCCCTTCAGCTGTGCAGGCTACTCTTAAGTCACCACATGAGACCGCACAGCTCCTACACTGCTCAGCCAGGGTACAGTGTACGTTGGGAGGGCGCTAGGACTCCTAGCTGGTGGGCAAGCTGGGTTTCTGCAGTGGTTTGGAAGTACACGCTGGGAGTCTAAGCACCTCGGACTCCGGGTTTCCTTCATCCTATCGCTCCATCTGAGTGTGGGCATGGACTCGTTACGTAACCCTGATCAGTCAGCTTTAGAGGGTCACACAGCACGGACCCTAGGGTTGGGGTGGAGATCTGGTGTGCTTGGGGTTTGAGCAGCACATTGATGCCCTGCTTGGCAGGAGTCACTTTTGTACTCCATCCTCTAGACCGTAGCTTGATGTGCAAGGAGACCCTTTCCACCAGCTCCCATCGGAGGCGTCTCCCTTTGGGGGCTGAGGGCCTTTGGGCCATCTCATTAGACACCAGGTGGCCTCAGCCCTTCAGTGGCCAGGGTAATGCACGGGGAGTTTAAGGGACCAGACTTGAAGTTGTCTCAAAGCCCGGGCCCTAGCAGAGGTGTAGATGTGGTTAATGGTCTTACCCTCCCACCCTCAAGTCCACTTTGTGGACTAGGAATGTTCACGTGCAGCGTTTAGGTCTCTACTCAAATGAGACTGAGGTCTGGAGCCAGAGCCTGGCCCCACTCCAGTAGAGATCAAGAATCAAGGGTCCAACATTCAGCCCAGTGTCCAAGGAGCAGCCTCGCTTCAGTTGGAGGCAGGATGAGAAACCGAGGCGTGGAGGCGCGACCTTTGTGTCCAGGCTTAAGGACTCACATGTGAAGGCTTGCATCGTGGGTCATGTCTCCCCACCTGAGGGCCCACACTGTGGACAGGCACTTGGATATGCCGGACAGCTTAGTCTTGCCAGGGTCCTGCTGAAGGAGGTCTCCAAAGAACGAGGCTGGATCCAGAGACTCCACACCTCATGACTGTAGTTCTAGGGTAGGCGGACACCCAGAACCAGCCTCCGATCTTCGTGGAGGACAGCTCAGTTTCAGAGCAGGGAGGGAAGCCGGGTGATGAAGGGCACAGGCAGGAGCCCCAGTTGAGGGCATGAAGATATTGGAGTCCAGACTGCTGGACTGGGCCCAGTTCTTAAGGTGCCTGGAAGGGGCCAGAGCTGCCAGACGAGATGTCTAAGCACACGCCTTTGCGGCTCGCCACAGGTTTCAGCTGCAGGTTTGCCTCGTGCCTACAGAGGTCTGTCGAGGTCAGACAGTTTACGTGATCTCGACAAGACTCGAAACAGCTTTAGCACGGCTTGCAAGCTTGCTGGAGCATGAGGGACTCCTGCCCGTTTGTGCACGAGGCAGAAGTCTTCTGCAACTTTAGTCTGCACATAGGAGTGTGGGTTGAAGGTGGTCACTACCACGTCCAAGTTCTAGCCACAAGGCAGCCTCAGGTGGCCAGAGGGCTGCCTCAGATCCTCGGCTTACCTTCCAAGCGGCAGCATTAAAGGGGGAAGTGGGCTGTTAGAGGTTAGTGTCCTCTGCCCACACTGGTTCATTCTCACCTGGTTAGGTGGTCATGCGATAAGGAGCTCTCTAGTAGTCTTCCCGATACACAGGATGTTTAGTATCGCTTTAGTGTACCTACATTTGTCTCTTTACCCTCTAGGGTTGAGTTATGCGAGCACATTGTCAGGTACATATTTCCTTGGCACAGGTTGGGCAGAGCTCTGTCCAACACTGGCTTCATGCCGAGTTAGTGTTAGCGTTGTCTGCGGCGCAAGCTGTGTAGGTCTTGTTGCATGCATAGGATTTCAAAAAACCGTTGCCAACACGGGAGTCCACAGTCCACTTACGTGGGAGACAAAGCCAGGAGTTGAGCTCAAGTGGGCCAGGTCAGAACTGCTACGAGTAGGGAGTGTCACTCTTGGCCAAGCCCTGCACCTGGCTGGCTTCATCCCCTCTGCTTGTGAAGCCAGGGGCTCTTGTGCACTTCAGCCCCTGAAGTGAGGCTTAGTTTGTAGAACAGGTGCCGGGAAGCCAAGAACATCTGTGGGGGCCAAGCTAGGCCACGTTCACGGCTAGTGTTCGCTCGAGCAAGAGGCCGAATAACGACTCAGATGCCGAGTCCACGTTGTCATTCGAGGTTCAACTCTCAGCCGATCCATGTCCTGGTCTAGGGAGCCTTCCCCATTGGAGACTTAAGTTCTTTGGCATCAGACTGGAGTCTTATGAGGGCTCCTTCCTCCAGTCTCGGGCAACCCTACACATGCCACAAGCGTTAGTAGCTACAGCTAGTATCTGGTTGTACAGTGACTGTTACTAGCTTTCATTCTGCATGTGTGATGCTATAAGTTATAGCCCAAGAAGCCACATGTGTGCTTCTCGGTAGAATCCTCCAGTGCCCGTGAGGGGCCACACCCAGAGACGGGGTCCTGCTTATGCTCCGAGTGTCAGGCACATGGGTGAGGATCCCAGTGAACAGTTGGTATCAGCACTCTAAGGCTTGTAGAGCCACCGATGAAGTTTGGAAGCGCTTCGTGTTTGTGGTGTCCATCACCCGTTAGGTTCTGGTACGTGTAGGGTTAAGCGACAAGCAGCTAGGCACCCTATTCATTGTAGATCTTGAGGTAGCTGTGTAGTGAGGGTCATGTCGGTGTGACAAGGAGTATCAAGTCCTCAGATGAGTTAAGTCTATCCAGAGTCACCCAGTACCCTCACCTTCTGCACTTGTCCCCTCTGGACCTGTTCATCCACTTCTGATCCTTCAGATCTGTCTGAAGCCATTTCGACCAAGGTAAGGTTTTGTCCAGAACCTGCATAGTAGCACCGAGGGGTAGCGTGTCATGTGCTAGACTTTGGCAGTTTGCCAGGTTTATCCCAGCTGTTCACACCAACCTTCCCCTCCCATCCTGGAGGTGGGACTCCGATGAGCTTCCCTTCCCACCTGATATTTTGGTTTCCTCTCCAACTGGCTTCACAAGCGAGATGGGGGGAGCAGGGGTGGTCATCGAGTGGTACCAAGGTGGCTTGGATGGGCCTAGGGACAAGACGGGGCCGACAGGCCAGGAAGGCCCTAGTTCATACTCTCGTCTGTTGGGCCGTCAGTCCTCATTAACCTGCATGAGTGTAGTCTCTTCCGTGGGTAGAGGTATGAACGTTGCTGTGGTCCATGTACCGTTTTAAGTGTGCCCCAGAAGTGACCTAGGACATGCACCGTAGAACTGGTTCTTGCTCCCGAGCTGGAGCTGTAGCACTGTGTGCAGAGGTTGATTAGCAGTGTCGGCCACGAAGACGGTGGCTGGGCCACTGGGCAGTGTCAGTTTCTCCATTTCAGGGAACTGGAGCTCAGGTTCGAGGCCTATTCCTGAGGCCACTGGTCCACCCCCTCAGACTAATGCTTTAATGCCATGAAGGCGAGGACAGTGGGTACCCCAGCTGTCGAGCACCCAAGGTTAACTCGGAAGCTACTTCAATGAGGGCGGAGCCTTTAGCCAGTAGCTCGTGTAGCCTAGATGGCACGAGGTGTTGCTTTTGGGTCTAATGCAGGTTAGCTACTTAACGTTAGCTCAGTGTAGCATTGGTCCTCGTTTTACCAGACAGTGGCGCTTTCAGAGATGGGAGACCGGCCAGTATGAGCTACTCCCTGTGACCCAGAGGGGGCAGCACCCACCCGGTGCAGTTCTCACGAGGGGAGATCCTGGAGTGAGTCCTACTACAGGCAGTAATCCAGCTGCCATGTCAGTAGGTGCCTGTAAGTCGGATGGGGCTGCCGATAGCAAAGCCAGGCTCCCCACGAGGGGCAGCCTTGCCTACACTCCATCTCCGGGTTAGCGAGAAGGATGCAACTTAGTCTCTGTGAGGCTATTGATAGCTAGCGTTAGAAGGTGCCCAATGGCTGCGTTTATGGAAGGTATTAGTCCAAAGACATACCTAAACTTGCAAGTACTTCAAGGTTGAAGCCCTGGAGTGCTACCATCTCCTGGCCTCCACTGCTGTAGGTGCTGGAGCCGAGACCTTCGTCTCCGAGCAAGTCAAGCAGCCGTAGGGGACACAGGCTACTGCTTAGGAGCTTGCCACCCAGTTAACCCAGGCATGGGTAGAACCTGCACACGATTTTGTTTCATTGTATGGCAGGGTGGGGTCACCACTGTGGGCCAGCCTGGTCTCACCACCAGATCGTTTATTGAAGGTACGACAACACCATTGGCAATTCACAAGGGGGCAGCTGTGTCCAGGGACATGGCATATCTGTTGCCGAGTAGGACCCCATTGTTGGCCACCAAGAAGGGCCATGCTGAGGAAGAACCAAGTACCACCAGCAGGAGCTGGCACCCCTGGAGCCTACACGTGTCAGCGAGGCTGCCCTAGCACCTCAGTCAGCCTTGGGACACAAGCAGCCCAGTCCTCACCTACGTTACTGGCCTCGGGGACTGAGCTAGGCAGTGTGCCAAGCTGCAAAGCCTGTTTTCCCTTCTACCGCTGCATAGGACTCCGGTAGCTGTAGGTCTGTGGGTCTTCCTGGTCAATACCACAGCAGGATCTAAGCACGGCCGTGATGGTTTTGGTCCGTTAGTGAGAGAACTCGTTTTGTTAGAAGCTGGTGAAGCCTGCCAGCAGCTTCCAGATGCTACTGGGGCAGGGAGTTGGGTCAGGTTGTCCTGCTGAAGTTGGAGATGAAGTGTTCATTGGATCCTCAGCTGATTTTTAATCAGGGTGTCCAGCTGAAGCAGACCCTTACTTTGCAAGGGCTTCTTGGGACTGTCTACCCCCGTCTCCCTGGTCTTGGTCCGAGCAGGGTTTGCCACTTCGCTGCCAGTTCTTGCCACTGAGGACTTTAGCCCAGTCTACTTGGAGCTAGTTCCTAGAGACCCCAGGATGGGCACAGGAGGTACTGTGCATGCTAGGAGCTATAGCTAGTTCCATTATGGGGATCCCTTTCTGAAGATGGGCAAGTGGAGGTTAGAGGGCTATGCAGTTCCAAGTCCTTGCTTCACCTGACGTCTTTAGCGTCCTGTAGTCTAACGGGGAGGCCTCTCGAGAGTGGAATTTGCTCTAAGTGCATCAGAGAACAGCTTGATAAAGGCAGCAGCTGTCACCCTGAAGCCACAGGCCCTCCCGACTTTGAGGTTCTGGGGCTCTTCAAGCTTCAGCCTGATCTGCTGGGACAAGTGCAAGTAGTAACTCCAACAGGTGCATGCTGGGTTTGCGGTCTCTAAAGCCATGTCCAAGAGGTTCTCTATCACACAGGATGTTAACAGGCACGCTGCTGCTTGAGGCTGAAGCCCCCAAGCTTGTCCTGTCCCCCACGCCAGGACCATCTGCTTGGCCTCCCTCCCTGCATGGGAAGGGACCCACACATTCAGCATCACATCCCCCTGGATGTGAGGCTGTGACACGTGAGTTTGGTATGTTTGTTGGTCCTCATCCACCAAGGCCCGATTTCTTATGCTTTGAGACTGGTGTCCGACCCCCAGCCCTCCCTCCCCAGCACACTAGTGCACCAAGGACAGCATTGTCTTCAGTCTGCTCCCTCCAGCCTCAGACCTGCACATAAGGACTTTACTTAGCTGTCTCCAAGCATCAGTTCAGGGAGCCTCTGCCTAAGATTCAGGGGATTGTAGGGGGACCCCCCCCAGACACAGCCAAGGAGTCTTCCCAGAAGTTCACCTGGATGTATTTCTCTGCCCTATACCTGGTTAGGTACCCGAGGCTGTACTCCCGGCAGCTGGCACATGGTAAGTGCCAAGTCCAAGATGTGACGCCAGGTAGTCTTGAGAAGCCAGAGCAAGGCTTGGGGGCAGGCTAGACAGACTCCAGAGCCCAAGGCTTCGTGTAACTAGAAGTGGGATTTCACATGGTAGGCTCTGGAAGTGGGACTGTTGGGCTTCACTCATCCTGTAGGGTGCCCAGGTATGCGCGCTGGTCATCCTGGAGACTCCGTCCAGGAGCACACACTTCGTTGTGCCTACAGCTGTCCCATCCCAGCAAGTTCAGGACACCAAGGCCTGCACTGTTTGCCCATTGGCGTTACACTCAGCACTTGCTTTGACTGGTTCTCCAGTCAGGGCCCTCTGGAGTCAGTAGGGCGATTGACAGGGAGGACAACCCAGGACTCACAGCCACACGTCTTTACCCTCGTTGTGGTCCAGGCCCTTAACGTTTCCCCTTAGGTAGGGCTCGGCTTCCTCACTTGTACAATGCAGGAGGTCAGGGCTAAGTGAGCCAAGGACCCCTCCAGCTCCTGAGGGCTTGGGGCAGGGGAGCTTCCGACTTGAAGAGCTGAAGCTTGCCAGAGTAGTGGCAGCCAGCCCAGGCATCTTCAGTTTTGGGAGTCTTGTGTGATGACTCATGTACCCAGAGGCAACTTGACCGCTTGCCATGGCCAACGCATTTTAAGACTTCTGCGTAAGCCTTTTAGCTGTGTTAATAGCAACTCACGCTCATAAGAGACCAGGGAGAGTAAGCAGGCAAGTCAAGAGTCTTGATGGTTGAGAGCCGCTTGGTTTGTGTTGTAGCTACTTGATCAAGCCCGATTCACTTAGAGGCGTAGTTCAACCACGCCCAGGGGTTGTCAAGTTTCACGTTCAAGCTTTTAAGAGCTCTAGTACTTAAGGACGTGGGTCATTGGCCTATGGCTTTTTCCTCAATAGTGCATTCAACTCTGCTCCCTATAGGTCATGGAGCTAGCATTGACTTTGTGCTCCGTGCCTCCTGCAGTTGCAGCCTATGGGCAACACGTCACTCGAGACCCCCAGCTATGTTAGCCACGTGGCTGCAGCCAGGGGCTTAGCCCCGAAATCTCCCCATCCCATCACTCGCTGTCTGTAGCAGGACTCCCCCCACCCGTTTACCCCATTCAGTTGACGTTGCCACTATATCCAATCCCCGTAACCAGGAGCTGGATCCTTGGTACTCAGCGGGCAGGGCAGCAAGGCCCAAGTGTAGCAAGTAGCTGCTCCATTCCTGGGGACTCCCGGTTCACCTTTGTCTTGTAGGGCTCAATGCCCATCTAACCCAAAACCCAGCCTCAGCTTGGCACCAGGCCCAGCTTCCCACTCCCTCATGCTGCCAGGGGTGGGCGTCCACATCCTGTTCACCCTGGTAATGCTCGAGTCACCTGTGTAAGTGGAGACCAGCAACAGGCCACCCCACCCTGCTCCAGCCGCCCATCCAGCCTTGTTTCTGCCTCCGGCCTCTGTACCAGCCAGTCCCACTTTAAACGCTTTCAGATCTTCCCCCAGCTTGCTCTGGGCCATTCTCGGGCATCTTTGTTCTCCTAAACTCAGCTTGGGTTGTCAAGGGCTAGTTTACGGTGATGTCTTAGACCCGAGGTCAAGTGCTTCCACCGCCAAGCTGCTCACTTAGGCGATTGCTGTGACTACACTGAAAGTCGTACCTATGACGTTAGTAAAAGCTTTCTAGAGATGCTCTTGCGGTGGACTTAGTATGAGCCCAGATTTGTCTCGTGAAGTCCAAGCTAGTGGAGGCCTGTGGATTAGGCTTTGGAGTACAGGGTCACGCTCAAGGCTGCACAGTATACCTGATGAGTTAGCAGGACCTAGCACGTGTCTTAGGGAGTCAGGTGGGAGCCGTTGGTCAGCCATGATGGGATTCACTGCATTGCTGTTGACAAGTTCAGGTGCTGGGGCCGATGCCGAGTGTGGTCATGTGAGGTATCCAGCGCACCCCACCCCTGTTTATGTCCCTGCCTGCGTAGCCCCAAGGGTTGTTCCCAGGTAGCAGTTGACAAAGATCAGGCCACCTGCTGTGTCTGGAGGTTTAGCTTCATGCCCACCCCAAGGCCAGTTTCCTAGGTTAACTGGGAGTCCTAGGGGATAGTAGTATTGGTGTAGCCAGTTTGCCCACAGGAGCTTTGTGACTTTACCTAGGTAGTCTTTCCCCGTCAGCCCTATGGCCCTTCAGCCTCATTTGAGTTCCTGGCTCAGTATCCCAAGATCCACATAGCCAGTTACTCTCCACATGCAAGCTTGAGTGTGTCACTGGCTGGCAACAGAGGCTTGAGACCGCCACGCCGGCCCAGCCCACAGCTGAGGCAGCCGGCTTCACTCGAGTCACGTGGAGGACTGCCGAACCTGGAGCAAGGGGTCTGGTTGGCCTCAGTGTAGGTTGCCAAGCTATCCCAAGGTTAGTGCAGGACGACAGGCATGAGCCTCCTTCAGCCCGTTCTGGTTTGTGAACAAAGGTGATGGGGCCCAAGAGTCCCCAGCCTTGCCCCCGCTTATCCATGGGCCAATGGTCTGGGGCCTGAAGCCTTGACACTTTCGAGGGCTGCCGTTTGGGAAGTGGCCCAGCTGAGATGCCAACTGGGGGCCATTTGCACTAGCCAACAGGGTCATTGTTGCTCAGACTCAGTCTAGTGGTTGGTTAGAAGCCAAAGCCAAGGCAGTGCATGGAGCCGATGAGACACTGGTGATCCCACGCTCACCCTCAGCCCTACGTCAGCAAGTTGAGGGTAGTTCATGCCTTAGCATGGCCTTGCCTCCCGCCCAGGGGCGGCCTCAAACCACACAGGCACTGTGTGTAGCCCAGTCCCTGCACGAACCAGGTGGTCTTGATGCCAGCAAGGATGTGAGCTACACCATCGTCAGTCCTGCAGGCAGTCCGCCCCTGTAGCCAAGGGCTCCGGCTTCACTGGTACCACTTCCTTTCTCGTCCCAGTCCTTCGAGGTTCCCGAGTAGCCTGCGGGTTACCTGCCTGCCGGGACTGTGCCTCAGGCTCCACTTTCAGAACCTAGGCCAGCACAGGTTAAGCTGGCACAGTGCCAGGGCGACAGGAGTTTCTGGAGCCACAAACCCATTCAAGGGGACACGGGATTGTGCCTCGTAGCTCCGAGTCGGACTTAGGAGACTAAGACAAACAGCAGTAGTAGACTCTTGTTTGTAGGGCAATGAAGCCTAGGTTAAAAGCTTGGGGTCAGCTATTGTCGCTGTTGTGTCCAATAGCCCAGGACACCTATGGACAGCCCCAACGCTTGATCCATAGGCAGCATAGCCATCACGCTACGGAGTGCTCATCAGGTGATGGAGATCCTGATCTCCTTTCACGACGGGAGCAGGTGCGTTAGAACCGTAGCCACTTCCTTCTGCCCAGCTGCACCTCGTTAGATATAAGGGCCCCAGCTTCCAAGCTTCACCTGCTGTGAGGGTCCTGGTAGGAGCCAGTGTCCCTCACCTGGCACACGTGCGTGTCTTGTCACTAACTTTCCCTCCAGCCCCGGTGGGATGGGTGCCCCACTCACGCCAGACTCGGTCTCCCGTGCGATACCAAGGCATGGCTAAGCCTAAGCACGCCATCTGGAAGCTGTGCTGGGAGGCCCCCACACCTACTTCAGTCAGGTGAGGATGCCTGGGACCCTCAGGAGCACCCCCACGGCAAGTGAGTGAAGCCGACACTCAGCACGGACCCACATGTGAGGCCAAGTCCGCCTCATGTAAACATACAGGACACCACTGGGTTTTACAGGAGCTTCTAGGTCGAGGGCTACGACTTCAAGCTCAAGCCGCGCACTGTACCGTAGGGCTGTTCTGCAAAGCCGAGTCCCAGGTTATGGGCGAGTTACGCTATGAGAGCTTATGCTTTTAAGGAAAAGCTTACTGTGTAGCTTAGACACGCTTCCTTCCAGGGGTTTGGTTAGCCTGTGGGGCTGGGAGAGGACAGAAGCAGAGAGCAGCTTAGCCGTGTTTGGGTAGGAGCCACTCCCTAGAGTGTTTAAACTGGGTGATCGCTACCCACTTGGGTGCCTCACCTCGCCTTAATGTGGACAAGACACCTGCTCAGAGGGCGCCAGCTGCCGTCAGGTAGCCAATTGCTTTTAGTGGGGGTAAAGCCACGGGGCTGGGGCAGCTCCGCGCCCAGGTGCTGGGACTCAGCCGCTCGCAGCACGAGCCCCCTCTGCCGCTCAAGGCTACTGCACAGAGCGGGCTGCTCGGCTGCTCCTGGCAGAAGCCCGAGTCTTTCACAGCGAGACTCATTTGGAGAGTTTGTCCCATCTGTGCGAGTTTCCCATCTCTGAGCACCTGGCCCTGTAAGGAGACTCGAGCCACCAAGCACCACCTCCCCCAGCACGTTGAGGTCAGGGGCGGTAGCTAGGCTCGGAAAGCTAAAGATCTGGGGGCCTCGGGACTGGGCCAAAGGGGGGGGACCTGGTGCTGACCGCTGTTCCCCGGGAGTGCACGTGGCTGAGCCCCGGCCTGGCAGGGGAGAAGTGAGCCTTCCCACCCGGGTGAGCTTCTGGGGTCTTTTAGTCCTTGCCTTAAGGGATAGGCCTGGTTGTCCAAGCAAGCGTTCACCCGGTTGGCGTTAACTAATGGCTCCACCACTGTTCTAGCAGCAAGAGGGGGGGAGTGGATGCATAGGCTTGGTCTGGGGTCCCCGGGAAGGGAAGAGGCCACGGTTCGGGCAGCCTAGCCTTAGAGCTCGGGCCCTACTCCCAGCCCCCAGTGCAGAGGGCTTAGTAAGGCTTCAGCTGTGCCCAACGCGCCCCTCTGCTGCCGCCCAGCTCGGCCTGGCCCCACTTCAGCTGCGAGACTCAGAAGCCGAGATGGGCTCAAAGGAGCTGGGGCTTCGTGGAGCTGCACAAGTCCCCGAGAACCCGCTTCCCATCCCGGTCGGGAAGCCCAGGCCCTAACCCATGGCAGAACCTGCTCCCTACTGCTAGTGCCGAGGTGGATGCCCACCAGCAGGGGCGAGAGGGAGAAAGGGGCGCGTCAACAGCTCGCTCCTGCCGGGGCCCCCATGCCCTACATGGGGGCTACCCAAATGCTTTACAGTGCCATGAGACTGGGCAGCTCCCAATGCATGTCGGGGGGGGGGCACAAGTGAGCTCCCACCAGCCGAGTCACCTCCTGCCCCCTCTCCCAGCCTTCAGCCCTCCTTAAACCCCACTTAGCCCTCAGCTTTTTGGGAGCTCCAGGCCCGGAAGCCCCCTTGGCCTCCAGGCTTGACACCCTCCTATATCCGGGCTTCCAGCACCCTGCCCACCCTCAACCCATTCAGTTTTGCTCAGTATTCCGCCCCCAGCTCAGAAAATACTCGAGCCCCTCTCCCTACTTGCTTGAAGACTACAACAGCTCAGAGAAAGAGAAGACCTAACTTCCAAGCCCCCCTCCCCGGCAGTGCTGACTTAGAAAAGAGCGCAGGATGCCCAACAGCAGCGTGCAGCCTGTCCTGAGACTAAAGCCCACCAAGGAGGCCGGAAAGGGCCCTTTTAACTCCGCCCTGGGTGCCGTCCTCACTGCCCATTGGCTGGCCGTCCTCTCCCCAAATGCTTGTCACCTGGGCCCAGGCTGCCGGCCCAGGGCCAATTTAATTCCAGGTGCTGCATATGAACAGATCCCCCCCGCCCACCAGGCCACGCCTGCTCTCTGGCTATCATTCCCCAGAATGCTGCTGTCCACTCTCAGATGCATCCCACTAGGACAGTTGGTGGCCCATATTTATAAGAGACTGTGTGTGGCATTCTACGAGCGGGCTGATCCTTGCCCAAAGTCCCTCTCGCCAGGAGACGCACATCTAGGGTAGAACTAAGTGCGGGGCGTAGAAGGAGCTGAGGGGCTGCGATGCTGAGGGTTCTCCAGCCCCTGTGAGCAAACCACAGCTGTGGCCGCCCACAGCCTGACCAGGCCCTGCCTTAGGAACCAGCCCCGGTCTGCCCCTCTCGCCCCCTACGCCCACGCCCACGCTCACGCTCACGTTCTCTCTGCCTGGAAGCCGCTCGGCTCCTTTGGCTTCAGATGCTCTCTTGAGAGCCGGATGCAAAGTTTTCATGGGTGACTTTCTTTAAATCCTTATTAAACTGTTTGACTTCCAAATCCCAGCCCTGCCACCCGCCAGCTGTGAATTCTAGCTGCTAGTTTGCCTTGCCTCGCCTCCCCACCTGACCACCTGATCCTTACTACCCAGGGGGTGTTGCTGGGATTCAATGTGTGACTATTTGTAAGTTTTTAGAACAGTGGGTGGGATGTTGGAAGGGCATGAACTATAAGTTACACGCTATCAACTACAAACTAGGGCATGGAGCAGAGAAACGGAGCTGCTCCTTGAGGTCCTTCCATGAGCTGGCTTGTTTCTTTGTTGTGTCTTATTTTACTCCAGGCTCGCACCATCCTGGAGGGATTCCTGCTAGCCAGGAGCCCACTTCGTGGGAAATAAACATTTAGAGGTTAAGGCATAGGCACAAGATCACCAAACCAAAAAAAAAAAAAAAAAAAAAAAAGGCAGGTTTGGCTTTGACTGTGGATCCCGCACCTGCACCCCTTCTAGGACATCCAGGAGTGTGCGTTGCATTTACACTCAGCTGAAAACGTTTGTAAAAGCGGCTGCTAGTTCAGGCACGTAGAAATTTGCCAAAGTCCCAGTTTTCCCAATTTACAATCCTCCTGATCAACCTGTCTATCCTGCGGAGCTGACATGAGGTAGCTGAGGAGCCCTGGCATGGGCACCCTCCTCGAGGGCCCCTCCAGCTACTTTTCAGAAGCGGGGGGGGGCATAAAACTGAAGGAGTGATGGTTCCGTGGTCCTCACTACTCATAATCATTCAACGAGACCAGTCTTGGGGAAAATGCAAAGTCTGGCTGCAAAATGATGATTTTAACAAAGGAGCTGCTGGGACAGCCTCCCGGGGGTGGCGATTCGGGATCTGTTCCCTTTACCGTGCCTAGAACGAGGCTGGCACATAGTGGTTGCTCAGTGAACACACAGTGTCAGCGACAGTGAGTGGGGGACTGGCGGACTGGCTTCATAAACAGAGAAGGAAGGAAACTGTGTAGCCAAATGGATAACAAGGTGCAGGTTGGCATGTTTACCTTTATTTATTTGAAAGGTAGAGTGACAGAGCGAGAGAATATCTTCCATCTGCTAGTTCACTCCCCAGTGTCCACAACTTCCAGGCCTGGGCCAGACTGAAGCCAGGAGGGCCATCTGGGTCCCCCACGTGGGTGGCAGGGGGCCAAGTCCTTGAGCCCTCGTTGCGTGGATGCCTCCCAGGGTGTACATTAGGGCCAATCTCATTCTGGAAGCAGAGAGGGGACTTGAACCGGGTTAGGTCCCAAGTACAGGGGCTCAACCTCCTGTGCCGCAGGAGATCACTCCTGGCAGCAGACGGATACAGGTTCAAGCTCTGCTTCACACTGCTGTGTTGGAGCATCTCCAACAGGGCCCCCAGGAAGCTCCTCGGCCTGCACAGGACAGCAGGTCGATCGCCCTGCCCTTGTGGAAGCGCCTCGCCTCCCCCAAGCCTCCGGCCCCTCAGCTGCACATGGGGACAACAGTACTAGGCGCCCCCCAGGGCTGTTGCGAGGATGACATGAGACCATGTGTCCTGAGTACTGACCATGGGGCGTAGCGCACAGCAGGTCCTACTTGGCCACAGCCATCGCTCCTACTGACTTCCGGGCCCCCAGAGACCATGCGTCCTGTGGCCTCCCGCGCCACTGTGTCTGCCTCGGGGAAGATTCTGGGTTTTTCAGCAGATGAAGAGGGAGCGTTGCGTGAGAGCCAAAAGCAGCAGGGATGGGGTCTCTTGGCCCCCTCCCCCTGCCGCCCCCAGGCTGCGTTTTTAGCCATCATATCTGACTGCCCCATGCTGATTTCCAACAGATGTTCTTCTAATGAACCACGCTGTAATCTTGGGGCCTTAATATAGTGCCGGGGTGTGATAAGTTCGAACAGGCTGTCATCGTGGGCCGCGAGGACTGTCTGGTCATTGTTCAGGACTGTCTCCCTCTGATTGTTATGTGAAGGGGAATTTATTTTTTCCATCACCTCTTCGCCCTTCCCACCTGCCCCTGCTGCGCTGGGCCCCAGTTCCTGCCCAAATTAAAAGTCTGCATCGGAACCTTCTAGAAAGTGCACAGTGCGCTGTGATGAGAGGGCTGACAGACAGCGGAGCCTGGGAGAGCGCAGCCGCTCCATCGAGGCCTGAAATCGATATGTGCAGGCTCCAAGAGTGCAGAGCAGCTGAGTCGTGGGCCAGGGGCTGGCTCCTGGGGGACTGCGGCAGGTGTTCCCTGAGAGAAGGTTCCAGACTCCAGCACAGGGAGAGACTCGGGAGATGCAGCTGGAGCCTCAGCGGGGCGCGTCCATTTACAAATGCTCTCGGGACCGGAAGAGAGGCCAGGGACCTTCTGTGTGAGCAGGGAGAAGTCAGAGGTGGGACGGCGCTTCTAGCCCCTGTCTGATCGCGTCCTGTTCAAGCAAATGAGCCCAGAGCCCCAGTTGTGGCTCGAGACCAGTGGGAGATCTCACCACCTTGGTCAGGACCACAGGCCTTCCTGGGAGTGTTCAGTACACCTGGCACAGGGCACTTAAAGGGAAGCAAACTCGCAGAGCCCAGGGTCTCAGCAAAGGAGCAAAGCCACCACGGAAGCAGGGCCAGGACCTGCACCCTCTGGCTGGGTCTATTCGTTGTTTCAGATGGCATTGGCCTCTTTCCCAGCACACAAGGGGGGGTGTCAAAAAGTCCACAGAAATAGAGAATGAAACGATCATGGCAATCTGCCATGAACGTTTCGAAGCCCTCTTCTGCTTGATTTTTGCCTTGAATGATCATAATAACTCAGGCTGGCATCTCTCGACGGAAAAGTCCCAAATCCACAAAGCTCTGAATCTGAAACTCTCCCTGTGTCATCCCGGGGCTCCAGCTGTCTAAGACTTGGGAGCATTTCTGATTTCAGGAAGGGGATGCTCATGCCAGTATCCCAGAATCTGACATCTGGACCACGGGCCCCGGGTATTTTGAATAAGACCTGTTCGACCCATAATGTTGAAGATGATGATGATAACACAGCGAAGCATGGCGGCAAAGACTTCTGAGTTCTCACTAGGACTCGGGCTCTGGGCTCAGTGTTTGATGTATGTTAGACCATGGGATCTCTCAATACCTTCAGAAACGAGATGCGTTCACGCTCACTTGCTAAGTGTAAGTAGGAAGTGCAGATGGGCCACAGTGGGGTGCAAACTTGGAGGCATCAGACTCCAGGTCTACTCTCAACCCTGAAATAACCACACATTCAGATTCTGCCTGTGCAAATTTTCTGGGTCTAGGATACTAGGAAGCAGCAAACGAAATCCTTTCCAGGACACTTCAAATCTGTTTAGCTCCATGCTTAGCGTGAGAGTGAGGCTGGGTTTTTCATCATGTAATCAGAGCAACACAGAGAATTCGAAGAATCTGTTACATAGAGAGTTCTCATTTTATGGGAATTAACCTTGATCCGTGGTCTTTCTCTCTACAGTAAGCCCTGCAATCCTCTGATATCCACTTGGGGGGAAATTTAATCTGTATGGAAGGCACACAGCATAGCCACTGCCCCACAGAAAAGATTGTGTAATGATTCCTGCATGGAAATATCATTGCCGTCCCCGATATTACAGGAGGGTGGGCGCAAAGCTAAAAACCAAACGTAGCAATAAGAAGCACATAAATAACCCCTCCTGCATCTTCCGTGAATTAGGCCAGGGGTCAGCAATACTTTTCTGCAAAGGCCAGGCAGTAAATATTTTAGGTCCGAGGCGCCTCCTTCGTCTCTGTTGCATCTGTGGCTGGAGCAGGCAAGCAGCCACGGACTTCACGGAGACAAGTGCACACGGCTGTTCTCGGCGGAACTGCACTTGCAAACCTCGGCGGTGGCCCCTGAAGTCGTTGGGCATGCACAGTTGGGAGGATTTCACCATCCTAAAATGCAGCATCAGTTAAAAGCTTGACAGCGTCAGGTGCCTTCTGTGTGTTATCTCGGCCAAGCCCTCCCCGTGTGGGAGGGGCTCCTCCCCCCTCCTGCAGGAGTGAAAACACTCCCACTTTACAAAGGAGGGCACAGGCAGAATGCATGCTCATCCCTCCGCCCCAAGTGACTGAGCACGTAGTAAGTGTTCAATGAACGTTAGCCCCATGTAATTTGACACAGTAACTGCTCAACAAATATTAGCCCTGTGTAATTGGACACAGTAAGTACTTGATAAATGTTAGCCCTGTGTAATTGGAACCACACATCCCGGGCACAGAACCTACTGACCCCTTTATTGTTTTTTTTTAAGATTTACTTATTTGAAAGGCAGAGTTATAGAGAGGCAGACACAGGCAGAGAGAGAGGGAGAGAGGTCTTCCATCCACTGGTTCACTCTCCAGTTGGCCGCAATGGCCAGAGCTGCGCTGATCTGAAGCCAGGAGCCCAGAGGTTCTTCCAGGTCTCCCATGTGGGTGCAGGGGCCCAAGGCCTTGAGCCATCTTCTCCTTTCCCAGGCCATAGCAGAGAGCTGGATCGGAAGTGGAACATCCAAGACTTGGACCGACACCCATATGGAGTGCTGGCACTGCAGGCAGCGGCTTTACCTGCTATGCCATAGCACCAGCCCCACTCACCACTTTAACACTGAGAACAGAGCGCTGTGTTTTCCCAGATCCCTCAAGAGGTAGTGCATCCTGGCCCGTGGCTTCCCAACCCAACTTCTGCACGGCTCCCCGCTTCACCTGCATTGCAAAGCCTCAGTACTTGGCTGTCCCGGGCCTTCCTGAGTGCTCTATGACACAGCACTTCTAAGCAGCTGGTCCCCCCTGGCCAGTGGGAAACCCCAACCTCGGGTGATCCAGGGGACGTCCAAGAGGAAGAGAAGGAAGGGCTGTGTGAAAAAATGAGTGGCCTGGCAGGAGAGGGGCAGAGGATGGTGCTAGAGAGAGGTGGGGTCAGCAGCAGCCCAGCTCTCTGACGCTGGAGTCGCCCAGAAAGGGGCTCGGATCCCAGCTCCGTCAGTTCCCAGCTGCGGGACTTCAGACACATTGTGCAGCCCCTCGCAGCCCTGGTTTCCTTATCTACAGAATGGAAACAGACTGGTCCCTTCCGCTCAGAGAAGCCAATGAGGAAATTCAGCTTCAGAGGTGAGTGCAGTGACGAGCATACAGCCAGCGCTCCCCCACAGTGCCACGGTGCGTGGCTGCGGCACCCCACAGGCGCAGGAGAGTGAGGACAGTTCCGTGGCTCAGACGTGGGGTTCAGGTTGGGAAGCCACAGGCCAGGATGCGCTACCTCTTGTAGGATCTGGGAAGACGGCAACGGTAAGTGTACGAGGGCTCAAGTGGGACCAAACAATGACTCAAAGCAGTGATGCCCAGATCCTCAAGCCAGTTGGAATCACCCCGATACTGGGCAAATTCAGATTCCTGGGCTGCCCACATCTTTTGCTTGATGGATCTGCATTGCAGCCCCAGAGTCTGCATTTTCAGCGAGCACCACTGCCTCTGACAGAGCCACAGAACACGGTAGGCACGTGACAGCTCGGCCATTTGAACAAGGGGCGGGGGGAGCACCGACTGCCCATTGGCAGTTGCAAGGAAGCCTGGGAAAGTGGGCACGTGTGACTTCACACACAACCTCCACAGCTGCCCTTGGCATACTCGGGATTCTGTTCTGAAGGAAAGAAAGAGAAAGGGACGTCAGAACCTGCACTGAGCGCCCAAGTCGCCAGTATTCCACTAAGGACTAAGGATGTGGGTGTCTGGGACACAGCTGCGTGACACGATACTCTGGATTCCCGTCTGATTCTGAGACCCCATAGTCACTCGGGCAAGCACACCTAATGACTACGTACTGAGCACCTGGTAGGTACCAGGGGCAGAGGGTGCACACAATAGACAGTGTCCTGCTGTCACCAGGTGGGAGAAGGGCAACTCAGCAGGTGAACCAGGGAGAGGTTATTGCACTCCGTGGTATTAGAGGTCTTCAGGGATGCTACAGGGGCTGTGACTGTAGACTCACTGCCATTTTCAGGGTCTCAGCTGACCAATCTGTACAATGGGAGAGAAATGCAGACTGCCAAGAATCTTCCCAGGTCTGGTTACTGTAACTCCAACTCCCGCAGCATTCCCACAAGGTGGAACCAAGAGTAGAAGGACCAAGTCTGATTTCTCAGCAGCATAGCACACGTGTGCCTAGGCACTGAGTTGGTCACTTTTTGCAAGAGCCCTGCATCAGGGGGTGGCAACATTGGGGTCTATTGCCAGAGTGCACAGGTGCAGAATGCACCATGTCAACCAGCGGTGCCATTGCTTTCGATGCTTTTACTAAGTGTTGCCTTGGATAGCTCAGAGCCCTTCGAGAGATGCAAGAGTCTCCCCCCAAGGAGCCTGAAGAGCAGATTACGGGACAAGGCTGAACAACACAGGCGGTCAGCACGAGTGCATCCCAGCAAGTGAGAGCAGTGAGACAGCCGGGGAGAAGCTCACCGGGGGCAGAGTGGACCCAGCGCCTTGCTTGGCCGCAGAGTCAAGTGGGCGGGGCTTCCCTGGTACTCGCTGCCACGCACCGCACCGCCACCCTCAGTCCCCACCACCTGCAGCCAATTTTGCCCTTGGGTGGTTTCTGCCCGCACAGATGTTTTAGGGAAGCACATTGCCCAAGTACGCCAGTGTCTCTCCTGCCGCTGATCCTTGCTCACTCCCTAACACTCATGGCAGGGCTTCCTGGGTAGACTCCCGACCTGCTAAATGGGGCCTTTTCAAAGCAGGGAAGGGAAGATGGAGCCAAACAGTTCAACAGCCATTTGCAGCCAAGAGTGGACGTGGACCAAGGGCCAACAGGATGCCTCACTCCTGTCCAGGTAGGTGAATACACCGGTAGCAGGCACCTTGCCACCCTGTGACAGGGTGCTGGCAAACCCACTCTAGGGAGGGGCAAACAGAGTGTCAGTGAGATCTTGCAAGAGACAGATGGTCGTTCACAGAGGGTAACAACAGATGGACCCTGTAAAGGGAGAATCTATACAGACCGGCCAGGCTATGGTGCAGTAGCCCACGACAGACAGAGGACAAAGCCCCCCTCCAGAATGTCCAGGTCCTAATCCCTAGAATCTATGAGCACATCACCTCCTGTGGCAAAACAGACTCTGCAGGCACGAGTTCAGGATCTTGGGGTGTGGAGATGATGCGGGCTTAGCCAGCGGGACCCTTGGAACCACGCCAGTCCTCCTCGGGGGGAAGTGGGCGAGTCGGCGTTAAGATGGGAGAAGTGCGTGGAAGCAGAGGGGTTGCACTTTGTAGAGACAGCAAGGGGCTGCGAGCCGAGGGGTGCGGGCTACTTGCAGGGGCTGGGAAAGGGCAGCTCCCCGGGGTCCCCAGACAGGAACACAGCCCTGACGACACCTTGACCTTAGCCCATGGGAATCGGCTTTGAACTTCAGATCTCCAGAACTGAACGATGATAGGAGAGACAGTGTGTGTGTGTGTGTGTGTGTGTGAGAGAGAGAGAGAGAGAGAGAGAGAGAGAGAGAGAGAGAGAGAGAAAGAGAGAGAGAGACAGAGAGAGAGTTCCCATCTGCCCACCATACAACAGGAGCTTGGCCAGGCCAAAGCCACGAGCCAGGTACTCAGCCCAGGTCTCCCATGTGATGACGGGGACCCAACCACCTGGGCCGTCACCTCTGCCTCCCGGGGTGCACACGTGCAGGAAGCTGGGTGGGAAGTGGAGTCGCGACCCCAACCAGGCCCTGTGACAAGGGAGGCAGGTGTCCCAGCTGGCGGTTTAGCCCGCTGCACCATAGTGTTACCCTCAAAAAAAAAAAAAAAACACACACACACACACAGAAGACAAATATCTGCTCAGTAGCAGTTTCTGCTTTAAAGACGTGGGCTCGAGTTTCCAATTGTCCCTCTTTCTGGCAGGTTTGCCGTGTGGTTTGGGGAAACAGTTTATGCGCCTGGGTGTATAAGCAGAAATTGTTTTGATTCTAAGCGAGGATTTTTGTAGTGCCCCGATGGTGATCCCAGTCCTTTCACAGTCCGGCATCGCAATGAGATGGTTCCTCCCTCGGAAATGCAGTGGACTCTGTAGGAACATGAAAAGCACGGGACTTCACGCCGAGTTCGGGCACAGTCGGCCCTCCAGTGCTGACGGCTTTAGCGCTGTCTGGAATCGCAACATCTTTCTGCATGGTCCTACTTCTCAGCAGAAACTAGAATCTGATTTGCTTCTATAGCTCGCCCTCCTCTTTAACACTGTCATTGAGGTGTGCTCACCATGGGTGCCCACCCTGGACTGCTCTGTCTGATCTTCTGAGGACTCCGTGACTTCTCAGCTAGTGCCCAGCACCAGGCGTGAGTTGTTTTCAGTTTGTACCCATATGGAAATCGCTGGCAGAAGCGTTGTCCCCATGCGAACCCTGCAGCTTTCTCGGTCGCACGTCGGCAAGTCTTGCTGTAAGAGAGTGCGTTCCAGCCTCCAGGAAGGTTAGACCAACTCACTCCATCCCCTGTGGCCCTTCCAAGGGGACCATTAGGGACCCTTGTTTGGTTTTTATGAGACTACTAATCCTTTTGATCTGCCCTAGACAGTGTCACAGTGAGTTTGCCCCTCCCCTCTGAAGGAACTTGGAATTCAATTGTCCCAGCTCCTTTGTACCCAGCCATTGCCAACCTCATGGATGTCACAGACTGGCCTGGGATGCATCTGCAGCCAGGGAACTTAACATCTGCGGTCTGGTAAGGGTATGCGAGCTGCACACACCACACAGCCCACAGGTGTCCATGGTCCACACATCAGACACAACAATGCATCCAAATTGGGCCGCGCTCCCAGGACAAGGCCAGGGCCTGGCAGTGGGGTGCAGCAAGCTGAGCCGCTGCCTGCAAGGCCAGCACCCCACATCAGAGCCCTGGTTTGAGTCCTGCTTATCGGCTTCTGATCGAGCTCCCTGATAATATGCCTGAGAAAGCAGCAGAGGGTGGTCCGAGTCCCTGTGCTCCTGCCACCTGTGTGGGAGACTGGACGAGCCCTGGGCTTCCTGGCTTAGACCTGGCAGGCCCTGTCATCTGGGGGAATGTAAAATAGGAGATCTGTGTGTGTGTGTGTGTGTGTGTGTGAGAGAGAGAGAGAGAGAGAGAGAGAGAGAGAGAAAGAGAGCAAGCGAGAGACTCTCCCCTGTAAGTAAATAAAGACAAGGCCACATCTACTGCCCATTCCACTCCTGACAAAGGCACACAGGTAAGGTGTTTTAGCCGAGTTCCCTACATTTACCTCTGAGTGCTCAGCCTTGAGTTTCTGAAACACACATTCCACTGAAGGCCTGAAAGTATCCACGTGTCTATCTTTCTGCCAAACCACAGGACAACGTTAAAACACTCCCCTCCCAACCCACTATGTTAGCGTTGTATTGTGTTTTATTTTCTTAAAAGATTTATTTATTTGAAAGGCAGAGTTACAGAGAGAGGGAGAGACCAAGAGAAAGGTCTTCCATCTGCTGGTTCACTCCCCAAATGGCCTACATGGCCAGTGCGCTGTGCCAATCTGAAGCCAGGAGCCAGGTGCTTCTTCCTGGTCTCCCATGGGGTGCAGGGCCCAAGCACCTGGGCCATCCACTGCACTCCTGGGCCACAGCAGAGAGCTGGACTGGAAGAGGAGCAACTGGGACAGAATCCAGCACTCCAGCCAGGACTAGAACCTGGGGTGCCAGCGCTGCAGGCAGAGGATTAGCCTAGTGAGCCGTGGCGCTGACCATGACTTTTTCTTCACCACTTTACAGAAACCCTTCTGGTCTTAACTGCTCCCAGTGAGAAGGCTGCTGCCAGTGCTTTTCTTAGGTTTGGGAGGCAGAGTGCAGCTCCCGTGTGCTGGCTCACTCCCCAGACGCCTACAACAACTGAGGCGGGGCCAAGCTGCAGCCAGGAGCCAGAAACTCCATCCAGGCCTCCCACATGGGTGGCAGGGGCTCCATACTCGAGCCCTCATGACTGTCTCCCAGGGCGCAGCTCGGCAGGAAGCTGGAGTCAGGAGCCAGAGCCAGAGGCAGGACTCCAGCACCTGATGTGGGACACGGTGTCAGGTGCTAGGCTGAACGCCTGCCCCTTCCAGTGTAAATTCTGTTTTTTTAATTTGAAGTTTATTTTTTAAATGATTTGTTTATTTGAAGGTCAGAGTTACACACACACACACACACACAGAGAGAGAGAGACAGAGAGAGAGAGAGAGAGAGAGAGAGAGGTCTTCTATCTGCTGGTTCACTCCCCAAATGGCCGCAATGACCAGAGCTGTGCCCATCCAAAGCCAGGATCCAGGAGCTTCTTCCGAGTCTCCCATGCAGGTGCAGGGGCCCAAGGACCTGAGCCGTTGAAGTTTATTTTGTATAAATACCACAATGCTTGGCAAAAAGAGAGAAAAGACTGCAGGTGGTCCATCTTCGCTCACTGAGTCCATCGAGGACATCCTGTCTGTGCCGTCCCCGCCCGGTGCCTGAGCACACGGTCAACATGGTGAAGTGCCCTTCGTGACGGAGTCCCGTCTTTCCTCGTGCTGGAGAACTTTAACACTCATTCCCCAATGAGTTCCCTTTCAAATTCCCTTTGTCTTCCTAGGAAATGCCTTCTGTCACCCATTAAGCTTTGCCATTCCATTCCTCATAGCTACGAACCTCTCATTTTTCCCATACCTTTACCTCTGCGTGCTGCATTCTGGGCTAATCTCTCACCTGTATTTTCTATTTTACTAATTTTCTCTTCAGCTGCATCTAAACAGCACTGTAACCCATCAACAAGTTTGTATTACTCCTAAGTGTATTTTACATAACTCTAAATCCTATTTTAATCTACTTGTTCCTTTTTATTGTGTTATTGTGATTTCTAGTCTTTCATACATTAAACATAATTGTTAGTTTTCATGTTTTATGCTATGAAGCAGTTGGTACGTTGGGTCTTTGTATTTTAGCTTGTCTGCTGACTTGACCTCATGGAGGCTCATTCCTTGTGTCCCCTGAAGCTGTGTGTGCGTGTGTAGTCGTCTTCAACTGGCATTTATTTTCCTGTGGCCATCTGCCTAGGCTTATTGATCCGTCCCTCTAGGAAGCGTTTCCCTTTTTTGTTTGCTAATGCTCCCAAAATCTGTCCCTGAGTATCTAAATTTGGATTCCCCCTACCTAGGGTGCAAGCTAAAGGTTTTGATTTCTAACAGGATTTTTTTTATAAAATTGCACGCGCAGTCCCAGGCAGATGGTAAGCCTTCCTCCAGTGTTCCTGGTAGGTTTGGTTGGTTGTGGAGAAAACAGCTCCCATAAAGGCCTCAGCTTCCAGCGCTGTGTCTTCCTTGTAGCCCTTCATCTCGTCTGCCCCCGGGGCTGCACCTTCTGTCCCCGTGTGCAGATGAAGACCCCAGACCCCGGCCTTTTCAGAGGCCAGCTACCACCCTTGGGCCCCGGGGTGCCAACTCCCCTGACTCCTGCTACTGCCTTGAGCTCTGCCCTCATTGCTGGCCCTGGGGAGGGGCTGGCTTCACCGGAGTGCCCCCTGTTTGGCTTCAGGCTCTGCTGTCGCTCTCTGGATATTCTGAGTAATTCTATCTTTGAGCCTATGTCTTTAAGCGAAGGCCGGTGGGCCATGGAGCATGCGCAGGAGCAGGGTGAGGCGTGCGTCCTGTGCATCGGCCTCTTTGACGTCATAGTTGTGCGTAGCGCTGGCAACGCCTCGTGAGTGCAGAATTCCGTGGAGTTCAGCAAGACTTGGAGTCCGAGGGAAGTGGGATCTGTCTACGACGGAGTAAGGGCAGGTGCTCACAGCCCGGAGAGGTCATGCCTTTGCCCTGGAATTGGGATCTGCCCTGAACGCAGAAGGAAGGCGATGCCATTGTAGGAAGCCCAGGCTCGCAAGGAAGCCTCTCCCATCCCTTGCTACTCCTGTCAGCCCGCTGTGTTTCCCAGTCACTCCGGCTGCAGACAATACCGAGTGGAAGGCAGAGAGTCCGCAGTTCCACTGCCCTTGGGTCTGCTAAGATCCGCACGCCTGCGTGAGCTATGTAAGGGACAAACTGGGCACCTCCAGTGATTGCCTCTGAGTCAGACGCTCTTCGAGTTGCAGTTTAGAATTGGAATCACGTGATGGATGGAAAATGGTAAGATTCACCCTCGGGGTTTCAAACTCCTATGTTATTTGAGTTGGGACAATATTAAATAGCAAATAAAACCCACAATGACCGGGCCAGGAAGAAATCACAAGGATCAACTCCGTCATGAACAACACCCTTCTTCCCCTGCCATCTAATCATTCGCTGGGCTCAGCAGACCGCAGCTGGCCGTGAACTTCGGTGTTTCCCTGGCTTTCACCTTCAGCCGTATGTTTCACTGAGTGTTGCCGCTGGACTTCTGTTTCTCACAGAAGCGTCTGATCTTCTGCACACCATCAGCGCAGACTTGCTCTCCACGTTGCTTCTGCGTCCCACTCCGTCTGAATCCCCTGTGCCTGTCCAAGCTGTCAGGCTGAAGTCTGAAAATCGAGCCCAGATGGGAACTGGGCGATGGCCCAGCCAAGCGCACGCCCCCAGGAACTCCGAGGCTGGGCTCTGGCTGAAGGCTCTTGGCTGCACCGGCAGGAATAGTGGCCTCTTCTCCCTGGAGCTAGGTTGCCCCCTCTCCTTCTGCCTCCCTCATAAGACCAGCTCCTGACAGTGCATGCCCTGCACCCACAAATCCAAGGGGTTCTTTGAGACTGGATGTAGGAGATGGGCCAGGGGTTAGGGACCGGGAAAGTGGCTGTGGCTGGAATCTGTTTGAAACTCCGGAGTAACTGGTGCGCTGGATGGTGAGCGAGGGCGTGCGAAGCTCTGGAGGGGCCAGAAATGGGAAGGAAGTGTGCAAAAGTCACCCCCCAAAGATGAAGGGCAGATTCGGGCTTCCGCGTAACCTCTGCTCCCTAGCTCCGGGCTCTTTTGTGAGACCCCAGCTGGTCTCCAGACATAGCCGGGTCGTGCCCTTGCTCCAGGGGACCAATAACTTCTGCACCTGGAAAACTCATGCGCAGCCCCCAAATTAATGCATTTGATGAAGGAAGCAGGGGAATCGGCTGTTGTGCAGCATCCCTCTCCCTGCGTCCTCTCGGTTTCGTGGGCTCCCTCCCTGCCCTGTAACAACCTGCTCCTATCTCTGGAGCCCTCATTCGGGAACATTCCAGGGCTTGGCCTGATGCCTGTCCCTTAGACATGGAGGCTTAGGGAGCCTGTGAGAACCAAAGGACCACTCCCAGGGGAAGCCCCTGGCCACCCATCCAGGTGCTCTGATTTCTCCCCTACAACGTTAATTAAAACTATATACCATACCTGTCAGTCGCTTGGTGTCACCACTCAACACCTCCCAGACCTCCCAGGCCCCTCCCTACACCAGCCTACAGTCCATTACTTCCTGGGCTGGGCGAGGCTGGGTCTTGGAGAGAGTACAGGAGGGCCATTGGAGTTTGGGAATCAGATGGACCCGAGTCCAAACCCCTAATCTGTTCTCTTGCTCATTAAGTGTTTGGGGTCAGGTTATTTCTTCTCCCCCAAAGCACTTCCTCCCACTGCATCTCCTTCACCCTTTCTTAAACCAAGGTTGAGTGACAACCCAGCACGGTGCTCAGAGTTCAGAACCTGGAGCAAGGTTAGGCTTGGCCCCGTTGCTCCCTGGGTGACTCGGAGACCTTGTGTCCCCTTCCAGAAAGGGGTAGAAAGAATGACACCTGCCTCCTGGCCTGGCTGTGTTGATGGCATGAGTTACCCTGGGAAGTTCTTAGAACAGTTCCTGCAATAGTTGTGCTGAACGCCCACAGGATTTCATCATCATTTCCCATCTGGGCAAGACTCTGTTCCTATTCTTGCTGCCCCGCCCCCCAAAGAATTAATCTCAGAGTGCAGATCTGAACGTGCCCCTTCCTCGCCTAAAACCCTCAATGGCTCCCATGGCCCTTGACTCCTAACATAGCCCACAGGGTGAGGCTGCTGCAGACGGCACCAGCCACCTCCACATCTGGGCCACTTTTATTTCTGACAGGCAGAGTGGACAGTGAGAGAGAGAGAGAGACAGAGAGAAAGGTCTTCCTTTGCCGTTGGTTCACCCTCCAATGGCTGCCATGGCCAGTGCGCTGCGGCCGGCGCACCGTGCTGATCCGATGGCAGGAGCCAGGTGCTTCTCCTCGTTTCCCATGCGAGTGCAGGGCCCAAGCACTCCCGGGTCACAGCAGAGAGCTGGCCTGGAAGAGGGGCAACCGGGACAGAATCCGGTGCTCCGATCAGGACTAGAACCCGGTGTGCTGGCGCCGCAAGGTGGAGGATTAGCCTAGTGAGCTGCGGCGCCGGCCCTGGGCCACTCTTGTCCTGGTTGTCCGGCCCCTGCCATCCCCCATCAATTGGCTTCTGTTCAGTTGCTCCCAGGGCCGGCACTGTGGTCTAGGGTCTAGTAGGTTTAGCCTCCTCCTGCGGCACAGGCATCCCATATGGGCGCTGGTTCATGTCCTGGCTGCTCCTCTTCTGACACAGCTCCCTGCTGATGGCCTGGGAAAGCAGTGGGAGATGTTGCAAGTGCTTGCGCCCCAACACCCATGTAGGAGACCCAGAAGAAGCTCCTGGCTCCTGGCTTCGGATCAGCCCAGCCCTGGCTGTTGGGGCCATTTGGGGAGTGAACCAGAGGATAGAAGACTTCTCTCTCTCTCTCTCTCTCTCTCTCTCTCTCTCTCTCTCACTCTACCTCTCAAATAATTTTTTAAATGTGCTTTGCTCCCTACTGCTGCAGGGGGCTCTGCAGGTGCTGTCCCTCTGCCTGCCTCTGCCCCCTGGCTTGTTAGTCCTACCTCACACGTTACTGCCTGAATCAGCCGTCTATGGCACCAAAGCCTAAGGCTGTCATGCTGTGTGTACACATGATGCACCTGCTCTTAGCACTAGCCATTGGGTGGCTTTCCATTTAGTGGAGTGATTGATGTCTCTTCCCTCAGATGAGAACTTCAAGACAACAGAAACCACTCCTCACTGGCTGTCTGGTGCCCATTTGTATTCTTCCGGCTTCTCTCAAGCTGGCTGTGTTTCCTACTGTCAGACCCTTAGGGACCTTAGGGTTTATTGTGGTCCCAATTCAATGTGTTCGTCCACATGCAACACAGCAGCGTTGAGTTAACCAGGAGCAGCCTCCACAAGCAGATGGTGGGAGGTGGTGTCTAGGTTGAACAGGACAACTGCAACCCAGGGGCCCCAGGACTTCTGCAAGGGAGGTGAAGCCCCACCTGCCCACAGTGGGGTAGGCGGGGCTTGATAATACATCTTTGATTATCTCCTTTCCTGCCCCATCTCACCCATTTTCCCATTCATGCTTCTGTCACTTTCCATATAAATGGATCGTTTTCAAGCCCTTGTCTCAGCAGGCATTTCTGGGAGAACCCAAACTAAGCCATCCTCATTTTCCTAGTGCCTAGCATGGTACCCTATGCACAGTAAGTGCTCTGTGAGTGAATCTATGAAGGCATGCCCGGGAAGCAAACTTCGTGACACCTCGGAGAATTTCACTGCCCTTATCTGGACCTCTTTCCTCGTCTGAGTCAACAGTGCAGGTGTTGGGGCTTCGAGAACAGTTGGTCTACGAGGCCTCTAATTAGGGCATTTGTCCCAGGAGGCCGATCTTTCCTCTCCCCGCCCCCTGGAGTATATATGTCAGTTTTTGGAGACCTTTCTGTTATTACAGCTGGGGAAGGAGTTGTATTGCTGGCTGTAGCTGGTTGACAGAGGCCAGGGACGTTGCTAAGCACCCTTTGGAACACGGGACAGCCCCCATAGCTAGGCCTAATCCAGCCCAAGATGTCCAGGTAGCTGAGGCTGGGAGACGCTCTAAGATATGGCAAGTACAGACCCAAAGTCTTCAGACCCAAAGAGATGCAGTTTTGTGACCTGCTTTGCAGGAGCTCAATGACGGTGGTCCGTCTGCTCACAAATGCACGTGTTGCCCACCTTGGACTCCTACAATCAGGCTGTGTCTCACAATCACTGACGGGGTCTTATTTCTCTTTCTTTCCTGAGACATGTGGTTCTCTATTTGCCCTCCTGGATTTGAGGTTCGCTGGAGGGAGTGCTGCTCCAGGGGCCCTTGATGTGGGACCTACGCCTTGGAAACGGGAATTCACACGTTCCCGCTGGAAAGTCTTCCAGTCAATATGCAAAAACCTGTAGTCTTTTATCTTACTTGTTTTCATCCAAATCCTTGTTTCGGTCTCTCTGCATCCACAGACAAGGCTCCTCTTCACTCAACCTCTCAGTGCGCTCATCCTTCAGACAGGAGCCCCCAGTCCTCCCACCCTCTGAGAAGCCAAGATCCACACAACTTATGAAACTCAGACACTTGAGAAGCCTCCCCACAAAGCCTGAGCTGCCACGTGGGCCACGTGTCTAGCGCAGAGGCGTTGCTCCCATATGCTGGGCTTTTCTGCACTGTCCAACAGGAAAGACCCCGAGATACCACTTCATAGGGTAGACCAGGTGTTCATCCTCATTCTCCCCACCAATCACTGTAGCTCTATTTTGCTTCAAGTTCATAGGCTCTGGGGAAACCTTAAACCCTCCTCCCAGTTCCAGGAAAGGACCTTTTCCATTACTGATGCTTCACAACGCAGCTCATGTTCAGATTCCTCCATGAAACTCCTAAGTGGAGTTGACTGCTCTTCTCTGTATTCCCACATTCCCTGGAGCTCCCTGGACCACCGTAAATCATAACCGTCTTCTAACTTGCCTTGTTCCCATTAGGTCCCTCTTCTGAGCTGTAATTCCACATCAGGGTCCCATGGAGGGCTTGTTAAACACAGAATGGATTTCTGATTCAAGAGCTCTGGGCTGGAGATGCCTCCTAGCATGATCCCAGGTGATGGGAGGGCTGTGTGCAGAGACCACACTTTGAGACTTCACTGGCAAAGACCATGATTTCCCTAAGGGCAGAGATTTTGCCTCCTTAAAGTTTCTAGATTCCTAGCCTGTAGTAAGTGATTTGCTAGGTAAATTAGACCACGTACTAATTAAGTGTTCCGTGTGTGCTAAACGTAGCGAGTGTCAACAGCTGCTTTGACTTGTAAGAGAGCCCAAACCAATCCAGTTCTAATAACACCATCTTCCACTTCTTGGTCCCCAGAGACTACACATAGCATACCACACTGTCAGGGGTAGGCGGTGGCCAGGGAGAGGTAGACTGAGAGAGAAAGGAAGATCTTCCACCTGCTGGTTGGCTCTCCACGTGGCTGCAACAGCCAGGTCAGGTCCAAGCTGCAGCCAGGAGACAAGAGCACCATCCAGGTCTCCCACATGGGCGGCAGGGACCCGAGTCCTAGGACATCCACTGCTGCCTCCCAGGTGCATTAGAAGGAAGCTGGGTTGGAAGCAGAGCAGCCGGGACTCGAACTGGTGCTCCATCATGGGATGCTGGCATTGCAGATGGCAGCTTACCCTCTCTGCCCCGTGATACCAGCCCCTTATTTTCTCCTCTGATCCCTAACACCAAACCCAGCAATGCATGCTGTATTATCCTGGCTTTGCAGAGGATTTAGAAAAACTTGGAAAGTCTGTGATTTTCAATGGGAACTTCCTTAGCCCTGGAGTCTTCGGGTTATGACAAGAGGTATTTAATGAAAACCATGTGTTAAATGGAATACATTGCCTTAGAGGCTCAACTTTACTGCAAAATTTGGGAAGGGGAGGTTTTTTTTTTTCTTTCCTTTTTTGGCCAATGCATATAAGTAAATTGGCAGGATTCTATTTTTCTATATTGACTATATCAAAATGACTTTTTTTTTTATCATAAAAGGACATTTGGCCATTATGTTCTCCAAGCTTCCTGATAGTAAAATTCACTGTCCCCAGTTGGGGCTGTCTCTGAGTGCCCCCAGTGAGGCTCAGAGGTAGGTGTGTCTGGATCCAAGCTGATGTTTTTAGCGTCTTCCTTTTAAAGTAAAAAGCAGTGAGCCTGACACAGGGAAGGCCAACCTGTTAACTCAGACTACATTTCATTTTTCATAAAGCCCTGGGAATGCGGTGTAGACAAGATGAAATTGGGGCCCTTTCATGCTTAGAAATGCGTCTAAAGTGAGCCTCGCTTTTCATACCCCAAACCCTCTGCCCCATCATCTTGTTAATAGGATAGCAATGTTGTGTGAGATGCCGATCACCCCAGTCCCAACAGATGAGCTGTCCTCCATCTAAGCCCATCCCGCTGTGGCAGATACTGTCTTTCACAGCCTTCCTTGTGACTGGAGATTGTTCTAGAATCCCCTTCTGGGAAAGAGAAGAAGGCAGAGTTTCTGCTCCTGTGCCATCCTTTCCATTTGAGATGCAGGTGTGATGTCTGGAGCTATGGCAGCCATCCCAAGGCTGTGAGAGAAGCATGAGGAAGCAAAACCAGTAGGATAAGAAGGGCTGAGACTAGAAAATTAATACAGCTGTTAAGCTGCTACAGGAGCTGCAGACGGCTTCGTTCGGGTCTTCAGTGAATGGTCAAAACCTTTCAGGTGAAGCCACGACGTGCCGCGGAAGCATCCGTACCGGACGTTCGCCCCTCGAGTCCACCCTTCCAACGCTCGCAGACTTAGCTGTCCTGGACAGAGAATATCTCAGAGGGGTTCAGACTAATCTGGCTGCTTACGTTGCTCATTTTCCTCTGTAACCCAAATTGTTACTGTGCATTGTTTAGAATCCGGGGCGGGCATTTAGTGCCGCAGTTACCGTGCTGTTCGAGACACCCACATCCTCTATCAGAGTCTCAGCTCAGCTCTGGCTGATACGGACCTTAGCAGGAAGCTGGCGATGGCTCAAGCACTTGGGCTCCTGCCACCCACGTGAGCCTGGATGGAACCCCAGGCTCCCCAGCCCTGGTTGTTGCAGGCATTTGGGGAGTGAGCCAACAGACTGAAGATTCGTTCCCCCCCCCCCCCCAGCTCCGACCCTCCCTCCCTCTCTTTCTCCTCTTTCTCTTCTCTTGGCTTTTTAAATAAAATGAAAATAGGGGCTGGCACTGTGGCACAGTGGGTTAAAGCCCTGGCCTGAAGCACCGGCATCCCATATGGGCGCCGTTGCTAGTCCTGGCTGCTCCTCTTCCCATCCAGCTCTCTGCTATGGCCTGGGAAAGCAGTAGAAGATGGCCCAAGTCCTTGGGCCCCTGCACCCACGTGGGAGACCCAGAGGAAGCTCCTGGCTTCGGATCAGCGTAGTTCCGGCCGTTGCGGCCATCTGGGGAGTGAACCAGCAGATGAAAGACCTCTCTCTCTCTCTCTACCTTTCTCTGTAACTCCGTGTTTCAAATAAATAAAATAAATATTTTTAAAAATAGAATGAAAATACTTTTTAAAAATTCTAAATTTGAAGCACTGCATTTCCTGTGTTCTTTCATTTGATAAATATCTATGCATTGTTTTTTAAAGATCTATATTTATTTGAAAGGCAGAGTTACAGAGAGAGAAGGAGAGAGAGAGAGAGAGAGAGAGAGAGAGGTCTTCCATCTGCTGGTTCACTCCCCAGTTGGCCGCAATGGCCAGAGCTGTGCCGATCTAAAGCCAGGAGCCAGGAGCCAGGAGCTTCTTCTGGGTCTCCCATGCAGGTGCAGGGGCCCACGCACTTGGGCCATCTTCCACTGCTTTCTCAGGCCATAGCAGAGAGCTGGATGGGAAGTGGAGCAGCCGGGACTAGAACCAGTGGCCATATGAGGTGCCAGTGCTGCAGGCCACAGCTTAACGACAGTCCCAGTCCCTAGTCATTATTTTTTATGACACCCCGTAGACATTGGCCTAAGGCAAGAAACCAAAGAGAGAAAATCTCTGTCATGGGGGGGGGGGGGGGTGTTCACATTCCAAGCGTGGGAGGTGCTCTGGAGGAGAGCGGAGGCGGGGCAAGTGGGCGGAGAGCAGCAGGCGGGCTGTGCTGCACTTTCCTGTGGGGTGGCCCCAGGCGATCTCTGATAAAGTTGGTCCCAAGGACGGGACCGGGTGGGGAGGGAGGAGAGGATTTCAGAACAGAAGACACTGCAGGTGCAAAGGCCTGAGGCGGGGGGGGGGGGGGGGGGG
>CM027396.1:17207361-17246835 GCA_015711505.1 Sylvilagus bachmani | reverse complement strand
TAGGTTGTGTAAGAGAACACCCCTGATCTGTACAAGTCCACCAACCAGCCAGTGAAAATCCGCTCTCCGCTCTGCAACTTGGAGCCAGGGGCTTAGCCGTCCTGTGCCTCAGTTTCCCTAGCTGTAACCTGGGGACCGAGAGACGGCATGATGCAACCAACACATGATAGCAGCATTCTAAGCACCCACGACCCCGTGCAGCGGGCGGACCCTCTCCCTTCCGTACACACAGTGCGGCCAAGGCATGGGGCCCACACCTGCCAAGTGGTGGCGTCACAATTTGAAAGACCAAGTGCCCCAATTGGCCCTGGCAACTATGATGCAGACACGTTGCTCGCGAATAAGCGGTCCACGGAGCACCACGGTGACTGCCTTTGTGGCCGTGGCTGCCCACTGGTGTTCCTAGTGCTCTTAGCACCGGCGTCACGGCCAGCCGCCCAGGTAACCATACCCCCACCGGAGTGGTGGAGGACTGAACAAAGAAAGCAAAGACCATCCTCCTGCCTGGTGGGATGCCTGCATCTGCCTCCCCTCCTGAGAGGGCCTGGCTGGGGGTGGGGCGGGGGGGGGGGAGTAAGCACTTGAGGGATGCAAGGAGAAAAGTGCCCTCACTCTCCACCCCCAGCCTGGTAAGCCAGGCAAACCGCATGCCCCCAGCTGAGGCATCACATAACCGTGGCAGCTGTCCAGAGCAGAGGAGGCTCACACCTGTTTGCAATGTAATTTAGCGATGATCAGCCTTCGCATCCAGCTGAAATTCAAAGACCGAAGAGTGGGGGGTGAGGGAGGGGTCTGTGTGTGTGTGTGGGGGGGTGGTGCTTAGGGAAGTTGGAAAGGTAAGACGATCGAATGTCCTAAATTGCCTCCACTTTAAGGCCTTATATAAAAATTTCCTGTAACGCATGTTCCCATAAATAAGAGATCGCTGAACAAGTCCAGAGCAAGATGGTTTTTCTTGCTGAATTGTCCCGGAGGGGGCGCTCAGGGCCAGCCCACTGACGTCTCTCAGATGATCTTGTAAAAAGCCTGGCTCACAAGGCTCACCATGTCGTGTGCACCATAGGACCACATTTCAGATTCACCAGCCCAAGGGGCTGGTGCCCCAACCTACCAGGCCCCGTCTCTGCTTACAGAGATATTGGGGGGGTGTGTGTCTGGTGACTCCTGGGAGTCTCTCCAGCCAGCCCACCTCCATCCGAATTCAAATCAACCTGTCAGGGCCGGCCAAGATGGACAGCATAATCCCCGATGCTGGCTGCAAAGACCCCAGCCAGATATTGGGGTCACTGGGGCACACACTGACAGTCCTCGGGGAAAAGTGTGCAGGATGCACCTGGCCAATTGGTCCCAGTTTCTCTCGAGGGAAAGATGGAAGAGGCAATTTCCTTGTTGATAAGATTCAGATCCCACGCGGGTTTATCCTGTGCCTGCTGAATACCCAAGGATTGCCCTAGGCTCCAAGAAGGGCGATGCCTACGGTGATGGCGATGCCTACGGTGATGGCGATGGCCACAGTGATGATGCTGGTGGTGATGGTGGTGATGATGATGATGATGGGATGTCAGAGGGAGGGAGAAGGGAGCAAGAGCAACTCCTAAGTGGGCATTTGCTATGCACCCCCAGCATGCATTGCATCGTTTGGTTCTCACAACAACCCTAGGATTCAGACACTCTTTTTTTTTTTGACAGGGAGAATTAGAGAGAGACAGAGAGAAAGGTCCTCCTTCCATTGGTTCACCCCCCAAATGGTTGCTACGGCTGGTGCGCTGTGCTGATCTGAAGTCAGGAGCCAGGTGCTTCCTCCTGGTCTCCCGTGCGGGTGCAGGGCCCAAGCACTCGGGCCATCCTCCACTGCCTTCCTGGGCCACAGCAGAGAGCTGGACTGGAAGAGGAGCAACTGGGACAGAACCGGCGCCCCAACCGGGACTAGAACCAGGGTGCCGGCACCAGAGGCAATGGGTTAGCAAAGTGAGCCGCGGCGCTGTTATTGTGTCTCAGCACACAGATACACAGCATATCAGCAGCCTGCCCAAGCTCTCAGGATCCACGACTTTGATTTCGTTTCCATCATCATCATCATGGTTTTCTGGCAAAGAAACAATGATCAGGACATATTAAAGGAGTTTGCCGGGGCCACAGTTGCTGAGTGCGTGCGTCCCTCTGTGGCTCTGAGCACCGCTCTGGGCCCTGCGGCTCTGCCAGCGAAATGGTGCCCGTGGTCTCCTTGGATCTCCGCTGTCATGCTCCACAGAAAGGATTTGGACACACAGCTGTCCTCCATCGTGACCCTAACAACACTTCTTTGGAGATGGGGCAATCATGAAAGCTGAAAAAGAGACCCAGAGTTAAGCCACAGACCTGGCCCACAGTGCACCACCACCCGGCGTCGGGCTGGCGACAGGCTGCGATCTTTGTCTTCATCGGCAGCCACTGCTCTAGAGCAGAGAGAGAGTGAGATAGCAGGCAGTGAGAACACCCCATCCCTCCAACATCTCTCACCCTGCTTGAAGCTTAGCTCCGTGCATCTGATTGGAAGGGCCTGGGTCACTTGTCACCCCTTATCGCAGGGAATGCTGGGACAGCAAGAACTTGCCATCCATCAGCTGCAGAGTGAGGGGGTCTCTGCCCCTCCTGAGAGTCAAAGAGCACGGAGGTCCCTACACACGGGAAAATTACAAGGCTGTGTGTGTGTGTGTGTGTGCATGCGTGTGCACGCTCTACATGTGTGCAAACAAAATCTAGCTCAAAAATACATGGAGAGCTGGGTCTCCAGGTGGCTGCGATCCCCAAAGCGACATTCTCTCACCCTCACTCTGCCGTCCTCTCTGCCGACGGCCTCCTAGTGAAGGCTCTGAGGGCAGAGCCCGGGCCTCACCACGGCAGGTGCAGCTCACCAGAGACCAACAGGGGAATGAATAGAATTTGTTCTCCTGCCATCTGCGTTCTGAGCAGGGGCGCCCCGTGTGTCTCCACCTCTCCGTCCACCAACTCTCGGGTACTGCCTGGGCCCCTGGCCTGCCTCTGGCTTGGCTGAGACACGGACTGTGCACTGGCTTGGCCTGCATGAGCGCCCTGGCTGGGGGCTGCTTGATTCTGGCAGCACACAGACATGGTGTGTGTCTGCCCTTGGCCGCCACAGCGCCTGAGATCAAGGCCCCAACCCCACTCTTTCCAACGACTCCACCTCTCCTGGCCTCTGTCTCCTCCTAAGTAAATGATACGGCCCACCTCCCAGGATTAGTACCCAGACCTCTGGAAACAGAACAACACCAGGCGCCAAGTGCATTCAGTACATTCCAGTTATCGGCATCGCCCACTGGGAGAGGGAGGCTTGGGGAATGTCACCCGTTTTTGACTTCCTGACTTTTACCCTATAGTTTTTAAGAAAATGTTTATTTGTCATCCCTGGAAAGGCAGAGGGCAGACACACACACACACACACACACACACACACACACACGTGGGAGGGAGGGAGGGAGAGAGAGAGAGAGAGTCCATCCACTGGTTCTCTGCCCAATGCCCAATAACAGTCAGAGCTGAGCCAGGCTGAAGGCGGGAACCCAGGCTTCCATCTTGATCTCCCATGTGGGGGGCATGGGTTGAAACCCCCAAGCCATCATCTGCCCCCCAGGATGCATTCGAGGGAAGCTGGATCAGCCCTCAAACCAGCACCCCAACAAGGGACGCAGGCATCCCGAGCAGCAGGGTCACGGCCACCCCAGAGCATGGGGTCTCTACCCTGCAGGCCTTGTCCCCCACAGGGCGATGCCTCATCTCCTAGGGGCACGGGGGCTGGAAAAGGTGTTGCAAGACCAGCAGCAACCACGATAATAGAAGCTGAAATCATTGAACACCTGCTAGAAATCATTCTCCAGGCTAAATGGCGCTTAAAGTCTTGCCACTCAAATCTGGTCCCCAGAGCAGCAGAGCTGGTTAGAGATGCAGAATCTCGGGCCCTAGCCAAGACCCGTCTCTCCTCCCACGCCCTGGGGAGTGGGAGCTTCTAGACACTTGTGCTCTTTGGGAATTTAGGTGAAGTGGATTCTAACAGTTGGACGTGGGCGGCTTAGAGACCTAGGCGGCTTAGAGACCTAGGCCCTTGGGAAGAGAGACCAAGCACGAAGGAGGGAGGGTGGATCAGAGCCACAGTGACAAGCAAGGGCCACACCCTTCCAGGGCATGGAAGGTGGAGAGAGAGAAAGGATGGACGTGGTGGAGTGTGCTGCACTGAGACAACCCAACTCCACGCACTCGGCTGGGATGAGACGGCTGTGTTTTCAAATCGTGCGTGGTCAAAAGTCACGTAGTAAAACATGACTGTCAGTGACCACAAGCTGCAGACTCACAGGCATCTGACTGCTCTTCCTGCTGGAGCTGCTGAGCAGAGCTCCTCCCCAGAGCTCTGCAGCTGGGCACCCCGAACCCCGAAACAGAGCGTGACGCTTGCTTCGCAGCCGCACCAGGGCAGGCGGTCCGGGCGCTCCGCCTCACGGCCACATCCCCCACTCATGGAACGATCCGTGGTGCATAGTGGGTGCACCTACTCTGCACCTACTAAATATGACCTGGAGAGAATGACTAGGTATCGATCCAAACCGACAAAAGCCCAGCTGAACCTCACCGTCTGGCATAGAAGCCAGATTCAAATCAGCAAGTTGCTCAGCCATCAGAATAATTTACAGCAGCTGTTTCCAACCGCTGGTTGTGAACACAAAAGGGCAGGATCCATCCATTAACACACACACACACACACACACACACACACACAGCTGGGGGCTCCCAAGCTGTACACACAATAGATTTTTTTCCCTCTATCTATAACGCTGATTATGATGGCTGCTTTATTATCACGACAGCACACCAAGTGGTGGCCACGGCATCTCCTATTGATCCCCAGTAATTTATCGACTACTTCACATTAGAAACACTCGCATCAGAAGAGGCACTTGTCAGGGAAAAGCGTCAGAGGTGCCCTGCACCCACTCTTTCTCCCGTGGGGGACCGTCGGCCTGCAGCCGGCCGAACTGCCTTCATTCGTCTTTAGAGATCAGAGAAAGTCCTGGTTTGAGGAAAGCCAGGCTGGGCTGCGGGAGAGGGCTGTGCAGGATCTCATCGGGAGGCGCCCGCGTCCCAGGAGAGCGGGGCTGCCCTTTTAACCAGCGCTTCATCTTTGGGGTCTGACGCTCAGACAGTTGGCGCTCCTTCCAGCGTCCCCAGCAGCGTGGAGAGGGGACATCCGCTCCATTGAGATGTCCGCATGCTCTTAGTCACTGGTGTGCGAGGCATGGGAGAGAGGGAGGGGTGGGAAGGGGAGGGAAAGGGAGAGGGCAGGGGGAACGTGAAGAGGGGAGAAGGGAAGGAGGGCAGGGAGCAAAGGAAGTGGGGAGCAGAAGGCTCTCTCCATTCCTATCCGCTCCTCAGTCTGGCCTGTCTACACTTCCTGGGCCCTCTGGGTACGTTTGGCCAATGGAAGACCTTAGTAGCAAATGGGATGTGGGATCTGTCTCTCTCTCTCTTTCTCTTTCTCTCTCCCCCTCCCAATGGCACCTCCAGCAGAGTCTGGGTGTCTTCTGCGGCTCGCTCTCCCACCAGACAAGCCCCCTCCCAAGCAGCCCTCATCATGGTTCTGGCTACGTCTAGATGGTTCTGGATTCTGCTAACGCCCCTTGCTCCTCTGGGTCTTCAGCACTGGGGCAGAAGCAGCCTGTTGATGCTGCTTGTCTTCCAGTTAACATCATTTCTATTCCGTCTTCTTGTCCACTGTTGCTTCTCACTGCCCTGAGCACACCCTCCTCTCACTGGGGGCTTCAGGGCTGAACCCCTTCCATTTTCCCCTTAAGTGAAACCTGTTCTTGGAGCAAGTGCTTGGCTAGGTGGCAAAGACCTTGCCTGGAATCCCCTCACCCCCAGAATACCTGGACTCCAGTCCAGTCTCTGCTTCCTGTTCCAGCTCCTGCTAATGTCCATCCTGGGAGGTAGTGCCGATGGCTCAAGTGCTTTGACTTAGGATCCGAGCCCAGAGGGTGTGGCTCCAGAGCTCCCATTCTAACACAAAACACAGGCTGCCTATGGTGTGTCCTGAAGTCCAGTCTGTGGGAAATGGAGAGAGACGTGGGTTCCAGAGGTGGGATCCTGGGCAGGTCATATGACCTGCTTGTCCCTCAGTTCCTCATTGGCAAATGGGGGGGACTCTAAGGGTCACCACCCCCGGTGTTATCACCAGGACCCCAGGAGGAGGGAGGCAGATGTGAGCTCCTTGCTGTACAGCCCCTCAACCCATCTCTGAGTTCACCCGCAGCTGTGGGAGACAGCTCCTGGGCTGGCTGGTGGTGCCACTTTGGGGAAAAAAAATCCATGCTAGGATAAATACTATGTGTTCAGCATAACACCTGTCATGTAAGAATAAAACTCAGGTTAGTGATACTGGCCATGCACCGTTAAGGTTCCATGCATTTAGCCTAGTGGATAAGATGCTGGGTAGACGCCCGTGGCCACCCTGGAATGCCTGAGGTTCATCCCTGGCCAAGGCAGCCTGGGAGGGGCAACAGTGGTACCCAAGTAATCGAGTTCCTGTCACCCACGAGGGAGACCTGGGCTGAGTTCTCACTTCCCAGCTTCCATCCTGCCCAGCTCCAGCCATTGCAGGGATTTGGAGAGTGAACCGGAGGATGGGAGCACACACTCTCTCTCTCTAATAAATTTTAACTTTTTAAAATTCTTTAAAAAGAGTGACATCCTTCTAAACACCAGCACACAGGTTAAGTCTACTACAAGTAGCTGCTGGTGCTCCACCCGCCTCACTGGTCATCCCTGACCAGCCCAGACCCCCCACCAAGAACAGGCTTCTGTCCCCTTTGCTGTGTTTTGCATAATTCCTTTTATTTATTTGAAGGCAGAGAATCACACAGAGAGCTCTCCCATCTTCTGGTCCATTCCCCAAATGCCTTGTCCATGACTCAACCCAGGTCTCCCATGGGAGCGGCAGGGACCCAAGTACTTGAGCCATCGCTGCTGCCTCCCAGGGAGGCACCAGCAAGAAGCTGGGACCAGAAGCAGAGTGGGACCCACACCCAGGCACTCAGAGATGCAGATGTCCCACGGGGCCACGTGACCAGTGCACCAAACCCCTGCCGCTCCATCACCCTTCTTTCTTATCTCATGGTCCTTGTAGATCTGAGAACCTCGACCATGTAGCTCCTGGCTCATGACTCCTCTTCCTGGCTCAAGGCTGCACTTCGAGGCTCATGGGAGCCATGCATTTTTGCCTCATGAACCCCTCCCACCATAAAAAATAACATTAAATTAAATAACATGTTTTTGTTGTAGTTTTCACTACTTAAACATTGTATTTTTGGAGCCAGTGCTGTGGCACAGTGGGTTAACGCCCTGGCCTGAAGCGCCAGCATCCCATATGGGCGCCGGATCTAGTCCCGGCTGCTCCTCTTCCGATCCAGCTCTCTGCTATGGCTTGGGAAAGCAAAAGAAGATGGCCCAAGCCCTTGGGCCCCTGCACCCATGTGGGAGACCTGGAAGAGGCTCCTGGCTTCGGATCAGCGCAGCTCCGGCCATTGCAGCCATCTGGGGAGTGAACCAGTGAATGGAAGACCTCTCTCTCTCTACCTCTCTCTGTGACTCTGTCTTTCAAATAAATAAAATAAATCTTTAAAAACATTCCATTTTTTTCTTTCTATATAGGCTAAAATTCATTGGTTTGTATGGATTTTTTTCCTTGATTACTTTTCATATTTTTTCCGATACGAGGAAAAATCCTAGAATCCCAGCATGTTATTTTGGCTTTTAATGGTAAGGAATTTAAAAGGGGGCCCCTAAAAGGATGGGGGTTCCCAGGGCATGCAGGAATCCCACAGGCCTGTTCTCTCCTTGGACTCTCAACCTGGGGCTCTGCTGGACAGCCCTGTTGCAAAGCATCGTGGGAGGAGACGCTATGCAAATGTGGCCTGCTCCTGATGCTTGCTGGGGAGCCAAGGCTGCAGTAATCGCTCTACTGATCCTGCCCTGCGGCGTGGAGTGAGCACCCCACAGCGCACGCGCGCCCTGGGGCTGCCCTGGCGGCGACAGAGCCGCTGCGCTGACCCTCGCCCTCCCTGCCAGCCCAGGCCCTGGCAGACCTGTTGAATGGGGCTTTCATTTCTCTGACCCCGGGGTCATCCGTTTTCAGAACGTGAAATATGGCCGCCTGGCCGAGGACAGAAGCCCGGAGATAAGCGCCAGGGAGGAGCCGCCCATCCAACAAGCCGTGACTAATGATGATTGGGCTGTGTTTGGCGGAGCAGAATTTATTTGGCTGCTGGTTCCTCGGGGATTAACTCTTTGTGGACTCTCCGGCCCCAGGCTCTGGGGTGCCTGGGCTCCGATTCTGTCCACGCACGTGCAGAGGTGGGTGGGGAGTGCGTATGCGATTGTTCCTTGTGATAGGAAAGGAGGGAAGAAGGGAGAGAGGGGGGCTGTAGGGGCTCCCACTCTCCACGCCGCCGCCACCCCAGGATAGGCTGGAGGGCAGGATCGGGAGAGAGGGAAGGAGGGTAGCGAGTTGAGCGCATACTTGTTCCACGTTGCTGAGCCATCAGCGTGATGAAATTGACTTCCATCTGTTGTGTGCCCACCAGGAGCATGCAAATCTCCTGTAATCTTAACCAATCTAGGAGGTCCGTACTGTTCTCCAAGCCCATTGAACAGACAAGGAAACTGAAGCTCACTTCTGATTCTGTGTGCCCATTTAATGCAGCAGGAAGTGGCGCTCAGAGCCGTGAAGTCGCTCACCGGGGAACAGCAGGGCTGGGACCTAACCTGAGGCTTCTTGGTCTTTCTGGCTTCTGTTCTGGCTCTACAAGGCTCTGCCGAGCTGTCTTCCGGTGTAAACATTGAGGTTATTTTTTCAATCGGGTTTTATTTATTTTTTCTCCATGCAACAAACAACCTCAACGTCTCGGAAGTGAGCCACAGTAAATATTTATTTTCATCCTCCTGGGTCTGCAGGTCGGCTGTGGCTTGGCTGGGAGAGTCTGGGCCTGACCAGGTCAGGTATGGCTCCAGCCTCCTGGCAGGCTCAGGTCTTCCTGTTTGTTCCAGGGGCCCCCAGCAGCTCCTTGGGCCTTCTCACAGTGAAGTAGGGAAAACCAGCCCACCCGCCTGGCCCCATTGGAAGCCTTCGCCCCACCCACATCCTTCAACCTCCCATTGGTCTAAGCAGGTCACGTGGGCAAAGCCACAGCCAACAGCCAGGAGGCTGGGGCAAGGATAGGGAGAATGGAGTTGAGGTGCGATAGTCACGTTACACAGATGACGGCGAAGACGTGAGGACTCGGGGAGGTCGGAGGGATGAAAACAACACCCTGCCTACCTCATCCCTGACACTCAGCGGAATCAAGCACACACAGAAGTGCACACACACAGACAGGCACACACACAGACACACATAAGCACACACACAAGTGCATACACAGGTACACACACAGATACATACACAGGTACACACACAGATGCATACACACACATACAAGTACACACAGGCAGATACACACATAGGGACACACAGATACACATACACACACAGGCACACACACATATACACAGGCACACATAGGCACACACAGATACACAGGTGTACACACAGGCATGTACACACAGACACACATGGGCACACGCAGGTACACACAGACACATACACACAGATATGCACAGGTACCCACACATACACAGGGACACACAGGTACACACACACAGGCACAAACACATACACAGACACACACATACACACAAGCACATAGGGGCACACACAGGCACACACACACAGACACACACACACACAGGTACACACACACAGGCACACACACAGGGACACACAGGTATACACACACATACATACACAGAAGCACATAGGGGCACACACAGACACATACACACAGGCACACACACAGGCACACACACACACAGGCACACACACACACAGGCACACACACACACAGGCACACACCGGCACACAGGGGCACACACAGACACACACACACAGGCACACACCGGCACATCATTGCATGTCCTGTAAATGGTTGCCACCTCCAAGTCATCTATGCCGTGGTTCTCCCCAAGGCTATTTTCCCACCGGGGACATTTGAAATGCCGGGGGGCAATTCTGGTGGTCACAACGTGGGGGTACTGGTGTCCTACACTTATCTGGTGACTAGTGACCACCTTAGAACGCTGCGAGGACGCCCATGACTGGGACTCCTCCAGCCCTGAACATCAACCGCGCTAGGGTGGGAGAATCCTGACGTTAACCAGTGATACCCTAACCCCGTGGCTGAGCAGCCCACTAAAGCTACAGACCCCACGGGGCCCGGGGCACAAGTCTCGATGCAGAGGGGCTGTGAATCTGTACTTCCGACTAGCAGGTTAGGAGACTGATTGACCAATCAGCACTTGGAAACTGCTGCTTTGGGGCCTTGGTATGCCCAGACAGAAACCCCCAGCAAAGCCTCCTTTGGGATCTGAACCGAGCAGCCTTCCTCGGGGGCCTCGCAACACCGCCCTCCCCAGCAACCCAGCGAGGCTGCATCCCAGCCTGAGGGTTCGCCGGCTTCGCCCATGGTCTGAGTCTCTAAGTGGCCCGGGCGATCTCCAATTTCTCTCCTCCTCTGCCTTTCACTTTTAAAACCAGGAGGAATTCGAGCAAAATGTAACCCATATGTTTGGGGAATCATTTACACTTAAATCATGAAAGTACTGCTGTGGTTTTTAAGAGCTATTTGATGTCCAAAACACCTTACGAGGATCTTAAAAATAAGTGTTTTAAAGTCTCTCTTTACTTTCAGTTGGATTTTCTTCTGGGTAAGTGAATTCAAATGATGTAAAGCTGGGGGGTGGGGGTGGGGGGCTGCAGGAAGACCCAAGCTAAGAGTCTGAAGGAAATTCGACACCCACAGATCAGCTCTTCTGCTCTCACCTCCAGCATCCCTGGAGATGTTTCCATTTCATGGACTAAAGTGGCTCTTACTCTCCGGTGATCACAGGCTCAGGTGGCCACTCGCTTGGGTCTTTGGACCTCTTCTCATTTTGCTGGTCAGTGCTTGGGGGACCCATTCTTAAAGCGCTTTGACTCGCCTTAGACAGAGATCCAGTTCCTCTTCCAGTGGCGGTGTTGTTTCTAAACAGCCACTCTGCAGCCAGCAGAGCGTTGTACTGTTCCACCTGCATCCCGGGAAGACCCAGGTGAAGGCTGAATTCCGGGACGGAGCATACATGTGGGTTTGCCACCAGGGCAAGTGGGCCTGCGTGCGTGGGGAAATGATTGGCCGGAATAGTTCATGGAAGCCCTGTCATCCGCAATGGCTCTGCTCCTGAGACTCCAAGCCCACGCAGGCAATCCTAAGCGTGGAGTAAGATGGCTTCAAATATTCTGCACCATTTGTAATACAGAAACACCAGAACAATTGAATAGAATGACAATAGCAAAATGGCGCATTTGGCGATGGTTTATCTTTGAGCAGCCACACTAGCCCCCATGGGCACTAAGGCTGTGTAGCTGTAAGAAAGGGGGAGGGGGCTGGCTCCACGGCTCACTAGGCTAATCCTCTGCCCACGGCACCAGCACTCTGGGTTCTAGTCCCGGTTGGGGTGCCGGATTCTGTCCCGGTTGCTCCTCTTCCAGGCCAGCTCTCTGCTGTGGCTCGGGAGTGCAGTGGAGGATGGCCCAGGTCCTTGGGCCCTGCACCGCATGGGAGACCAGGAGGAAGCACCTGGCTCCTGGCTTCGGATCAGCGCAGTGCACCAGCCGTAGTGACCACCTCGGGGGTGGGTGAACCAACGGAAAAAGGAAGACCTTTCTCTCTGCCTCTCTCTCTCACTTTCTAACTCTGCCTGTCAAAAAAAAAAAAAGAAAGAAAGAAAGAAAAGAAAGGGGGAGGGAATGATTCATTTATTTTTAAAAGATTCATTCATGTATTCTGAAGGGCAGGGTTTACAGAGAGAGAGGTCTTCCATCCACTGGTTCACTCCCCAGATGGTCCCAATGCCCAGAGCTGGGGCAATCCAAAGCCAGGAGCCAGGCGCTAGGAGCTTCCTTCGAGTCCCATACATGGGTGCAGGGACCCAAGCACTTGGGCCATCTTCCCAGACACATCAGTAGGGAGCTGGGTGGGAAGTGGAGCAGCCGGGACTTGAACCAGTGCCTACATGGGGTGCCAGTGTTGCAGGCAGTAGCTTCACTCACTACACCAGAATGCCGGTCCCAATGATTCTCTTTTTCAAAGAGTTATTTTATTTATTTGTAAGGAGGAGAAAGAGAGAGTTCTATGACGGGTTCACTCTCCAAGTGGCTACAATGGCCAGGCAGAAGCCAGGAGCCTGGAACTCCATCCGGATCTCCCACGTGGGTGACAGAGACCCAAGTACTTGGGCCATCATCCCCTGCCTTCCCAGGCGCGTTAGCAGGGGCCTGGATTGGAAGCAGAACTGCTGGGACTGCAGCTGCCCCGCTGGTGCGGATGTCGGCATCACACGCAGCGGCTTCATCGCACGCACCTCCACACTAGCCCCAAGACTGATTCGCCTTTTTCTGTAAAAGGAGATGAATTATGTGTCTCCTGGGAGGAGGGGATGCTTTGGAACATTCTTTTTCCTTCTTTCTTTCTTTACTTTTAAAAACATTAGAGAGAAACGGAACGCTTACTGTACCTATGGGCTCCAGCGTCACCTTGCGGCGCCTGTGTCCAGTGTGAACCGACGCTCGCAGGACACCCTTTGTAATTCCTTGAGCTCCTCTCTTCTCCTTGCCCTGAAAATGCCTGCTAGGTTGTTGTGAGCTGTGGTCACCACCCGCCGTGTGCTGCATAGCAACATACTCCTGCTAAGTCTGGCCTGATACACGTTATCTAACCTTCCTCCCCTCCCCGCCCCTGCCAGCCTCGGGAGTCACTATTCTGCGTTCAGATTGAGTTTTCCTGGCTCCTACATATGAGAGAGAACAGAGAGCATTAGTCTTTGTGCGTCTGGCTTATTTCACTTCACATCATGTCCTTCGGTTCCATCCATTTTGCGGCAAGCGAAGCCTGCAATCCCAGTGCTGGGTGTTTCTCCAGAAGGCGTGAAGCCATTGCGTCAGAGCCATACCTGCTCCACCGTGGGTACAGAGCGCCATTCACAACAACCAAGATGCGCAATCAACTCAGGTGGCCATCAACAGAAAACGGGGTATATAAACACAGTGGAATAGTGTCGAGCCCCCAACAGGAATCCAATCCTATCCTTTGCGGCAGAAAATGGAGGGAACAGGAAATTGTCAGGAGGGTTGGCGTTAGCCTGGTAAAGGGAGGAGGAAAGGTATTCCAGCCAAGAAGGAAGAAGGAGGCCGAGCAGAGTGGAGCGAGCAGAAAACTGAGGGCTTGGCCGCTGCTGGAGCTCCGAGGTGGGAGGAGAGAGCAGAGTGGACAGCCTGGGATGCCGAGTGGGCAGCCTGGGCTTTAGCCTGGAGGCAGTGGAGAGCCACCGGAGGCGTTTGGGCATGGAAAGGGCAAATCTGCACTTTTGTAGGAGGGCTGGGGCCATGGAATGAGCAGTAGGTGAGAAAAGTGAGAGAGGGGGCCAGGGCACTCAGCTGGGGTCTCTCTCAGGGGCACCCACACAGGAGACTGGAAGCCTGCGTTGGCCATGTTCCAGCTGACTCACTCAACCAAGTCTCCATGGAGGTGGGGGTGGGATTTGTTTTAGACACGTCTGGAAGGGGCGGTGGCAGAACCTGAGGAGTTCGTGGATGTGGAGGGGGAGCAAGGAAAAGCAATGGATGACCCAGGGTTCGTGGTTCAGAGCTGAGTGGATATTGTGGAGATTCCCTGAGCTGGAGGGGCCAGGAAGCAGCACGTTTGGGAGGAGACAGGTGCACAGCCGAGGGCAGAGTGGGCCAAGGTGGAGATGCCCAGGCAGTAGGTGGCTGGTCAACCCTGGGCGCAGGTGCACATGTAAATCCCAGGGGACCACACAGCCTACGGTGCTATTTGGAAACACAGGAAGAGTAAGGTGAGCCCGAGGGTCTGCTGAGTGAGCCATGGGTGACTCCTGTGCCAAGTCTTCTACGTGACGAGTCTGCAGGTGCATTCAAAGGGGGAGGGGTGCCTGCCGGTCTCCCAGCTGAGACGTGTATAGGGAAATCTAGGCAGACCAGGCCACGGGGGGCAAAGATGAGAAAGGGAAGGACTTGGATGGGACACGACTGAGGGAACTTGACGGCTTGGGTGGGCCATACCCACGGAAGGAAAGGGGGCTGCTGAGAGAATTACAGCAGAAAGAGAGGCCCAGGGCGCTGAGAGAAGCGAGGAGGGGAAACAAGACTCCATGCACACAGGCACAAGACAGAGAAAGGGGAAGGCAACATCAGAGAGAACAGAAGAGACGGGGGCCAGGAGCCTCTCGTGCCTCGGTGTGTGGTGAGCAGGCACCAGGTCCAGCCCAGCTCACCCATAGGCAGGGAAGGGCTCCCCCGCCCCTGCCCCTCCTAGGAGCCCGGCACAGGCTGCAGCAGAGTTCTCCGCCCGCCTCCCACCCCCAGCATGGAGAGCTCCAGGGCAAGTCCAGTTGCCTCCCGTCCTCTGAAGGGGTGGCCCCGGGGGGCCCTGTCCTCAGGTGGCACTGGAAGGAGCAGCGTTGGGTTCTGAGGACAGGAGACTTGGAGAGACTCCTAGTGGGCCCGTGGGAAGAAAATCTGCAAGAGGCAAGGAGTGGCCGAGGCTGGAGAAATTCAGGGGGCAAACACAGAGCGAGATCCCTGGGTGGATTCCCGTATCAGTAAGCACCTGAGTGCATGACCCGCCCATCCTGTTTCTCTCCTAGCCTGGAGCTCAGCGCATCACTAGGACTCAGAAATTGCTGGCTACCACCATGACCGTGGCATCATTGAAGCGTCCAACCCAGAAATCCCAGCGGGGCCAGCAGAGTTCAACAGTGAGTGCTGGGGACACTGCAGCCAGGTCTGCATGCCCACAGGCTCAGATGTCCCGAGAGAAGCCGGCAATCCAGGCTGCAGGTGAGGATTTTAAATGCTGACTCCAGGAATGTTTTCATTGCCGGTAGGTCAACTAAAGCACAGCCGAGGCTCCGCGCATGTGTGAGTGTGTGTGAGTGTACGTGTGAATGTATGTTCGAGTGTGTGAGTGTGTATGTGGGTATGTGAATGTGTGTTCCCCAGGGCCACTCTGGAGTTTTTCTTCAAAGAAACTCAGAAAACAATTTAAACCTCTGCTATTCTCTCTCTCTCTCTCTCTCTCTCTCTCTCTCTCTCTCTCTCTCTCTACTTTGGGCACAGTTACAGGTGGGGAGCAGGGGTCCCTGCGGTGTTCTATGGCCTGTGGGCTGTCCCTGTGGACACCCAGCTGCAGCACCCATGTCCCTGAGACAGCCGCTCTCTTACCCCTTCTCCGCACACCCCGCGCTTGGCAGTGAGCGGCCTCATCTCCGGCTAAGCGAGCCCCCAGTGCGGGGAATCCCCAGTGTAGTGTGCTCGGAGCTCCCTCACTCTCATTGCTTGGCTTTCTGATCGGGGAGACTGAGGCACAGGGGTGCTGAGGGCCACGTGTGGCGCCTACAGTCGGAGGTGGCAGAGCGGGCTCAGACCCCAGCCTCCCAAACACCCACCCGGGGCACCCTGCACTCTCACCAGGTTAGTGTTTGTCCCCAGGGCATTTCTCCTGCAGCCCAGCAGCTTTTAACGTAGCCCTTTAAAAATGAAAAGGCCCCAAGGCTGTCTCTCCAGTGTCGCCCGCTGGACAGTCGGCAGGTTTTATCTGCCAGCACTTAGAGGGGAAAAAAGAAGAAAAGAAAGATACTGCCGCTTTCGAAGAATCCAAGGCCCCGGCATCTTAACAAGGAAGCTCTGTTTCTTATCATCTTCAAAAAGCCTTTATTAAGCCTCGCTGGGCTCATGTGGCCGGGCCAGGCACTTTACAGTCAGATCAATCAGCGGTCCATCACCAAAGCTGCCCCGCGAACCTACTGTGCGAAGCTGCGACGTGGGGGGTACGGGCCCAGGCTGCGACCCCTGACCTCACGCCGGGGATGCCCAGCTCTGAGTTCAGGTGGGCTGGCAGAGTGCTGCCCAGGGTTGAGGGCGAAGCCACCTCCTCTGGGAAGCAAGGGCACAGAGATTTGAGGCGCCCAAAACCCGAGGGTGCAGCTCCTGTTTCATCACCCTGGGCATGGAAACAGCGTGGGAGTGAGGGGATCGCAGAGCCAGCAGGATGCACCTGCTACCCAGAGACGTCCCCAAAGCAGACCCGCAGCCCGCGGTTCCTGACAGGCACCCCCGGGAGTGAGACAGGGAGGCTGCCACCCTTGCAGGCTAAGTGCCAGGCGTGGCCTTCAGGCCAAGTTCAAACCCCCAGCACCCCCTTCTTCCTCTCTCTGAGCTGCCCGTTCTGGCACATGGGGCTGGTGTAGAAGCTGCTTCATGGGTGAGTCGCTTAAATGGGATGTGCGCAAGTGGGCATTCTGCCTAGCGGTTAGAACACTGCTTGGGACTCCTGCATTCCACGTCGGAGTGCCTGGGTTTGAGTCCCGGCTCTGCTCCCGATTCTGGCCTCCTGCTGGAAGGCGGCAGCTGATGGCTCAAGTGACAGAGTCCCTGCCATCGGCCGGGGAGACCCGGATGAAGTTCCAGGCTCCTGGCTTCGACTTGGCCCCGTCCTGGCCATTCCAGACCTCGGCAGAGTGAAGAGAGGATGGGAGCCTGTGTCTCTGCCTCTCTAGGGCTGCACAGGAGGTGCAAAGCGCTGGCAGCGCCCACACGGGCACATGAGACCCAGTGGCTGCCATCACGCCTCTTACGGCGTTACTGTCCTCGGTGTCATTCCTGATGGCTTCCTCTCTCTGATGCAGACCAGGGAGCCCTGGAGGCTTGCGTGGAGCCCTCAGAGCAGATCCTGGAGAGTGCATTCATTTAGGCACGTGGATCAGTTATTCCAGAGCACATCCGTGTGCTGGGACCCTGTGGGCGCTGCCATCCAGGGGAGCCGAAGACAAGATCAGCCCTCACCCCCTGCCCAGGGGCTCTGAGCCAGAGAGGCAGAGCTCCTTCCCTTGTACGGCTCTTCTCACGGTTGGTAGGGGAGAGGGTCTGAGCCCCAGCGAGGACCCAGCCCCGCTGGAAAGCCGTTCGCCTGATAAAGCCCTCTCTTTTCATGAGCTCCCACATCCGCTAACTCAGCAGATGAACTCGTGAGCTGCGCTCACCTTTGCCACGTGCTGCTGGCTGGCGGCAAGTCAGCAGTTAGGCCCCAGTGGAGGGGATTACGCAAGGTGTGGACACTAAGGCTCGGGACCACACGGGCCGCCCTGGACTCCGTCACAGCGCAGCAAACATCGACTCCAGCCCGGGCGTTGCGCTAGCACATTAGGCCATTGCTTGTGAGGCTGGCGGCCCATATCGGAGCGCCGGTTCGAGTCCCGGCTGTTCTGCTTCTGATCCAGCTCCCTGCTAATGTGCCTGGGAAAGCAGCGGAGGATGGCCCGAGTCCTTGGGCCCCTGACACACACAGGGGGTACCTGGATGGAGTTCCTCACCCAGCCCTGGCTCTTGCAGCCATTTGGGGGGGGATAGAAGATCTCTCTCTCTCTCTCTCTCTCTCTCTCTCTGTTGCTCTGCCTGTGGAATAGTATGTTTTAAAATAAAATAAATCTATTGAATAAATACATGAGTGAATGAATGAATACATAAGCAATTTGGTGAATGCTACTGGAACTAGAATGCAAATGGGAACTAGGTCTCATCTGGCTCTCCGCCTGGTTCTTTCTCAACGTCGCCCTAATCCCCCCTTCTCTTGCGAGGCCGTCTAGCTTTGGGGTGCCTGATTCTGTGACTCAGCGTCTCGTGCCTACAGCCCCAATCACTCAGTACCTATAGGCAGGGAACAAAGAAACCCAAACAAAGAAGCCACAAAGAGGCAGGAAGCCCGTATATCACGCAGCCGCGCCGGTGTTGGAAGCCCTGTTGAAGTGCCGACAGCGTTTTTATGTTGGGAGAATCGTGGTAATGGGGACCACATTTTTAATAAGCAGATGCAGCATCAGGGTGTCTGGTAGCGGCGAGCGCCTCGCACACACGCAGTAGGTATTGATTACCGACCGGAGCCCGCTCTCCCAGGAACTGTTAAGTCATGTTCCGCCCATCCCAGGCCGCACTCTGGCTGCCAATACTGTCCATGAGCAGCGAAGGGATTATTTTTTCCAAATTTTGTCAAGGAGGAGGTGAAATGTCGGCCCAAAGTGAAGCAAACGGAGTCCAGCACGTTGGCCAAGCAGACCCGATGGCTTAACACCAATAATTAACCCCATGTAGATCCAATGGATTAACACCAGTTATTAGCCCCAAATAGATCTGATAGGTTAATATCAGTTATTAGCCCAGGTAGATCTGATGGATTAATACCAATTATTAACCCCATGTAGATCTGATAGATTATCAGATAATCAGTTATTAACCCTATGTAGTTCTGATGGATTAATACCAATTACTAACCCTAAATAGATCTGATAGATTAATATCAGCTATTAGATCTGATAGAGTAATATCAATTATTAGCCTCGTGTAGATCTGAGGGATTGATATCAATTGTTAACCCCATGTAGATCTGATAGATTGATATTAATTATTAGCCGATGTGGCTCTGGTAGATTAATATCAATTATTAACCCCACCCAGATCTGATGGATTGATATCAATTATTAATCACAACCCAGCACCTGCCGCACCAGGGATGTCTCTAAGCACGGTGTTTGTGGAGGGGGGAACCTCTCACTGGGTCTCACTGCCTGGTCCCCATGTTGTCCCCATGGTCTCTGGGAAGAGACAAAGGCCCAGTGGCCAGCGCTGTGGTGCAGCAAGTTAGGCCAGCACGCGATACTGGAACCCTGGTTCAAGTCCCAGCTGCTGTACTTCCAAGCCAGCTTCCTGCTAGCGCGCCTGGGAAAGCAGCGGACGATGGCCCGAGTGCCTGGGGCCCTGCACCCACGTGGAGACCAGGAAAGAGCTCCTTGGTCCTGGCTCCAGCCGGGCCCAGCCCTGGGTGTTGTGGCCATCCTGGGGGGTGAATCTGTGGGTGGAAGATCGATCTCTCTCTGTCACTCTGTTTCAAATAAATAAGTCTAATTATTTAAAAAGAGAGAGAGAGAGACAGAGGTAAGAGCAGTCAAGAACGTCCCTGGGGCTGTGCAGTTCCTGAGTCGGGCGCCAAGATGCAGACCATGCCATCTGTAAAGTGCCCCCTTCGCAGGGGGCTGGCTGCCGCACACCTGGCTCCTCTGAGCCAGAACAGGCCGCCATGGAGGCGAGCTGCAGGGCCAGCCAGGCTGCCTCTACTCAACTTTCCTCATCTATAAAATGGGAATAAATTCAGCCTCTCAGGATTCTTATGAAAACTGGACAGCAGAGCACATAAAGGTATGAGAATGGTGCCTGGAATATGCCGGCCTGCCTGCCTCCCTTCCTCCCTCCCCTCCCTTTTCCAAGATCCGCTCCGTGCTGGCTGGGCCACGAGGCAGAGCCCTGTCACATGGTCACACCCTAATCCAGGTCAAGGTTTTCCCATACGTGTGGTTCACACCTATCATCCACTGACCACGGATAAAGGCGACTGACCTCGATAACGTGCGTGGGCCTCGCCTCATCAGTTGACAAGTCTTACGAGCAAAACCTGATCTTTCCTCTAAAGGAAACTCCCCCTCGAGCGCGCAGACCAGCTCCGCCAAGAGTGTCCTGCCTGCCCTAGAGGCCTGCACTCAGAAGCCCCCACAACAGCGCAGGCCAAGTCCTTGAGGTAGGTCTCTTGGGAGCTCCATGGACAGGTGGATGACGGAAGGATAGGCAGATGGGCAGGAGCGGGGCAGCCTGCCAGCCGACGGCAGTTACAGTGGTCTCAGCCACCAGCTTTGTGATTCTCTGGCGCCCTCACTGATACAAACGTAGGGTGCCCCAGTCCCAAGCCCCAGGGTGCTTCCCTCCCCACGCCCATTCTTAGAGGCCACGCGCGCCTCCCGGTTCCCTGGTCTCAATCGACCCCTGGCCGATGCCCCATGCATTTGTGCACCGGGCCCCATTCTGCATGTCCCACTCGGACTCACAACTCCAGCCTTGGATCAGGTTGATGGATGTCCATGACGGCTGATTTTATGTCACTATGAGGGACCACCTTGACCTGAGCGCCATCCCCACCAGCACGTCTGACTCAAGACATCCCACGTGGAGCCTGTCGCTCTCCCCCTGATGTCCAGACAGGAGGCTGCCCGTCCTCTGCGTCCTCCTCCCTGCCTGCTGAGTGACGAATGAGCTGTCCATGGAACCTGTGTTTCCCGAGTGTCCACTATGTGTCCAGCACCTGTGTTGGTTTTGCTGGGCATCTGGTGGTGAGCAAGACAAGCGAAGCACCAGCCGCTCTGGTTGGGCAAACGGAAAATAAGTGCAAGTGTCCAGCTCGCGACAGGACTGCTGGTGACCGGGCAGAGCTGGGCCAGGGAGGAGGAAGCTGTCCAGGGGCTGCTGTCGGAAGGGGAGGTGGCCTGGGGACCCTTGCCTGGTGACATTCGATCAGAGTCCTGAGGAGGAGGAGATGGGAGTGAGCCATGCTTGTAGTCAGGAGGAGAGTGGTTGGATGGCACTGGGAACAGCAGGTGCAAAGTCCCTGGGGTAGGAGTGAGCTTTGTGTGCAAGGCCTGTGAGATGGGATGCAGTGAGGAAGGGGTTGGACGAGGAGCCCAGCCACCTCACCTGTCCCAACTGCTGCTCTCAAGTTCAAGTCCAGCTGCCTTCAGCAGCCCCCACATTGGTCCTTCTTTGTCCCCGCCCAACCCACCCTCTGCAACCTAAACACTGGCTGACTTGGAAGCCTCCAGAGCCCTGCAGCCTCAGGTCTCCAGAGAAATGTCCAAGGTCACCTTGGTTCGGTCCTCCCAGCGCGCCCCTGCCCTCAGCCACCCCTGATAGTTCCATCCTCCCCACTGCCCCTCTCACCAACCAGGAACACCCACTCCCCCCATGCCTATGCATTCCTCTGCTTCCACGACTCCAGACAGTTTCCTCAAATTCTCAGCTTGGATTTCACCTCCTCCAGGAAGCCTTCCGTGCCCCACCCAAGCCTGCTCAGGGGCCGCTACCCTGAGTTTTCAGTATGTACCCCCTGGAAGCCCATTTGGCTGTATGGAACCCGTGTCATCTTTTTAAGGACAGTGGCTGTGCCAATTATGTCAGAGCCGAGGCTTGGTGCCTCCCTGGCACACACAAAACCATGGCCGCTTAAGGCCAAGCTTAGGGGGCAACAAGCTTAGGGGTGAGGGTAGGGCCAGGGTAGGGAGGGCGGGGATGTGGACGGATTCTTTCTAGAGGAAATTGGGCAGATGTGATGGCCGGGGTGGGGTGGGGAGAGAGGAGCTGGAAGGGAGACTTGACATGGGGTGCAGGTGCAGGGGCGGGGGCGGGGCAGTCGAGAAACCTCCGCACCGACCAAACCGCAGGTGGGGCCGAGCATCATCCCTGCTCCAGGAGCACCTGTTGAGGACTGTGGCGGAAATGCCCCCGGGGCGAGGAGCAGCGTCCCTGCCGCCGGACCTGACTGCACATCCTGCCTCCACCATTCGGGAACCGGGGACCCTTGGAGAAGTCACGTTCCCCTTTTGGGTCCCAGGTGCCTCCTGGGTAAAAAGAAGGTGGGGCAACAAAGCCCCAGGGTCCCGTGGCCTCACAGGCCTCTGGAGGACCCTGGGAGGGGTGTATGGTTTGACACAAGTGGTCATTCTGTGTTTCCTCCATTATCACTCTTCATCGAGATCATGGGGGGCAAATCAGAGACACCGACTCCGACTAACTAGGGAGAGAAGGAATTCGGGAGAGGGTCGCTGGCAGCGGGATCCTCAGGAAGCCCACAGGCCCAGGGGAACAGGCAGGAGTGGGCGCCTCCGGGCTCTGCACAGAGCTCAGTGTCAATCGCTTCTAGGAAGAGGAGTGTTCCCATCTCCGGAGATAAGCCAAATAGGTCCGCCTTAAATATTTCTATTACTGAAAAGTTCATAAATCTATTGGTTTAAAACTGTCAGCACGATGGGAAAACTCTGAGATGGAGCCACGCTTATCGCCAGCCGAGGAATCTGCCCAGAGCAGGGGCAGGATGCTAAGGGAGGGTCGGAGGCAGTGCCCAGGAGTGAGCTGCCCCCACGGCCCCTCTCACACCTCCCGCCCTCGTAGCCAGATGTCACAGAAAGCAGAAGTCGGGGCTGCTGCGAGCATCCCTCCCTCATTCCCATGGGCTTTCGTGTGGCATGGGATCACAGAGGGGGCAGGTGCAAATGTCCTGGGGCATGTGCAAGGGCTCACATCGGGGCTGTTTACCGCCTCCGCTGCTCACTTTGTTTCTTTAACTATGGCTTACGTGACTTCGTTCCTCATCATGGCTGTGTTTAACCACGGGCTCACGAGAAGGCTGAACATTTAACAGGTTGGCTCATACAAACTGGTACAAACCAGCTCTAGCATAGCCCTGGGTCTCCCCCTCCCAAGATGCTGAATTGAAGGCTGGCCCTGCCAGCTGTTCCTCTGCAGAGTTTGGGCGACTTCTTGAGTCTTGCAAGAGTTTCCTTGCCTTACTGCAGGTCAGGGAGTCTGCAGCAAGCTTCGTGTGATCTTCAGCAGAACTTCTCCGAGGCAGGCGCCAGCATTGTCCTCGTCCCCAGATGGGGGCTGGGGCACGAACAGAGACTGCAGGCAAGCCACTGGCTTGCGGGAAGACCCCAGGCACGGCATCCATGGTGAGCTGTGGGGCTGGGGAGGTTCGTGCCCAGCCCATGGGTGCCGACAGTGGTTCTGCCAGGGCAGAGGGCAGAGGCCAGCCCGTGCGCCATCCGCCGGCAGCAGGGCACACAGATGGATCCCTGGCCATCCTGTTCTCATCCAGGCTCCAGGCTCCCTAACTTTCATCCGCAGAGCCTCATGCTGTCTCCCCATGGCAGAGCCTCCTCGCACAGGGCAGGGGACTCAGGAACCTGAGCGGAAGTTCGAAACTTCCTGGAGCCCCAGATCCTGCCGGCGCTCCGTGGCAACAACACAGCGTGGCTTGGGGAAAGCCGAGGATGCTCCATGGCCCTTCGGACCCTGGGCTGGGAATTGTCTGTCTGCCCCTTGGCCTTCCGTCCCTTTGTCTGTGTCCCCGGAGGCTGGGCCAGGGTCCCGGCTCCTCTGTCCTGTCTCTCCCTGCTGGGTCGTACCTGCGGGAGAACAACAGGACAAGGTGAGAGGGGACACAGGGGGAAGGCGTCCACCAGGGTCCTTCCCTGCCTAGCCCCACTGCATGCCTCCACCAGAGGCTGCAGCTCCCTCTGCACGGGTTCTGGAAACTTCCATGTCACCCCTTCACTTCAGGCCTCAAGGTGGTTGTGGTCCCCACCCCGGCCAGCCTCCGGGGTCACCACTACTGTACACCCTGACTCTCCTTTACCCCTTCTGAGTATGCATCTATTTCCTTCCAGGACAAGGAAAAAAAAAACCCTCAGTCTACCCATCCATGAAATGGGTCCCCCTTGTCCCCAGCTAACCTTGTAGAGGTTGCCTTGAGGGCAAAGATAAAACCTAGATGGGAAAACGCTCAGTGGTGCAGGGGTGAGGAATAAAAGTTCAAAGAGCCACCCAGGAGCTGGGACTTCGTGTTATTAATAAAAGCCAGATATGTCTCCCTCCTCGGATCCTCTCTGACCTCCTCTGCACGCCTCCGCCTTCAGAGCCCCTGCCCGGCTGATGTCCCCCCCGCAGAGCCGTCCCCTCCCCCCGCACCCCGCACCGCCACGTCTCCGAGGGAGTAAGTGCCCGGCTAATATAAGCGTGTTTACATTAAAATATAAGGACAATTACACAGCCGATCTAATAGTCGGCTCTGTATATGTTACCAAGTACTTAGGGCTCTCTTCGGGAAAGCCATTATGCGCACGTGACCCCCTCAAAGTCTTTCTTGAGGACTTTGTTTTGACAGGAGGGCATTAAGGGGTTGAAACTGATAGCGTAAGCATCCCACTTATACACTTTGATCAAATCGGTCCATAATTCTCCCGAAGAAAGTCTTGTATATATTAGGAAGGAAATTAATTTTATTGCTGCTGCGGCTTTGCCGGGTAATGGCCCAGCAAGGCGGCCGGCCCCAGAAGGCGAGCTGTGGGAGGTGGGCTCGAGGCTTCCCTCCCAGGCTCACCCATCCATGGCCACAAGGGGAGTATGATTGGGGTTGGGGGGGACACCGGGCAGGGAGAGCCCCAGACGTTGCAGGACGCGGGGTGTCAGTGGCCACAGCCTGCTGTGTCCCAGCTGTCCCCTCCCCGGGTGTCCCGACCGATGTGCACTCAAGGCCCTTGTTGCATCGTGTGGAGGAGGTCCCAGACCCAGGCACACGTCATGAGCCATCCGCACTGGGGAGAGAGAATTCCAAGAGCCTGGAGGATCTGGACAGACCTAGAAGGATCTAGAAGGGGTCTAGGAAGGGTCTTCCCAGGAAGACTGTGGGGAGACACAGCTGGAGAGCTTTTAAGCCGTGGGGGTGGAGGTGTGGCCCCCACCCCACTTAGCCCCCTGGGAACCGGGCCCTGGGTCCTGTGTGTGAGTTAGGAGTCAAGGTCATACCGCTGTGGCCAACAGGCTGCCAGTGCCTCCAAGCTGCTTTCAATAAGCTTATGGGAGGATTTGGCTGGGGGGAGGGGGTACCATCCTCACTGATGTTAGAACTTACCTCCCCACAAGAGGTAATTCCTCACAGGTAAAAAATACATCCAGGTAAAGTTAAAACCCCAGACCTATGAAAAGCACCCTCAACATCAGGCTTGGGGGGCAGGTGAAGGGTGGGCGGAGGCCCCAGCAGACATGGAGACGGGGGCGGGCCGTGGCTGGAGCTGGCTGGGAGACAGGGGGCAGGAGGCGCAGCGCGTGGCCTTGGGTGTGTGTGAAACGTTTCATGATCCAAGCGGAAGGGAACTCGTCGGGCTGACCTTGCCACGGCTTCGTTCCCGTTCTCTGGAATTCTAGAACATGTGCTACGGTGGAGGAGGGAAGGGGACCTCCGGGCAGGGACCCAGCGGGACCCTGGGTGCGAACGTCCCTGGCCACGGGTGTCCAGGGGTTCGTGGGTTTTGTGTGTGCGTGATGTACAAAGGGGGCAGAGGCCCGTCGGCCCCGAGGACAGACAGGAATTGTGCAGGCAACCGGCCGCGTGCCAGCGAGGCCTCAGTCGGGCGGCTTTGACCTCTGTCAGGTTCTGCACCTGTGTAGCAGCAGTGCGGACCGAGGGCCTCGGTAAACGGCGCCATGCTCCACACAAGGGAGCCTCGCCACTGGACTGAAGCTCGTCTTTCCCCCTCCCCCAGGCCCTGGGGTGAAGAGAGGTGGCTCCACCCCCACTACAGATTGGGGGCAGGTGACTCTGGCAGAGCCGTCACAGTCCCCTCTGCCTTAGGGACTCTTAGGGACCACGAGAGAATCCATGGGATGGAGACATTGTGTCTTTTCCTTTCTTTTTTTTAATTTATTTTTGGAAAGACAGACTTACAGAGAGGCAGAGACACAGAGAGAGGTATTCCATCCACTGGTTCACTCCCCAGATGGCTACAACAGCCGAGCTGCGCCGATCCAAAGCCAGGAGCCAGGAGCTTCCTCAGGGTCTCCCACGTGGGTGCAGGGGCCCAAGGACTTGGGCCATCCTCTACTGCTTTCCCAGGCCACAGCAGAGAGCTGGATCGGAAGAGGAGCAGCTGGGACTAGAACCGACTCCCATATGGGATGCTGGCGCCTCAGGCCAGGGTGTTAACCCACTGTGCCACAGCGCTGGCCCCATTGTGTCTTTTTCTTTAATATTTAATGTGTCTGCTTGTTTGAAAGTCAACAGAGGCCGGCGCCGCTGCTCACTAGACTAATCCTCCACCTTGCGGCGCTGGCACACCGGGTTCTAGTCCTGGTCGGAGTGCCGGATTCTGTCCCGGTTGCCCCTCTTTCAGGCCAGCCCTCTGCTGTGGCCTGGGAGTGCACTGGAGGATGGCCCAGGTGCTTGGGCCCTGCACCCCATGGGAGACCAGGAGAAGCACCTGGCTCTCAGCTTCAGATCAGCGCGGTGTGCCGGCAGCAGCGGCCATTGGAGGGTGAACCAATGGAATAGGAAGACCTTTCTCTCTCTCTCTCACTGTCCACTCTGCCTGTCCAAAAAAAAAAAAAGAAAGAAAGAAAGTCAACAGAAATGGGGAGAGAAAGAGAGGTCTTTTATCCGTTGGTTTACTCCCCAAGTGGCCACAACAGCCAGAGTTGGCCAAGGACGAAGCCAGGAGCCAGGAGCTCCATCCTGGTCTCCCACATGCATGGCAGGGGCCCAGGTACTTGGGCCATCAGCCAGGAGGTGTATGGGCAGGGAGCTGGACCAGATGTGCAAAGCTGGGACTTGAACCAGCACTCTGGTATGGGATGCCATCACTGCAGAGGGCGGCTTAACCCGCTGTGCCACAGCACCAGCCCCGAGCGGCATCTCTGACGGATGAGCAGCCTCCCATAATGTTCAGTCGGTGAGGATTTCAGCCTGGAGCCGCCCAGAGCCTGGGAAAACCACGCCTGGGGGAGACTGCACATGGGCAGGGAGAGGGAGAAAGACCCAGCCCCTGGATCAAGCCACTCCTGCATCTGTTGCATGGCTCCAATCAATTACTTGGTACTGAAGCCACTCCGAGGTGTTCTAGCACACGCAAAGGGAAATCCTAACAGATGCAACAATGCGCTTCTGTCTTTATCACTGTCACGTATCAGCCTGTTTCCCCGTTCTATAAAGCGTCTTTCTGCCCACTGGGATCTATTGTTCCAAGCTGATTTCACCCACCCGCTCTGTGATTCGGATTAGATGTGATGCTCCTTGTCACCAGTGTCCTTGTCACATCATAAACACGCCTATCGTGAGGAGGAAGAAGGAAGACGGCGCATCCTGCCAGGCAGCTGCCCCAAACTCCCAGCTGCTCAGCAGGGACCCCCGGGTGTGACCAGGGAGGGTTCAGCTTCTGCTTGGAGGAAGGTGGAGGGGCCTGCTGGTGTTTCTGGGATCCCCACAAAGCAACAACACGGGTAGGAGGCCCTGGGCCACCTTGTGCCCCCCAGGACCCGAACTGCATCAGCTCAGGTTCCAGTTGCCCCGTGTCGTGCAGCAAACGGCCCCTAAGTGCATGGTGTGATGTGGCGATCATTTACGACGCTCAGCACCCGTGTGGGTCAGGAGCAGCCTTAGCCAGCTGCCTGCTGCTTTAACTACGGTACAGACGACACAGAGCTCCGTGGGCAGGAAAAGGTTGATTTCAGCTCACAGTTTGGAGGTTGTAGTCCAGGACCAGGCAGCCTCTGGGGGAGGTTGACACATGGCCGTCACGGAGGGACAGTCCCTTGGCGAGTCGGGGAGCAGAGGCAGAAAGCAGGCCAAACTCGGCTTAGATGTCCAGCCCTCTCGCAGGAAGCTCCTTCGGAGGCCATTTCCCCAGCGCCCAGAAGCCCCACCTTTCAGAAGCCACGGTTAGATCAAGTCTCCCCCCCACCCTTATCCACCAACCCTGCACGTCAAAACTTCAGGGTTTTAACATCTGCAGGCCTCGGCTCCCCAGAGTTCTGTCCGATCCGCAGTGCCACACCGCGTCTCTGTCCACAGCAGGTGCAGCAGCTGCTTGGGAGACAGGTGGCTAGCGGGGACCCGAGTGCGGAGGCTGGGATCACCCCGAAGCGCCTGATCCTGGGCTGGCTGGGAGGCTGGGAATGCCGGGCTGGGGCGGGACCGGCAGCAGCGGCTCCTGCCTGTGCGGCTTCCTGGAGCGCCGCTTTTTCCCAGCATGGAAGCCGGTTCCAGGAAGCAGTGCCCTAAGAGGGAGCGTCTGGAGAAGACCCGTTCCAAGAGGATGAGCAGGAAACCCAATACTGTCTCTGAGCCAGCCTCAGAATCCCGCCATGGGGGCCGCTCTGGTGTAGCGGGTAAAGTTGCCACCTGCAGTGTCTCCATCCCATATGGCACTGGTTTGAGTCCCGGCTGCTCCACTTCCGATCCAGCTCTCTGCTGTGGCCTGGGAAAGCAGTAAAAGATGGCCCAAGTCCTTGGGCCCCTGCACCCACGTGGGAGACCCGGAAGAAGCTCCTGGCTCCTGCCTTTGGATCAGCCCAGCACCGGCTGTTGCAGCCATTTGAGGAGTGAACCAGTGAATGGAAGACCTCTCTTTCTGTCTCTGCCTCTCAAATAAATAAATAAATCTTAAAAAAAAAAAAAGACTCACACCATGTCCCTTCTGCCCTACCCCCTTGGTTTCACATGAATCCCTAAGGCGAGTCCAGACTGCACCTGCCCATGGAGAAGTGGCCAGGACGTGCTGCAGAAGGGCACGGTGAGCCAAGGGCAGTGTTGCAGGCGTCTTCAGAAAATACCTGGACTTGGGTCCACAAGCCCCCGCCCTGACCCTAGCGTGGACCCGGGTCCACAGGCCCCTGTCCTGACCCTAGTGTGGATGCAGTATCAGTGTTTACTGAGGACGCGTGGTGGTTCAAGTGCTGAGCCCGGCAGTTTCTGGTCATCAATGATCCTGAGTCTTTCCACTCCCATAACAAGTGGAGGACACCGGGGCTCGGAAGAACTAAGGAACTTGCCCAAGGTCAACCAGCCAGCAAGGGAGGAGGTCGGATTCAAACCTGGGCCTGCCTGAGTCTAGACATGGTCTCAGCAACACGGGGTTTGTGCCTTTCTCTTCTCTCCGCCCACTATCCCCTCCCTGCTCTTCCTTAAGAAGTTCTGTCTCCACAAAGATTGTGCTTGGTTCTTTCCTGATTTCACCAGGGTGCACAGAGGTTCAGACCACTGTCCCTCTTCTCCTACATAATGCAGGGAACAGTGCCCCTAATTTTTTTAAGATTTATTTATTTGAAAGAGTTAAATAGAGAGAGAGGCAGAGAGAGTGAGGTCTTTCATCCATTGGTTCACTCCCCAACTGGCTGCAATGGCTGGAGCTGTGCTGATCTTAAGCCAGGAGCCAGGACCTTCTTCTGGGTCCCCCATGTGGGTGCAGGGGCCCTAAAGACTTGGGCCATCCTCCACTGCTTTCCCAGGCCACAGCAGAGAGCTGGATCGGAAGTGGAGCAACCAGGACACGAACCAGCACCCATACGGGATGCCAACACTGCAAGCGTCTGCTTTACCTGCTGCAACACAGCGCCAGCCCCATGGGAACAAGAAGGCCCCCAAGGTCACTGGCTCCAACTGTCAATGTTTAGAGGTTGTGTGTCACCCTTGAACCATGCCTCGCCTGGGCCGCCCTTCTATCCATGGGGGGCGGGTCCCTGCTGCCCTCTCAGCCCCTCTCCCCTGCTGTGGCCGACCCCGCCCCCCTGCTGTGGCCAACCCCGCCCCCCTGCTGCGCGTCCCACTCCAGGACTCCCGCTGTCTCCAAGCAGGCTGCTCCCGTGGCCGTCAGGCGGTAGATGATGGATTTCCTCGGCCCTTTTCTTCCCACCTCTCCCCCAATCTCCCTTTCCCTTTAACCTCCGCAGCTATCTCAGCCCCTCCCCAGTGGGGGCTGTGGCACCTCCAGAGAGCATCCAGCCCTGAGAAATGTTTACACTAGAGATTAGCATTTATCTCTATACTTTCAACCTCTCTCCCATGCTCAGCTCTGCTGTGTGCAGGGAGGAAGGAGAAATGGCCCCCAGATGAGAGAGCCAGCCAGGCGGGGGCCCCGGCCCGGCAGCTGGACCCCCTGCCCCTCACCTTCCCACCCTCCTCCTCTGCCATTCTTGTTCACTCTCGGAAAACTCTGGAGTCTCTGAATGAAGGCTAGAGGCTCCCCCAGCAGCAGCAAAACAACTGGAAGTCTATACCTATTTATACCTTTTTTTTAAAAAAAGATTTATTTGTTAAAGAGGTAGAGTTAGAAACAGAGAGAGGGAGAGACAGAGAGAGAGGTCTTCCATCCGCTGGTTCACTCCCCAATTGGCCGCAATGGCTGGAACTACGCCGATCCGAAGCCAGGAGCCAGGAGCTTTTTCTGGGTCTCCCACATGAGTGCGGGGCCCAAACACTTGGGCCATCTTCCACTGCTTTCCTGGGCTCTAAGCAGAGAGCTGGATCAGAAGAGAAGCAGCCAGGACATGAACCAGTGCCCCTAGGGTATGCCGGTACCCCGGGCAAGGATTAACCTGTGCCACAGCACCAGCCCCTCCACCCTTGTTTATGGCATGAGTGGGGATTTGAGCCCTGAGAGCCTTTGACCTGGAAATGCTCTTCCTAGGGAACTTAATCTGTGGCTACTCTCATGTGCGTATGCAAAGGAACAAGCACCCTCATGACAATATCTTCTCTATCACTGGAGCAATAGGGGAACAGACATCTCTGACAATGGGGAGCAGCCTGAACAAACCTGCTGCATCCAGACGAGGCCGCTGGCAGTCATTCACAGAGCTGTGGTCCACCCCGACGTTCCAACTGGGGAGGATGCTCAGATCACGTGGTTCAGAGTCTCCCCACCCCGATGTTCCAGATCACGTGGTTCAGAGTCTCCCCCACCAAGGACCGACAGCACGTGAAAGCCGAGACATTTAAAAAGGCTCAAGTGGAGGGGCTATGGGTAAAAGTGTGGACAGGTTGCAAGGACGCCAGCAAGGGACAGTGCAATACTTTGGGGCCACTGTGACTCCTCCTGGCCCAAGGGACAGGAGAGCTGCCACCCCCTCCCCCCGCCCCGCGCGCTGGGCAAACATAGCCTGGAACCAGCATCTGGCGGGTCTGATGGTGTGGTCCTCTGGGGGCACTGAACAGGCTAGAGAAAGCAGAAGTGCCTGAAATAATGAATTCAGCATGCAGAGATAAGCGAAGAAAAACTCAAAAACCATACACGTGCTTTCCTTTCTTTTATGCAGAAACATGAGCACAGTAGAAAAACCCCTCCAAACCGTATCCACCTATACAAGCATCCTTCAGAAAGTTCATGGCAGATAGAATTAAGAGATGAGCTTGTTTTGGTGCAAAAAAGTGAAATTTTGGTCGCCATGCATGCAAAGAGTTTTCCGATCGTTCACGGAAAATGCTTATTAGGAAAAAGCCCATGCATTCAGTTTTCTTGTCTGAAAATAAACTTGTCTTTTAACTCAGTTTTTCCCATGAACTTTGAGAGATGCTCTTGTATAGATAAATTGTAGAGACCTGGGCTGGAGGGAGAGCGGACAAACCGCTAATGGTGCTCACCCCTTGGAGACCACAGGAAGCGAAATAAAATTCCCTGGCTTTTCCATGATTTTCCCTGTGATTTTTTTTTTATTAATAAAATGCACTCCTGTATTGCTTGAGTGCATTTTAGAGAGATAAAGGATTCTCTTTCATTCTGGTTTCCTCCCTCCTCTCAATCTCTTGCACCAAAATCACGCTTGGATGTGCCCCAATCCCAGCTGCCACTGGCTACAATTACCAAGGGGGGGTCCTCCAGGGGACTCGGGACCAGGCTGTAGGGAAACCCACGAGCTAGGATAGAGGGCTGGAGTCCTGGACTTAGATTTAGAATGTCCTGATTCTAGTTTGCCTAAAGCAGTTGGGTTCCGTTTCTTTTCGTAGTAGCAATGTGCACACTGCGATGCGTATAAAGAACTATTTGAAACGGCCCTGGGCTTGGCCCCTGACACGTGGAGATTCGGGGTTTCTAGAAGGTGTTTGCTTCTGTCCATTTGGGGTTAAGGAAGGAAAAGTGTCCCAGGCAGGCTGGGAACAACACAACACGCCCCCCTTCCCGTTCTACCTGGGGTCTCCCCAAGGAGCCAAGCCCTCCTGGTCGCCTGTGAATTTCAAGCCTGCTGGGAGAGGTTCACGCCCTCCTTGGACCCTAGTCCTCAGCCATCTGATGGGACCCAGCTGTCCAGGGGAGGAGAAGGCATGCGAGATAAGACAGTCAAACAAAGCCTACACTTTGTATATTTGATCTGTCTGACCCAATTCCCAGGCCCCGCAGGGCCAGGTTCAGAGCTGGGGGCTGGGGTGAGGAAGAGGGCATGGTGTGCATCTCTCTCCCTGCGGTGGACTCCGCCTTGCCCGGACCCTTGGCCCTTTCGCTGGGGACACCCGTCCAGGGGCGCTGAATCTGCAGGCCGACAGACCTCAGCGTCCATGTGACACGACACAGACTGTCGCCTCCCTGACAGCCAGTCTCCTCTGTCTGTAAGGGAGGGGGGCAGTGACGCCTGCCTGAGAACACCAGAGCTTTTGTAAGTGAGGTGTGTTCAGCACCAGCTCTCAGGTTCTCTACCAGACTCCATGCTGGCCTGACTTCTAAGAAGGGACATTGAATACTTGGCTCTCTAGGGTCTAAAATGCATGGTGTGGTCCTGGGGACCCAGCTACGCCAGGTGGCATCCACTGAGTGACCTGTGGGCCCCTCGCTCCATGGCCCAGTGGGCATACCAGGAAGCCAAGTATGATCCAACCCAGGTGGGAGTGAGGGCTCTTGTCCACATCCCATGGGATTCTTCCCTAAAACTCATCTGCTTTTACCCACACAATTAAAGCCATGAGCCATAAAATGCCATGGATATGAGGAGAAATTGTGCAAGAAAAAACATGAGTCCCATTTTTGTCAGATCTGAAATTAGGTGGAAGTAGCTCAGAAAGTAATGCTACCATGTAGATGTAGAATATGTATTTATATTTAGGAAAACATTTTAGCAGATAAATGATGCTTCTTCCTTACAAAGTTAATTCCAAGCAGCATTGATATTTTATTTTGATGTTTTGAAATTGGCAGCTCATAAACAGACAAGTAATATCCAGCACAGGTAGATTTATCACCTATACCAAAAGAGGTCGAAGAACAAAATATTGAACAAAATGAAAGGACATTTGAACCCCAAGGTCAGATTCTTAGGCACCTTAAACTTGTGAAAAAAATGATGACAATATGATAATGATTTTTATCTTTTCAAAAACTGTATTCGTTGAGCTCATCCAACGTGTGTGGTCCTCATCAGAGAGTGACGGGGCCGAGTGCCTGAGGACAGACTTCAGGTCTGTGGTCTTCAGCCCAAAGGTGCCAGAACCTTGGACAGTTCCCGACACACTCTAGCTACTCAGTTAATGTTTGTTGTATGCAAACTAAGTGGTCTGCTCAGGAGCCCCTTTTCCTTAGCAGTTATTTTTGCTCGCCAGCATTTCTGTTAGTGCCAAGACGAAAGAGGAGCAGCGTCGTGGTTCAGCTCTGCATCTCTGGCATCAGGGGTCTGCCACACAGCAGCTGTGTGACGTAAGGAGAACAGCCTCACTTCTCTGGGTTTGGGTTTGTTCAAACCTTATTGTGAAATATACCGGCCCTTCCCAAGAGCACAGCAGATACGTAAATATGGTCAGTTTGAAAGGAATGATAAAATGAACCCAAATGAAGCAGCGTCTGAGGGGTCTCCAAGCCCATCCTCCTCCACATCCATCTTCCTCCGAGCTCCCACCGAGAGGCAAGCTTTGCCCTGACTTTTCTGTAGCCATCATTCTCTCTCTTTATCGTTTTATCACCTAACTCTGTGTCTCTAAATATTGTCTTCCTTTTGCTGCTTTGCACTTTACGGGCATGGAAATACTCCGTATGCAGCCCTCTGTGGGTTGGGTTTGGCTAAGCAGTCTTTCTTTGAAATTGCTCCATCTGGAAGTGTGCAGCCATAGTTCATTCCTTTCTCGCTGCTGACCGGTGTCCCCGGCTATGAATACATCACACTTCAGTTATCTACTCTGCTGCTGATGGATCAATATTGTGATTGCTCCTCGTTAGTGCTTTGCTAAGGATGCTCCTCTGGGCATCGCTGTGTATGTCTCCCAAAATACACGGAACGGATCTCTCAAGTACATTTCTAGGCATCAGATTGCATGCATACATCTCCAACTCTGCTAGGTGCGGCTGCACTCTCTCCCAAAGCAGATGGTATCAGCTTACATGGCTTCTAGCACTGGGTGGAATCCCTGGTTGTTTCACAGTTTAACTCCTGCCTCAACACCTTCTTGTAGCAATGCCAAGAGTCCGGCCCATCATAGGCCAGTCTTGGGTCCAAGATACTTTCAAGCCTTTCCTGCCCAAATGAGGTTTGCCTAAGCTGTGTAAATGTTGGAGAATTCTACACAGAGGCATTGAGGGACAATGCATATACAGCTGGCACTCAAGAGATGTTAAATGCGTTAACGAGAGGATTGACTGAATGGAGGGGATCTCATTGGGAATGCAATGAGTGATAGGAGGTCACGTGTTCAGTAGCATCCCAAGAAAGACTTGGTGCTTCTGCTGGAGCACCCCTAGAGTCTCACCCCTAGAGTGGGACGAACCATCAATAGTTGCCGAGTTGAGAGAATGAGTATTGCACAAGGTGGCCCCTCATGTAGCAGTTATCAGGGTCTGCCTGTTGTAGACACAAAGGTGCTTGGTGTGACTGTGTTGCATTTCCTTCCAAGGAAAGTGTTGCATTGCCCTTAGCACCATCTCTAGGGAGCAGAGACCTCGGCTCTCCACATCAGAGACCTTGCAATGGTGCAAGCTGGGAGTGCTGGTTGCAGATCCACAGTCACAGTCTCCTGGGAGTGGCCAGTACTTAATGACCAATCCAAGCAGAGGTGTAAAGTCTTGGCCGTTTTGGCTCAACGCGGGGGACAACTGTAAAGGCCATTTTAGCTCTAGAGTTTTCCACGTGGTCAGCTGAGACTTTGAGCATTGGTCATAGCTCAACCTCTGCCTCAACCTCTTGCGTCCTTTTCTGTCTTGCCACAGGCATCAGTGAAACGCATTTCCTAATAAATTCTTGAACACTAAGCTCTGAGAATCAGCTCAGGAAGCCCAACCAGTGGCTCTTGCCAACCATGTTGACTTCTGTGCCTCGATGCCTGCCATGTACAATGGGGCTGTGAAGAGCGCTTAGCTCGTTGGTTTGCTGCGGCCATCCAACGAGGCAGAACGTGTGACGTGCCGGCATAGTGTTCATCGAGAGCAGACACTCGATACAGCGGTCTGTTGCTGTCTTGATTCACTTCCTGCTTCTGAACACACAAGGGATTCTGCTTTGTGCTTGGTGTTTCCAGAAGTTCCAATAATGCCTGGGCATTGCTAGGTCTACTTGTCACAGATGTTTTCTACACGCCCTCTGGGGCCACTCCCTACCCTTCTCTGTCTGGCTCTGTGCCCAGGAGGCAGGCTGTGTGGACTGCACCAATGGGCTCCCCTGCTCCCAGCCGCTGGGAGACTCTAGCAGGAGGCAGGCAGGTACAGGTGAAGTTAGGCTGCGGAATTTATTCTGGTGTGTGCGCTTTGGGCTGGATGCGACCTCCAGCAAAGATCACAATAGCTTTCAAGTAGCCGTAGCGACAGGAGCTTCTCCCTTGAGCACCTGCACAGTTGTTCCCCTGGTCTCTGTAAACCTAGGACACCTTGTCTTACGTTTGCTCTTACTATTCACAGCACCTTCCCTAACATACAGTATCCCTACAGCCCGCTCAGTTTTATAAATAGTCTCGTTATTAAATTCCCCTCAAATTACCTAATGTGTGGCACCATTTTTTCCTTCTGGGACCCTGAGTGAAATATTATTTTTCATCCAATAAACTCTACTTAGCACACGCCGCGGGCCAAGCAGTGCGCTGGGCACCTTTGTGAGACAAAATCAGCTCAGCCTTTAAATGGGTGAGCACAGATCATCCCCAAGTCCCTGTGACTGGAGTTAGAAGGGCAGGCTCACTTAGCTGGGCATCCTGGATCCGACAGCCCAGTTCACTCTGAGAGGCCCGTGTGCGACCCGCACTCTGCCGCTTTCAAAGGCGTTTCCACTCCCAACTCTGCTAGGAAAAGCAAGGTGATCCTGTTCTTGGCTTTGTCTCCTGAGCGCTGCGCAAAATTTAGAAGTTGAAACTCAGTCAACATAAATTGTAGTTCCAATTATTTTTATAGGGCCAGCTGTTCTTCCCTCATAAACGACGGCTGGGAGGAACAAGGTAATGCTTAAGCCAATGCCGTTCGTTTCTTGTTCTTGGAATGTCAGGCCGTGTAATCCGTGGGTTGGAAGAGCATTTTGTGGTAGGATACCGTCTCCCTGCCTGGCCCCACTTGCAGCTCTGCTTCCCCTGTACCAGTGGGGAAGGAGGGTTCTGGAACAGCCAAGGAGCAGAGAGTCAGTGAGGTAAATCCCTGGCCTATTTGTCCTGAATCGAGACACTTCCTAATCCCAGCTAAGAAGAAGCCAACCTCATCCTCCCCAGCAAGGGCCCCTCAGGGAAAACCTGTCCCTTGTCCAAGTTCCAACTTCCTTCCTGCAAAGCGTGACGTTGCAATGGAAAACAGCCAACCCTGTTTATTTTGCCTGTAATATAGCCTTAGATGGAGGATCAAGAACCAGACAGAATGTTGTACTCAAAAGACAGCCCTCTGAGGTCTGGGTTTGGGGCTGGAGGGTGGGGCTGTGGCTTCTTCGTGAAGCTGAAGGCCCTGGGACTTTGCAGGGTCCTTTTCGTCCACTTCCAAGTGATATCCGAAGACTGACCACTGCACACAACTGTTCCACCAGCATCTCCCTAAATCCACCCCACAAAACACACACACACTGATGGTAGTAACAGCGATGGGAATGCCACTTATTAGGCACGAGAGAAGTTCATTCCTGTAGCAATGACCAAAAGAAATAGGGCTCAAGTAAGATATAAATGGATTTATTTCCCTGTAATAGTCGAGGCACCAGTGATCTGGGCTAATGGGTGGCTCCTCAGAGTGGGAGACCCAGGCGCTGGGCTTCCCTGTCATCCGCAACTCGGTTTCTTCTCCATAGTTGGGGGCGGGAGTACTGTCCAATGTTTTGAGCAGGTGAGGAAGAATATAATAAAGGCCTATTGGAAAAGGGTGGCTTTAGTGGGGCATTTCCTGCCCTGGGTGTGGTCCACGAGAGAGTCTCCTGACTACTCAGGAAAGCTATGTAGACAAGACATTGACCAAACTCGTAGGCACTTGACCTGTCCCTGGCCCTCTCAGGAGAGTCCATGCATAGAGCAGGGCTGAGCTTTCTTTATCAAGAGTCAGATGATAAATATTTTAAGCTGTGTGTGTCAGGCTGTTCGGGCTGCAACTACTCAACTCTGCCATTGCAGAGGGACAGCAGCCATAGACGATACACAGACAAACAAGCATGGTCATGTTCCAATAAAATTTTATTTACAAAAGTAGGCGGCAGGCCAGATTTGGCCCGTGGGCCATCGTTTACCAGTTCTTCCTATAGAGGATTCTTGAAAGATCAGCCTGCTTGGAGGTAACATGGGACCTCCACTCCGTGCAATGGCTGTGGATGTCTCACAATCGCCCCTGCTCTGTCTGCAGCTAGGGGAAGATTCTAGGTTTGTGGGCCCTGAAGTCCAGGCCATTCAAGAGGTCTAAGGAAAAGGAGGCAAAACTATGGGTGCAGAATTAACTATAGAAGAGAACATTAACCTAGTATGAGAGAAGGGGGCACCACAAATTTTAAAAACTGACAAATTTCATAAACGGCACGAAACCCACTACAACACCGTGTGGTTTTTTTGATGCACTGCTTGACACACTGCATACTATTTCTCCTTGCAGTTGTGGAGGGCAACATACTCTGCTCTCTTTAGAACAACTATTTTGCAAAATATCATTTGCACTAAAGGATTCCGTCTTTCCTGTAGCAAGTTTTTCCCTCTGCTCTCCATGCGTCACTGGGGCCAGATGACCTAGGCCGGGCCCCTGCCGTGGGCTGGGTAGCAGGCGTAGTCCCAGAAGCTAGTAAGATGGTCTGGCAATAAGTGAGCTGTATACAGAAAACTGCAAACCACAAAAAAACTATACCACTAAACCCAAACTAAACACATTACCAATCCAAGCTCCTCTTAGCCGGAGCTCGAAAAATGCTCACGACCACAACTGACTGGAGGCAAGAGTGTAACGGAGAGGAAGCGGGGAAGGAGAGGAAAAGTGCCTAATCCTCCCTTTTGCAAGGTCTATAACACACACAGCCGTGTGTGTACGCGCTGCTGGGCTCTCCCGAGCAGCGAGAGGGCCTGATGGAGCGAGGGGCCCCGGGATCCAGCAGCCCAGTGAGCGAATCGGCCTGTTTCCCCAACGCCAGCACATGGTCTGCACACCAGAGAACGCTCGCAGTGCCAGGGAGCCCAGCGCTCCCAGGCTCCTCTGCAACAGCTCCGTGCTCCACCCTGGAAGAGCATCTAGTTCCAGGGCAGGCTTCATTTCCCCAAGGAAATTAAATCTCAGAAAAGGCCCACGCTCTGCAATAAAGTCAAGGTTATGCACCCAAAAAAGTCATTCTGCTTTGGCTTCCAGCAGTCCCTGTGGAAAATATACATGTGTCTGTTTTTAAAGCACAAAATTAATAAGCCAAATAATCTCACTAAAAGAAACTTCAAAACGTGTTCCAACAAAACCTTTGCCAAGGTCAGCAAAGGGGTTTCAAGTTCGGGTTTAAATTTCCACGCTGTCTTTTTCTAACAAGACTTGAACACTGGAACAAAAAACCCAAGTCCTCTCTCCCTCCCTCCCTCTCTCGGATTAAGAAGCATCCGCAGATTCCATTTCCTGACTTTTGCAAATTATGAATTATTACCGAAAGGTAGCAACCAGACGCCAGCATTCTCGCTTCAAAGAGGGGATCACAGGACCTGGGAGGGGAGATTCGTTTCAACTCTGCCTGCAAAAAGTCCCAGGAAGAAATACACTTCCGTGAAAGCGTGGCCACGCCAGAAGCTCAGCTGGACGGGGATGAGGGGCGGGACCATCTTCCTGGAGTCCGTTTTGCAAACCTGAGGACTTCTCAGGGCCAGAACAAGGCGGGAGAAAGCAGCGCGAGATAACAAAGAGCAGCATCAGGGGCTCAGCTTTGAACCCGTGTGGGAACTAGGTGTACTAGGTGAGATCTGCCGCAAGCCACGTTAACAAAGAGAACCCTGGAGCTGGGGCCCAGCAGGTGGGGAGAACCAGTTCTTTCTGGCTGCTCTGCTTCTGCCTCCATGCATTCAGCCAACCGTTATCTAAAACATTCAAGGGAAAACCCTGCACCTGGCGGCCGATGTTGTGGCGTGCGGGGTAAAGCCATCACCTGTGACGCCGGCTCCCAGACAGGCGCCAGTTCAGGTCCCAGCTGCTTCACTTCTGATCCAGCCCCCTGCTAATGGCCTGGGAAAAGCAGCGGGAGATAGTCTAAGTCCTTAGATCCCTGCCACCCATATGGGAGACCCGGATGAAGCTCCTGACTCCTGGCTTCAACCTGGCCCAGTCTTGGCTGTTGTGGCCATTTGGGGAGTGAACCAGTGCATGGAAGATCTCTCTCTCTCTCTCTCTCTCTCTCTCTCTCTTTCTGCAACTCCCTCTCTGTATATGACTGACTTTCAAATAAATAAATAAATCTTTTGTAAAAAAAAAAAAAACCTGCATCTGTATTGCCTTGTC
>CM027396.1:17186966-17207261 GCA_015711505.1 Sylvilagus bachmani | reverse complement strand
TTGAAACCAATCCACTGTGAATATTGAGGTACACACACACACACACAGTTATATGTATAAAGTTCAATACATGTGACACTGTCAATTATTTCAATACTAATTGAAATGCTATGATGGAAACTATTTGTCTCCCACTATGCATTCCTCCTCCCCTTTTCCCTTACTAAGGTAATCTCCCAAATTTGCACTAGAAAATAGTCATCCAACTCAAGACTACATTTCCCAGCCTCCCTTGCCATCAGCTGTGGTCATGTGAGGAAGTGCGGGCCAATGAGAAGTGAGAAGGAGCCAGCTTGGGTTGCCTTGCACTTGTGCTGATGTGGGAGAAGGAGGTGAACTCTCCGGTTCATGTTACTCCCAATTCGGGTCTCCGTAGCAGCACTGAAACCCCTCTCTTGATTGCTTTCCTTGAGGCAGAGGGAGGCTGTCAACAAGGCGTCTGTGCATGCGGAGCGGTGGGCGTGTGAAGCAGCGACCCCAACTTCCGTTTCTGGGTCTTCCAGCTAGGAGTCCTTGGGCCCAGATGCCTTTTCCTCCGGGGCTCCAGTTTGCCCCTTTGCGAACGGCGGCCCTCCTGCTGTCTGGGTGGGCTTGGCAGAGCAGTCAGCAGCATCACCCAGGAGCAAGTCTTGTAGCCCTGGGATGGGCTTTAATGGGTACCAGCGAAACCCTACGTGGGCTCTGAAATCAGAAAACGCGTATTCCAATCCTGGCTCAGTCACGTACTAACTTTAAAAGAGATTAGTGAGATCTGTTTGATCATAATTGAAAAAATGGTTTGAGGGCCAGAGAAGAAAAGTGCTTTCACATTCTGAAAGCAGGTTAAATGGCACAGAGCTGTCTCTCGGGAGGAGCTGATGGGGTGTAGGACGAGCCCTTGGGTTGGTGGTCAGAGCCATCAACACCTTCCTCGCCATTCTATTTATTGACTTCCACGGGATTCCAGTGAGCAAGGAAGGATGGAATTACTCCAAGATTGGAATCAGCCCCAAAGTCAAGTTCTGCCTTTTGTTAAAAGGGAGCCCCTGCTCCCTGGCTAGGCTACGGCAATGATTCAAAGCAGATACGTCTGAGAAACGGCGGGACGTTCGGGGAAGCGCGCTCAGCTGGCCTTCTGGGCAGAGCAAACACAGAGGGAGCTTCCGCTGGGCGAGAAAGAACCCTCCGGGAGTCATCGTGCGTGCGTTTTGCCAAGGTTGCGAGGAAGGGTTAAAGAGGAGGAGGCATTGAGTCAGGCTCGTGGTGGGGCTCGGGGAGCAAGGCGAGAATATTGATTTCCTCTGAGTCACTTTGGACTGACCCGTTAGTTCAGGCTCACTGAGTAGGTGGAAAATGTGCAAGTTGCACTTGGCTGAGTTTTTAATGCTCCCTTACTGGGCCCAGCCATGGTCTAACCAACAAGTACGTGGGCAGAGGGGTCCAGAGTAGAAGGCACAAAGTGAGCAGTGGTCAGGGGACAGCGGGCTTCGGGCACAAGGGTCTGTGACATCACTCTCCCAGCCCTGGTGACATTGTGGGTGCTGAGCGTCCATCGTCCCTTGAGCTAATCAGACAAGGAAGATGCTCACGAGCCTAAGACGTGTTCCAGAGTTCTGGGCTGCAGGCTCGGGAAGGCAACCTCGCCTGCCGCATCTCTCACCAACGAAGCAACTCTGGATTGGCCACCTTCTAATCTAGAGTCGCGTTCATGTCTAAGGTCGTTAGAGTCACACAGGGGTTAGAATTCCACTTCTACCATTTACTTTCTTGAGTCAATTACTCAAAGACTTCCAGACTTCATTTTCCTAACCCTGAGACAGAAGTGATTAGAACATCACTGTATGGTTTTGCTGTTTTTGTTTGTTTCTAAGATCAAATGATCCTTTCTCTCTGTATCTCTCTCTCTCGCTGTCTATAACTCTACCTGTCAAATAAAAAACGGGGGGGCAGTGCCATGACTCACTTGGTTAATCCTCCGCCTGCAGTGCTGGCATCCCATATGGGCACCGGGTTCTAGTCCCGGCTGCTTCTCTTCCAGTTCAGCTCTCTGCAGTGGCCCGGGAGGGCAGTGGAGGATGGCCCGAGTGCTTGGGCGCCTGCTCCCATGTGGGAGACCAGGGAAAAGCGCCTGGCTCCTGGCTTCGGATCGGCACAGCTCTGGCCGTAGTGGCCATTTGGGGGGTGAAACAACAGAAGGAAGACCTTTCTCTCTGTCTCTCTCTCTCACTGTCTATAACTCTACCTGTCAAATAAAAAAAAAAAGATCAAATGATACCACCATGAGGAGAGCTGAGCCTAGAGCCCAACTCACAGAAACGCTCAATACAGTCTAATACTTTCATGATTGTTTTGTATACAGTTTGCATTATGTAACAAGCAGAATTCAAAGAATCAGGTGCAAAAGAGATGAAAAAAAATGGAATTCTCCTGGAGCAAATTGTTTAGATTTTACCAGAATTTTGTGTTGAGCCAATGGAAACAATAATAAGATCAGATTGTAGGGCTGGCACTGTGGCGTAGTGGGTAAAGCTGCCGCCTGCAGTGCTGGCATCCCATATGGGCGCTGGTTCAAGTCCCGGCTGCTCCACTTCCGATCCAGCTCTCTGCTATGGCCTGAGAAAGCAGTAGAAGATGGCTCAAGTCCTTGGGCCCCTGCACCCATGTGGGAGACCTGGAAGAAGTTCCTGGCTCCTGGCTTCGGATCAGCACAGCTCTGGCCATTACGGCCAACTGGGGAGAGAACCAGTGGATGAAAGACCTCTCTCTCACTCTCTCTTTCTCTCCCCTCCCCCCCCTGCCGCCCCCGTGTAACTCTGACTTTCAAATAAATAAATAAATCTTTAAAGAAAAAGATCAAATTGTAACCCCAAGAGTATGTGCCAAAAGAAACAACTCATATAGCAAAAAACCAACAGAGGAGTTAGAAGGGACACTACAGAGATTTATTTAACACGAGAGAAGCTAGTAACAGAGGAACCAACTCACTCTGGTGGGCCGGGCCACACAGGGCACTGGCTGTTCTTTAAATAACCAGTGTGGCTGACAGATCACATGATGTAGCCAGCAGGGTCGTAATGAAACCTGCTGGTCCAGTCTGCTGTGGCTGGAGGACGGGTGCTCACCATACATTGGGTGGTAGGGACCGCTAAGAACACGGGCCGTGGAATTCCATAGTCCAGGATCCACCACATTGAGGCTGCGCGACCTGTGTCAAGTTCCTGACGGCTCTGAACTTCATCCCTCTCACCTGGACAACGAGGGATAATCATCATTCCTACCCTATCAGGTTGTCCCGCACGTTAAATGATGGAGCAAACGTGAAAAAGTTCACCCATTCATTCATCAAACGTTTATTGAGTGCAGAGTCTGTGAAAGGAGGTATTCCAGCAGCCGAGACGCACAGGGAACGTCGCTGCCCTGGTGGGAGGAGGCAGACCACAAAGAAACCTCCAAGCGAACACTTAACAGGTCAGGAGAAAAAAAAAAAAAAAAGACAACAATGTATGATAAGACGAGGGGGGTGCAGTTGTACTCACTAAACGATTCCAGTTCTCGCTAAATCCCACCCTGGACACAACCACCAGGGAACCCAGGCCGTGGGACCCTCCTTCTGCACCATGGAGCCAGCCCTGCCGCCAGACTCTGCCCCCGCCCCGCGGGCTGAGAGCAAAAGCCCAGTTTTCCTGACACCTGTAGTAATCCTTGGTGGAATGTATCTGAAAAGATGCAGGAGAAATTCTTAAAATATATTTCCCCCCGACCGCAATATATTCCATATGCTTGGAAGCTGTCGGGGAGGGAGCCGGGGGCGCCCGTGTTCCCCAGTCATGCTTCTCTCCCACACTGGGGGAATCCTTATCAGGGGCTCGCCTACCTGACAGCTGGAAGGAATTTAAGAGAAAATGCAAAGTGTGGTTGCAGCAGAGGAATGGAGAGGGCTTGAGAGCCTGTGACAAAGCGAAAGGGTTTAGGCTTCGGGCTGTTCGGCTCAGCTTGGGAAGGGGGTGTGCAGAGACCCTCCCCTTCCAGGATTCGCTGTGCGACCTAGGGAAGCGCACTTGCCCCCTCTGAGCCTCCACTTCCCAGTCTGTACCACGAAGGTCATCTCGAGGGTTGGACTGTTATTAATGGCAGAGGATTGGCTCAGCCATCAATTATTTATTCGGCTGTGGGTACTGAAAAGAACCCCCCCCCCCCCAGCATTGCAGGTCTCCAGGCCCCGGGACAGTGAAGCCCGGGAGTGAGGATGTTGGCAGAACTCCTGGGTTTCAGGAACCAGTCACATGGCCTTGCGAATCCTACTGCTTCCTGTGCATTCTGTCCTGGGAGGTGACAGAACTGCCCAACAGGGGCAAGGACACGACCTGCTTTGGGACAGATGGATCTAAGTTCTGCTCTCAGCTCTGTCACTTCGTCACCAGCTGACATCCAGCAAATCAATGTCGCTGCGCGTCAGTTTCCGTATCTCGAAATTGGGGACAAATGTCGTAGCACCCGCTTCCTAGGGTCGGTGGGGATTCACTGGGCCGTGCATGCGAAGCCTTTGGCACGTGTCCAGCACGTGAACACACGCAGTGACACTGACAATAAACGGTGACGATTCCCAGAGATCCTCGTGGAACCGTGCTCCAGGAGACTCCGAGCCGTGGTTCCCATGCTTGAGTGTGCGATGGAGTCCCCAAGAGGGCTCCTTAGAACACGCATCCCTGGATCCCAGCCCCAGAGCTCCTGACTCACGGGCCCCGGCTGAGGCCTGAGAACCTCCTGGAGGACGCCGATGCTGCCGGGCTGGGGGGCCGTGCGTGGAAAGTCTCGGAGGGAATCCAGGAAGGAGGAGTCCCTCTCACAGAGCAGCGACTCGCCCCCTCCTCGGGTCCCTGCTTCCTAGAGTCTAAGGATCTGCAGGTGCCCATAGCCCAGGAGCTCACGCAACAGAAACCGAGTGTTGGGACCAGACCCAGCCCCAGGGATCTTGTTTTGCACTTGGAGAAACTGAAGTCCAGAGAGGCAAAGACTTTTGCTCCAAGTCACACAGCAAATCAGCAGCAAACCTGCTGTGCAAGTACCAGTTCTATCTCCTGCCCTGTTATGAAGATTGCAAAGGGAGAGAGGGGCTGAGAGCCCTCCAGTGTTGGCTCCTCCTGGGCTGAGGCCACAGGGACTGGGGTCTCAGCTCCATCACTGGTCACTGCCAAACCTGGTGCCAGGGGAGCCACATACCTGAGGGGTGAGCCTGACGGCGTGCACAATGGCACGTGCGATTGCAAGGCCAAAGCTAAATCGAACACAATGAGATGAGCCCAGAGAACAGTAGTGACAGCATCTGGTAGGGGACAGATGTGGGGACCGTGTGCTCTCACACCTCACATACTGCTGGAGGGACGGTCCCCAGCTAGCCCTCCTGCAAGCTAACTGGCCTCACGGGTTTCAAACGGGTGCAGCCTTTAGCACAGCTGCTGTGTTGTTAGGGAATTACTCCAGGAAATGACCAGGAAAGCCTGCAAAAATTCAGGGAGGTTCACAGCAGCAATGTTCCTCAAAGAGGAACAAAACGGAAATTTCAATATCCCATGATGGCGACTTACGTAATAAGCACAGCTGTTTAATCAGCTATTCTGTAATGTGAAAGGGTTCAAAATATATTGTTAAAATGTAAAAAGTTAGTTAAAAGCCTGAGGGTCCCTTATAATAGATGGGTATGTAGGTAGATAAATAATTGTAGATAGATGGAGATAAGGTAGATGGATGGATGGGAAGGTGGATTGGTGAGTATGTGGTGGATGGATGCGTGGATGAGTGGATGGGTGGATGGATGGATGGATAGATGGATGGATGGATAGATGGTTGGATGGGAGGGTGGGTGGATTGATGAGTATGTGGTGGGTGGATGCGTGGATGGGTGGATGGATGGGTGAATGGATGGATGGATGGGTGGATTGATGAGTATGCGGTGGGTGGACAGATGGATGGGTGGGTGGATGGATGGATGGGTAGATGGGTGGATGGATGGATGTATAGGTAGATGGGTAGAAAGATACTTACATACACCCTGGAGACCCTGGAAAGGTTTAGCATTGAGCCACAGTGGTCGTAATTCAGCCAAGGTCAGAAAAGAAGCAGGTGGGGTGTCTACTATAAGGGTGTCTCCAAAGACCTATGGGAGAGTTGGGGGAGGACAAGCCCAGCTTAGGACTGTGCCAGTCAAGCAACAGTTTCCACACTCCCCTCTCTCTCCCCCAGCCTGGCCCTCCACTTGCTCAAACCAGAATCCAGAGTTCCATATCTGGGGCAGAAATGTAGGGGGAGGGGGAAGACGCCACTTAGATCCTAGCTGCTAAAGGGGAGACAATTTAATTTTAAATCCACCTTGAAATTTGGCCACTGAGGGGGCCTGGGCATCCTCGCTGCTGTAATGAGGCTGTGTGTGGTGACTTCAAGGCTGCAGTCTGGGTGTTGTTCTCTCCCAAACTCATGTGGAAAGTTAATCCCCAAATTCATAGGTTAATGGGAATTGGAGGTGGGGCATTGGGGAGGTGATTAGGATTAGCTGAGGTCATGAGACTGGGCCCCTGTGATGGCATTCGTGGCTTTATAGGAAGAGGACCAGAGACCCCAGCCAGCGCACCTGCTCTGAGTTAGCCTCCGCTGTGATGCCTCCCACCAGCTAATGAGCCAGCAAGAAGACCCTTGGAATAAGCCAAGCAGATGCCAGTCCCTGGATGTCCCTCCTCCAGAACTGTGGTGCAAATAGACCTCTGCAAGGGCACTTCATCAAGTTCACAGCAAACACCACCTGTGAAAAACCACGCACAGATCTCAATGCGTCCTTCAATTCCATTTCTGCATGAACTTTCTGAAGTACCCTGAGGAAGTTGCTCAGTGTGCGCTATTCAGTCACAGCTGGACTGACTCGGTGCAGGATCTTTTACTACCAAAGAATAGGGAGAAAAAGCAGGAGACCAAATGTGGGGCTTTTTTTTAAAGATTTATTTATTTACTTGAAAGTCAGAGTTACACAGAGAGAAGGAGAGGCAGGGAGAGGGAGAGGGAGAGGGAGAGGGCGAGGGCGAGGGAGAGGGAGAGAGAGAGAGAAAGAGGTCTTCCATCTGCTGGTTCACTCCCCAATTGGCTGCAATGGCTGGAGCTGTGCTGATCCAAAGCCAGGAAACAGGAGCTTCTTCCGGGTCTCCCACATGGGTGCAGGGGCTCAAGAACTTGAGCCATCTTCCACTGCTTTCCCAGGCCACAGCAGAGAGCTGGATCAGAAGAGGAACAGCTGGGACTAGAACTGGTACCCATACGGGATGTCAGCACTGCAGGCGGCCTCTTTACCCACTAAGCCACAGCACCTGCCCCTCACATGGGGTTTTACTTTGGAAGAAGGGAAGAAGTCTCCCCATTCTGCCAGCCCATGGAATCAATTTTCCCACATAATGGGAGACAAAATAAAGTCACCAGGGTAGGCATTTAGCCCAGCAGTTAAGACGCCAGGTAAGATGCCCATGTCCCATATCACTCGTCAGCTCCAGCTCCTGACCCCAGCTGCCTGCTCATGCAGACCCTGGGAGGCAGCACTGATGGCTCCTGCCACCCACATGGGACTCCTGCACTGAGTTCCCGGCTCCAGCCATTGCAGACATTGGGGAGTAAACGGATGGAAGTGCACGCTCGCTCGCTCGCTCTCTCTCTCTCTCTCTCTCTCTCTCTCGCTTTCACTCGCTGTCTCTCATGTAAATAAATAAATACAGTTTATAACCGCCACTCACACATCTCAGTCATGTCCATTCCACACGCCAGTTACACTCAAGGTGAGGCTGAGTTTTTACCACCTCCTCACCACCTACATGGCAGCGAAGGATCTTAGACGTCTCTTCTCTGGCATCTGTACAATGCTGACTCCAAAATGTTCCTTGAATAGCACTCTGCTCCCTGCTCCCTGCTCCCTCCACTGGCTTCAGACAAGACCTGGGATGAGAAGGAGATGAAAGGAGGTGTCCTATAGAGGTGCACAGAGGTGAGATCACCCCTCCAGGGCTGGGTGGCCAGAGGGTAATTCTAGCCAAGAGCAGACAGAATGGTTTATGGGGGAAAAAACACAGGCTTTAGAGTCTGTCCTTGGTTTTGTCATCTGCGTAATGGAAATGAAGATGCTCCTAAGAGGATAGTTAGGACGAAAGGGAGATACGAATAGAAATCTCCTGTGCATAGTATCTGCTCAATGAGTGATCAGTTTTATTTTAAAAATCTTTTAAAGATTTATTTGAGGGCCAGCGCCATAGCTCACTAGGCTAATCCTCCACCTGCAGCTCCAGCACACCGGGTTCTTGTCCCGGTCGGGGCACCGGATTCTGTCCAGGTTGCCCCTCTTCCAGGCCAGCTCTCTGCTGTGACCCAGGTGTGCAGTGGAGGATGGCCCAAGTGCTTGGGCCCTGCACCCCATGGGAGACCAGGAGAAGCACCTGGCTCCTGGCTTCAGATCAGCACAGCGCACTGGCTATAGCGGCCATTGGAGGGTGAACCAACTGCAAAGGAAGACCTTTCTCTCTGCCTTTCTCTCTCACTGTCTAACTGCCTGTCAAAAAAAAAAAGAAAGAAAGAAAAGATTTATTTGAAAGGCAGAGTAACTCAGTGAGATTGAGAGCGAGAGCGAGAGCGAGAGATCTTCCATCCACCGGTTCCCTCCCCAAATGTCCACACAGCTAGGTCTGGGCCAGACTCAAGGCAGGAGCCAAGAGCTCCATGTGGGTCTCCCACATGAGTGGCAGGGACCCAAGTTCTCGAGCCATCCCTGCTGCCTTCCATGGTGCATTAGCAGGATGCTGGAGTGAAAGTGGAGCAGCTGGGATTTGAAGCCGTGCTCTGCTATAGGATGCCAACATCACAGCTGGCAGCTGAATCCCCTGCACCACAACGCTGGCCCCAGTGAATAATTATTTCATGCATTTCTTCCTCCCATGGGAGCAGAGCTGTGGTCATACTTTCAGCAAAGAAGTTTATAAATGCAGCTTCCAATTTCCATCCCAAATGGTTTGAGACCAAACACTGAGTGAGGAGAGTCAGATCTTTCAGGGTTTATGGGCAGAGTGAGCGGAGAGGGTGGACCTTTTCCTAGCAAGAATGCCAATCCATGCATCTCTCTCCCATTCACAGGAATTCCCACAGCTCCCAAAATTACAGGAGAAACACACGGAGCTTAGATGGAACGCATGCTTCCTCTTGGAAGAAAATAGCAAAAGATTGACCGCTTTGATTTGCCAACATCTCATTATTCCATTCGTAGAGCAACCAGGATAAGAAGGAACCAGAATTCCTGAAGATGTTCAACTCCTCTGCCTGGAAAGGTTAGACAGAGCGTGACCTTGGCTGTGAACTCCGTAGCTGTGCACACAAGTTCCTAAGATGCATGGACTCGGGTGCCGTAAGTCCCTTCAAAGGTGATTAATCACCACTCTCTGCCCCTTGCCTATACCCCTGCAGGGAGGAGCGGTTTCTTCCGTGTGCTGCACGCTCTGCCATCACTGGGCCCTTGTGCAGGCTGCTCCGTCTCCCAGGACACCTGTCCAGTGCAGCCTCCATCCTCGGTCCCTCAGTGTCCAGGTGATGCAAGCTGATCGTCACTGCTCCTCAGCAGCTCCCCAGCCACCCTGGGCCAGGTTAAAACCATCACAGGAAGAGTGCGTGGAAATTGGAACTAAAAGAGAAGCCTATTGTGGTGTAAAAAAATATATTGAAATCCAGAGCAGGCATCTGGTGAGTAGTTAAGTTCCTGCTTCGGATGCTTGCATCCCGCACCGGAATGCCTGCTCCGAGCCGGGACTCCCCCACTTCCAAGCCAGCTGCCTGGTTATGCCCACCCTGGAAGGCAGCAGGTGATGGCTCAAGTAGTCAAGCTCTTGCCACCCACGTGAGAGACCTGGATTAAGTCTCTGGCTCCTGGCTTCTTCCTGGCCCAGCCTAGGCCATTTGGGGCATTAGGAGAGTGAATCCGCAGATGGGAACATTCTCTGCCTTTCAACCCAATTAAATAGATAAGTAAAATTTAAAAAAAAAAATCTGTGAAATCCATGCATACATGAGTCCTCACATCATGCAACACCTACTCCAAAACATTTTGCCCCCCTTGACATCACTAAACTGTCCATTCGGGTCCAGTGCTGTGGCTCAGTGGGTTACGCCTCCACCTGCGGTGCCGGTATTCCGGCTGCTCCTCTTCAATCCAGCTCTCTGCTAATGCACCTGGGAAAGCAGTGGAAAATGGCCCGAGTCCTTGGGTCCCTGCACCCATGTGGGAGACCCGGAGGAAGCTCCTGAGTCCTGGCTTCAGATTGGTTTGGGGAGTGAACCAGCAGATGGAAGACCTCTCTCTCTCTCTCTCTCTCTCTCTCTCTCCCTCTCCCTCTCCCTCTCCCTCTCTCTCTGTAACTCTCTCAAATAAACAAATAATTTTTTAAAAAACTGCCCAGTCCATCCTCTGCCGTATCCATAATGACGGGCATCCTGTCTGTGTGTTTCCCCATGCCCAGCACAAAACCCGGCTTGTCAGGAATCCCAGCTTCCTTAGCGAAGCTTCCCAGCCCCACCTGCCCGAGCTCCTGCAGTAAAAACGAAGCCCCGGAAGGAAGGGACCTGATGGGTCCAAATCTCTCCGAGCAAAACGCTCTGAAAAGGAGACAGGGCGGGAGGAATTCTCGACAGGGAATGTTTTGACAGGTACCTGTGAAGGTTGCATTTTCCAGAATGTTCTTCCCCTGCCTGGATCCACTTTCACTACTTCCCCGATTCCCACTCTAATACCCGAGCTGGGGAAAGGTCATAATTCACGGGAGTGATATCTGCAGATTAAAATAAAAGCAGCCACATTCTACAAGGAACATTGACGTTTGGCAAAACGTCTCAGCCAGAGAAATATGTGGTTGTCGGATGCTCCACAGGACACGCTCGGCTTCCCTTTATTCCAGAAACAGTGCAGGGCAGCCCGCACTCTGGTTTGGCTGCAGTCCCACTTCTGGAGGAAGGGAAAATACAATGAAAACCTGCGTGATGAGCTCATGGACTCCTCGATTTGTCAAGATGCATTTCTTCTAAGTGGCTCTTTTTTTTTTTAAAGACTTGAGATGCTTCCAAAAGATTTATAAAAAACAGCAGTTTGGAAAAGGTTGCAGGAGGCAGCCTGGAGCAGAGGAGGAGGTTGGTGGCGGTGGCAGTGGGGCTTGGGGGTGGGCGTGGGGGTGGGAGCAGGCGGGGCCGGAGCAGGTCCTGGACGCTGAGCAGAATTGGGAAGCTCAGCGCATCCTCGATCCGGGCACAACACGCTTTGCTGCACCGTCAAGTCCTTTGCTCCGCCCGTCATATCCTTCGCAGGTTCACATCCGCGTCAGAGCCTTGTTAACCACCCTGGGCTGAGTCTGAACCGGGAGCACTGGCCAGTGGCACCTGACATTGGCACAAGTGTGGAAACCATTTTCGTGCCAGACTCTTCCCCTAGTTATCACACATGTTCAAGAGAACACATTTTTAGATACAAAGAAAGACATTTTTTAAAAAAGATTTATTTATTTATTTGAAAGGCAGAGTTGGGTCCAGTGCTGTGGCACAGTGGATTAACGCCCTGGCCTGAAGCACTGACATCCCATATGGTTCAAGACCCAGCTGCTTCACTTCCGATCCCACTCTCTGCTGTGGCCTGGGAAAGCAGTAGAAGATGGCCCAAGTCCTTAGGCCCCTGCACCCATGTGGGAGACCTGGAAGAAGCTCCTGGCTCCTGGCTTCGGATTGGCACAGCTCTGGCTATTGCGGCCATCTAGGAAGTGAACCAGCGGATGGAAGACCTCTCTCTCTTTCTCTCTTTCTCTCTCTCTCTCTCCCTCGCTCTCTTTCTCTCTCTCAGCCTCTCCTCTCTCTGTGTAACTCTGACTTTCAAATAAATAAATAAATCTTTAACAAAAAGAAAGAAAGAAAGAGAGAGAGAGAGAGAGAGAGAAAGAAAGAAAGAAAGAAAGAAAGAAAGAAAGAAAGAAAGAAAGAAAGAAAGAAAGAAAGAAAGAAAGGCAGAGTTACAGAGAGAGGGAGGGATAGAGAGATCTTCCATCTGCTGGTTCACCCCCCAAATGGCCACAATAGCCAGAGCTAAGCTGGTCTGAGGTCAGAAGCCAGGAGCTTCCTCTGGGTCTCCCACACGACCCAAGAAGGACTTGGGCCATCTTCTGCTGCTTTCCCAGGTGCATTACCAGGGAACTGGATTGGAAGTGGAGCAGCCAAGACTTGAACAGGTGCCCGTGTAGGATGCTGATACTGCACACAGTGGCTAAGCCTGCTATGCCATAGCGCCGGCCCTGAAAAAGAACTATTTTAAACATTGCCCATTGTCTTACGGGCACCAAATAACAGCTGATACCATTTGAATACATGTCTGTTTGCCAGACCGAACGTGTACACACACACACACACACACACACATTCATAGTCATTTTTCACAAAATTGGATGTCACTGCGTGCACTGTTTTGATTTATTCTTTTTTTCAAAGAAGCGAAAGCAAGAGGCAGGCTTATGTTCTGAGTCTGCTTTCGCTTCCTGTATGAATTTAAAGACATCACTTAAGCCCTCTGAGCTTTACTATTCCCGTCTGGGGATAAAAAGAGTATTTACCTCCTAAGGTCGTTTGAGGATAAATTGAGATACACCAGACAAATGCGTAGCACGTAGCAAGTACCACCCATATACTTGTTTATGCTTCCATATAACTTTTAACAGTGTACATAAAATTCCATTCTATAGCTGGGTGGTTTAATTAACCATCTCTTTTGTGTCTGACATCACTTCATTAAAAATATTTTCAAAGATCTTTGGCATTTTTATGCTCTTTTCATTCTTCTATGTCTATGGAATTGAATTAGTATCATGGATACGAACAGCTCACGTTCTTCTGTAAGAATAGACAAGCGTTTCCTGCAAAGAGTGGTGAACATGTTTGCCCTTGCAAGACGTGGGTCTCGGTGCCAACTGCTCATCTCTGCTGCAGCTGTTTAAAATCGGCCATGGACAATATGTGAACAAATGGGCGAGGCTGGGTCCCAATAAAACTTTATTTACAAAAGCAGGTGGTGGGCAAACCTGGCTCATGAGCCACAGTTTGCTGATCTCTGTGCAAGGAGTGTCAGACACTTTGTTTTAATGGCTTATTTTCCCCCTTTTACTGTTAGTATTATTGATTGACACATAATAATCGTTATGTGTTTATGGAGTACAGGGTGATAATTTGACACTTGTATGCAATGTGCAATGACCAAATCGGGCCAATGAACACCTCCGTACCCATGATCACACCTCTGTGTTGGGGCCACCGAGCCCCTCCCTTGTGGTCCTTTCTCAGCTGTATAACCAACCGTGGCTGACAGTCACCTGCCGATGCAGAACAGCAAAGCTAACTCCTGTCTGGGTGTTGGAGCCCTTTATCTGACAACCTTCAATTGTCCCTGCCCTGTGCCCTTCCCAGACACTGGTGGCCACATCACCATTCTACTCTTTAAAAAAAAAAAAAAAGATTTTATTTATTTATTTGAAAGGTAGAGTTACAGACAGTGAGAGGAAGAGACAGAGAGAATGGTTCACTCCCCAAATGGCCACAATGGCCAGAGCTGCGCCAATCTGAGGCCAGGAGCCAGGAGCTTCTTCCAGGTCTCCCACATGGGTGCAGGGGCCCAAGCACTTGGGCCATCTTCCACTGTTTTTCCAGGCCACAGCAGAGAGCTGGATCGGAAGAGGAGCAGCCAGGACTAGAACTGGCGCCCATATGGGATGCTGGTGCCACAGGCGGAAGATTAACCCACTGAGCCACGATGCCACCCTCCCCCATCCTACTCTTGACTTCTACAAAACCCACCTCTTTACCTCCACGTCCGAGCAGGATCCCACGGCGCTGGGCCTGTTGGGCAGTGTCCTAAACCAGCGACCCGCACGACCTCCCCTGTTCTCACAGCGACGCTGCAGGGGCTGACATCAGCGTTATTCCCATTTTACAGATGGGAAGACTCTCTGGGGCAAAGCCAGTATCTGGCTGGGTGACAACTCCCACTCGCTTCTCCTGACCCCCCCACGCCCTGCCTCTTCCTCTCTCCTCCTGCTCCCAAACCCTTCTTCCACGTTAAACGCCACACCTGCTCTCCCGCTGCCCTGGGCGAACTGCCAGCGTTCCCCGGTTTGTAAGGACGGGGCGGTGACAGGCAGGCCCCCCACCCCCCTCTGCAGGATGGCTTTGCACACGGTTCAGAAGCTTCCCTAGCAGGGGTTGCCGGGGGAACCACAATCCGGCTTCTAACTTTTCAGTCTCCAGCAATGATCCAAGCGGGATGTTGCCCCGGACCCAACCACGACAATATTTTTTTTGCTTTTCTGTGAAGCTCTGGTCTTGGGAATCAGAGTGGGGGGAGCAGCCCCTGGGGATTCAGCAGAGAATTCCAGAAAGAGTCATTCACTTCCAGTAGGAACTTCGCGGCGATCCCAACCCACACAGCACCTTCTCGCTCTCACCACAGCTACAGAGCGCGGATCCCCAGCAGAGCAGGAAGGAGCCCCCTCCTCCTGCCTTCCGAATGTATCGCCCAGGGACGCAGGGTGAGACCGTGGGGGAGGGTTTCTTGCACATAGCAGATCTGAGAATCCTGTTCAAGCAGCAGCCACTCTCCAAATTTCAACAAAATTCAACAAATTCAGATGTCTGCCCTGGGAGGGAGAGAGGCACCACAGGCAGCTTGTTTCTCTCCAGTTTGTCTAAGCGATGATGGACAGGACCTTCACCACGTAGACGCCACAGTAAATCCTGTCTGAATAAGGAAGCCAGACAGAGAACAAGGAGTCCAATCTGCATCTCTAACTACTCCAATACGCGGCCTTTGAAAAATCAGGCATATAGGGGCCGGCGCTGTGGCACAGCAGGTTAAAGCCCCAGCCTGCAACGTCGGCATTCCATATGGGTGCCGATTTGAGTCCCAGCTGCTCCACTCCCGACCCAGCTCTCTGCCATGGCCCGCAGAGATCAGATTGGCAATAAATAATTGATTGGTTGATTGATTGGAAAGTCAGCGTTACACACAGAGAGGAGAGGCGGAGAGAGAGGTCTTCCATCTGATGGTTCACTCCCCAATTGGCAGCGATGGCTGAAGCTGCACCTATCTGAAGCCAGGAGCCAGGAGCTTCTTCCGGGTCTCCCACAAGGGTGCAGGGGCCCAAGGACCAATCACTTGGGCCATCCTCTACTGCTTTCCCAGGCCACAGCAGAGAGTTGGATCAGAAGAGGAGCAGCCGGGACTAGAACCGCCACCCATGTGGGATGCTGGCGCTTCAGGCCAGGGCATTAACCCACTGCACCACAGCACTAGTCCCATAAATAAATCTTTAAAAAAAAGCAGGCATAAATCTGTGGGACAACCATCAGTCTCAGACTGTCTCCCTCCACTCCACTATCTTATACTGGTGGGTACCTTTAATTTTTTGCATTAACACTAAAATATCTACATGTATGCACAAAGCGAAGCCTGTTGAGCAATAGGAATGTGGATAGCGCGAGCCTAGCGATATTTTCAACTTGATGTAATGTTGTTGTGCAAACAGAAAAAGGGTGTTTTATGGTCAGCTGAGCAAAAAATGCTGGATTACCAAGGTTTTCCCTTCCCTTTCCTGGAAACCCACACGAGACATTAGCCCATTAAACGCTCTGAGAAGTCCTGCAAAAAAAAAAAGATTCTTCTGCCCTCTGTTCAAGCCAGCTTTTTCTATGGAAAACACACACAGCAAATGTCAGCGTCCCGCAAAACCGCTTCAGCAGAACACACTTCCAGAAATCCCTTCTTAGAGCGCGTCCTCTCTGATTCGTAGAGACTCAGCCATCCTCAGACGGGCTGGGGCCTCTCTCTGGTGCAGAATTCTCTCCCTGGGCCGGTTCCAGCTGTGTTTGGTTGCATTGGCTCCTGGTGGCTCATGCTCTTGCAGAAATCTTGGCAAGCACTTGGGGGCCCCGCCGTGGTCCAGGAACGGAGCGAGACCCACTGGGTCAGAGGAGGGAAGGCTTCTCCAGTGTTCACATCACAGCTAAAAGCTCGTCGACCTGGACTCGTGTTCTGGCTTTTTTTTTTTTTTTTTTTTGGCATCCTCAACTCTGTGGAAGAAAGCCAGAGACACAGCAATTGGAATCACACTGATAAAGGCATTGAATCTCTGCAAAGCCTAGAGCAGAAGAGCCAAAGACCTAGAGTTGCTTTTTATTTTTTTTCTGTTCAGTTCCAATGCCTGGCCCAAAAGAAGCACTGGACAAACTCCTGGGGTTAGGTCGGTGCACCTGTCCCAGCAGGAGGGACCCTGCAATGCATCAAGAAAAAGCACTGGCATTCAATGTGCTATCATCGGGGGAGGGGGAGGGGGCAGGTATCACAGGTGCAGGTGGCTCCATCGGCCACTGGGGGCCCCACTGGGTAGCGTTCAGGCCAATCACTGTTATTTGCAGTGATCCAGAGCAGTGCCACGAGTTAAGAAGGCAGGGCATAGAAGGTTTGCCCTTCACAAGCTTGGTGTCCAAGCAAAGAGCAATTTTCCCAGAATTCCCGGCTCTGGGGAAGATAACATTGCATTGAGCAAGGGCCTTCAATGCACAGACAAGGAGGCTCCTGCACACAGGGTGCGGTTCAGAGCTCATGAGGACATCTGGAGAGAGGAGGGTTTTGTCAGCGGTGTCGTTGAGGCGCCGAGGAGACTCAGGGACGTCCACCTGCCTGAGCCACCCATCCCGGATTTGGACATCCACCTGCCTGAGCCACCCATCCAGGATTTGGACGTCCACCTGCCTGAGCCACCCATCCAGGATTTGGACGTCCACCTGCCTGACCTCGAACTTGCCTATTTTTCATTACCGCCTTCTGCACAAACATTTCCAATTATGGAAAGGTATCTGGATGACTTACGAAAAGCAAAACTTACAGAGCATGCCCACTGCTACGTCACACAATAATCCCATGATTTCAAACCCAAGCATCTGGTTTTTTTCCCAGTTTCTGCAACTTGAGAATCTGCGCACAGACAGCCCGGGGTCTCCAGCTCAGGGTCTCTCTGGTTCAAGGCCAGGGCTATAGTCTTCTCAAGGTTAAAAAAGGGAGGCTCTGCTTCCGAGCTCACCTATTGGGCTGACGGTAGACTTTGGTCCTCCCTGGCTATTGGCTGGAGACCTTTGCCCGATGGATGGCTCCACAGCGAGGCCCCCAACGTGGCTGCTGGCTTCTCAGGGAGGGCGTCTCCAAGACAGAAGCCGGCGTTCTTGGCACTCATCTCCGGTGGGACTTCCCATCGCCTCTGGGTATTCTGTTCGCTAGGAACAAGTCACTAAATCCAGCCCAAGTTCAAAGTCGGAAACACCAGAAAGCAGGGGTCCTTGAGAGCCACTTAGAGGTTCATTACCACTTAGCAGACAATACTATGGCCTTGAAGTCAACCCAAAGGGTTCGTATTGGAAATAAACTGCGTGTTACATCAAAAGGAACGCAAAACATAGTTCAAATTCATCCAAAGGCTGGAAGACTCTGCAGCCCCAAAAACCGCATCTTCCAAGACTTTGAATGTTCCGGAAAAGTACTCAGGATGTTTGAGAAAATAACAGTCTTGGGGCTGATGTCGTGGTGTAGCAGGTAGAGCCACCACCTGTGACACCAGCATCCCACCTGGGCTTTGTGTCCTGGCTGCTCCACTTCCAGGCCAGCTCCCTGCTAGTGGCCTTGGAAAGCAGCAGAAGATGGGCCAGGTGTTTGGACCCCTGCCACCCATGTGGCTCCTGGGTTTGGCCTGGCCCAGTCCTGGTTATTGCAACCATCTGGGGAGTGAACCAGCACAAAGAAGATCCCTCTCTGTCTCTCTCTTGATGTAACTCTGTCTTTCAAATAAGTAAATAAATCTTTATAGAAAAGAAAAAGGAAGAAAGAAGTCTTAGAAGTGGGGATGTGAAGGGAGCCAGGGGGGGTCTGGAAGATGTGAAAATACAAAAGAACTACAATTAATTTGTATTTTCTTCTCTATAAGGTTCTTAATGTCTCTAAATCTCTACAGAACCTATGGACTACTTTAATAATAAAAATGGATATCTCAGATTAAGTTTTAGAAGACAAAGTGGAGCAGGTGTGTTGAGCCTAGTGGTTAAGACATCGTGTCCCACATCAGAGCCCTCCGGTTCCCTCCCTGGCTCACTCTTCTGGCTAAGGCAGACCCCGGGGGGCAGTGCTCATGGCTCAGGCGCATGGGGCCCTATGACCCACCAGGGAGGCCTGGGTTGCAATCACAGCTCCTGACTTCAGCCTGACCCAGCCCTGTCAGCGGGGAGGGAACCATCGGGTGGGAGGGTCTTCTCTTCTTCCCTCTCTCAGTCTCTCAAACACACTTTTTAAAATTGCAACAACAAATAAAATGAAAAGGCTCGTCTTACTTTCTTGAGGTCCCAGTAGAATGAAACACGACAGTAAGAAAAATCACTCAGCTTAAAAGTTTGAGTTCAGTTTGAGAGCAATTCTCCTGCCAATGCCAGCACAAAAAAATCACATTTTTCCCGTGGGGGGAGAAGATATGGAAGGGGCTCCCGAAGCCCCCTCTGCAGAGAGGCAGCAGAGGCGTGGTTCAGGGTGGCTTCGTCCCTGGTGGCGCCCAAGCGACTGCTGTCCTCTTCCCTCTGAGTGGGAAACTCCGGGCGGACTTTGAGGTCTGGCACCCAGGAAGCCCCCCTGCTCTCAGCCATGTCGGTCCCATTCGTCCACTCTCCTGAGCTAGCAAGAGCCACCTGGACCGGTATGGACCTTTCCCAACTTCAGTGTGAGATCTCTTACCCTCCGTCATCCCCCCAGGAGACCGGGAAAACTGACCACCCGGAATTGGGCTGCGAGTGGACCACGGCAGATAGCGCCTCCACACGGGTACCCGGTCCTGACCTCAGATCCGGGTCTCTTTCCCGGGGAAGTCAGTCAGCTCGTACCTGACCAGTCGAGATGCAAGGGGCTCTCAGGTGCCTGTCACGAAGGGACTTTTGAGAGAAAGATAAGCGGTGTCCCAACCCCCAGCGAGCTCCGAGCTGGCCAAGAGCACGAGCTGCTGGCTAACAAGCAGTGATAGGCAGACAGACAGGCAGACGGAGCCACAGACAGACAGACGGAGCCACAGACAGGCAGACAGGTAAACAGGCGAACAGCCACATGTCATTCAGAAGCACTGTATTTTGCAAAATGATAAGGTTAATTTTGCTGGTGCCACAAGCATCCCCTGGTGATGAACCTGAGAAGGAGAGGTGGCCGGGATGCTTTCAGGGCTACTCAAGGTCACTCAAGGTCACTCAAGGTCAGTCCAGGCTGCCATATTTAGCAGACAGAGAGATACAGGACCTCCAGTCAAATTTGAAATTTAGATCAATAATGAATTTTTTAGTATAAGTATGTCCCGTGAAATAGCTGGGATAGGCTTATACTACCAACAAAGCATTGCTTCTTTGCGATTCAGATTTGACCATCCTGTGTCTCCCTGAGGGAGGTGAGTACAGCTGCAGAGGTGGCTCTGCGTGGGGAAGTGGGTTCCCTCTATGAGTTGGGATTTTCACCTCAAGTCTAGCAGTTCAGTCGACAGACACTGACCCTCCTGCTAGATGCCGGGCACGGCAGTGGGGACGGAGGTGGGAACAAGGAGGTGACAAGCTGGACAGTCACTGTGGCCAGGTGAATTGACCACCTCGGGGTCCGGCTGAGCTTTCGGGATGCAGTTACCCTTGCACACAGCTCAGCGGGGCCACGGCTGGTGACACCGTCATCCCATGCGGCAGTGCTTCCAACCCAGCTTCCGGCTACTGCACCTTGCAAAGCAGCAGTTGGTTCAAATGTTCAGGCCCCTGCACCCATATAGGCAACCAGGATGGAGTTCCTAGTGATTCTCTCTCTCCCTCTCCCTCTCCGTCTCTCTGTCTCTGTCTCCCCCCCCCCCCCATCCACTGGTTTATCCACCAAATGTCTACAACAACCCGGGTCTCCCATGTGGGTGGCAGTCACCCATGAACTTGAGTTAAGCACCTGCTGATTCCCAGGCTATGCGTCAGCAGGAAGCTGGAATCGCAAGCAGAGCTGGGACCCACCTCTGATGCCTGGATATGCGGTACAGGCAACCCAAACAGTGTCTTAACCACCAGGCCGAACAGCCGCCCATACATGTATAATTTCAGATCCTCAAAGGAACCCAATCCCATTCTGCAAGTGAGAGACTTGGACCGAAGAGATGAAAGCTGTGAATCGGGGGGGGGGGGGGGGGGGGGGGG
>CM027396.1:17159876-17186866 GCA_015711505.1 Sylvilagus bachmani | reverse complement strand
GTGGGCGCATTTTCCAGATGCCATCCCAGTGAACCACCCACTGTTTTTTAAGTAGCTGGCGAGAGTCTTCCCATTTTACAGATAAGGACACCAAGGCCCACAGCCCTTGGGGGCTGCAGCCGTCATTTCAGTGGGGCTGGAGGAGAAGGGTCAGGCCCTGAGTCGGAAGGCAAGCGGAACAAGACAGAGCAAACGTCCTGAAGACAGCAGCGCGTGCTCCACGCTCAGGACCTGGCCCCTCTGGGAGGCCGGCGGCTCCGTGATGCCGGGGGCCGCGTGCTAAAAGGGCTCCCGGACTGATGAGATGGCAGGGAGTGGGGCCAGGGCATCTTCTAGGAATGACTGTCCTGAGGCTCCGGGCAGGGACAAGCCCCCAGCCAGGCCCCGCCCCAGGGGCAAAGAAGCGGCTTAGCAGCTCGCTCTCCGTCAGGCTGAGTTAGGAGCTCGGCGACTCGCGGGACATTTACAGGAACCAGAAGATGTGTTATCTGATGAAAATTGTTTCATTTAATCTCCTGGCTTCACAGGCACAGAGCTGTACCTCGGCACGAGAAGCTGCCAGGGGAGACGATTTTTTTTTTTAAAGTCTCTGAACATGTTTACGAAAGGCAGCCACTCGGCCGCTCTCTCCCATCCAGGAACAGCAAAGACTGCCGGGTCCAGCAGGCGGCCCGCCACGGGGCAGTGGGCCCAGGGGTCCCCAGGAAGTCTGCTCTCCTTGGATGACACCCTGGGGCACAGGCGGTCTGGCTTCGAGCCGTGGGAGAGAAAGCGACTGCGGGGCAGCTCTCCTGGGCGAGGAGGCTGCGCGTGGGGAGTGGTGATCGAGTGCAGGAGGGTTTACACGTTCTAAAGACATAAAAATAGAGGCCACCCAAGTACGCCACGTTCCGTGGGCCTTCCATCCATTCATTCAACATGAAGCCGCTGAAGACCTAGCACACGTGTCTCAGAGGCCAGCTCACACCGGCACCAGCGGGAGGATGGGTTCAGTGGCAGGTGCCTGGGTCCCGGTTGCACAGTGCTTCTGGGCCTCAGAATGTGCATTTTTTAAAAAAAAAAAAAGATTTATTTTATTTATTTGAAAGTCAGAGTTACAGAGAGAGAGAGAGAGCTCTTCCATCTGCTGGTTCACTCCCCAGATGGCCACAATGGCCAGAGCTGCACCAATCTGAAGCCAGGAGCCAGGAGCTTCTTCTGGGTCTCCCACATGGGTGCAGGGGCCTAAGCACTTGAGCCATCTTCTACTGCTTTCCCAGGCCATGGCAGAGAGCTGGATCAGAAGAGGAGCAGCCAGGGCTAGAACTGGCACCCACGTGGGATGCTGGTGCTTCAGGCCAGGGCATTAACCCACTGCACCACAGCGCCAGCCCCCAGAATGCACATTTCTAACAACTCCCCGGAGCTGCTGCTGCTGCTGCCAGAACCCCAGGTTGAGAACGTGGTAGACGCCGTGAGCTGGGATCGCCTTGCCCCTTCAGCTCCATATGAGACTGGCCTAATATTTCCTATCCAGGAGCCTGGCCCTGCTCCTTGTTTCAAATCAAGCAGAAAAATGGAAACAAAAGCAAGATTCCCTCCTGTCGTGGGCAATGAGTTTTAGGCTCTCATTTCCACGTCCCCACAATCGGGTCCAACCCCCCTCTTTAGAATATCAGAGCACCCAACAGCCTCTTTGTACTCCCAGCCTTGAAGGTTGGCTCAAATTTCAAGATGTGGAAAACCTTATGAGTAACTCTATTACTGTGGTAAGCAACTATGAAGCACCAGCTGTTTGCGAACCTGTGCATGCTGAGAGTGGAAGGAAGGGACAAAGGAGACCCAAAAGGTGTATACTCCAGGGTGTGAAACGTAGCAGAGGTGGACGAGGCGACACCAGGCTTCAGGGCCAGTGGGTGCCGGGTGAAGCCGCGTGGTCTTCCCTTACAGATGCCGCCATGGGGCAGTGGTTGTGCCACTGCTCGACTGCCCACATCCTGCACTGAGATGCCCGGGTTCAAGTCCTGGCTCCACTCCCAGTTCCAGCAGGTACCAGCTCAAGTCCTTGGGTTCTGCCACCCTTGTGGGGCACCTGGATTGAGTTCCCAGCCCCCAGCTTTATCCTGGTCCTGCCTTTGTTGTTGTGAGCGTTTAGGAAGTGAACCAGTAGATAGGAGAGCTCTTGCGCGCGCACGCGCTCTCTCTCTCTCTCTCTCTCTCTCTCTCTCTCTCTCTCTCTTTCTCTCTTCAATAAAACAAATGCATAAGCAATTTTTGTCAAAACCCCACAATGCCACATTGCATTGCTACCTGTATCGCCGAGACTGTGTTGGGAGATGGAGACAGGAGAGAAACGACAAAGTGACTTCTTCAGTTTCTAACAGAACCTGCCCCCTTCCGAAGCCATCTGACAAAGCTGCCCCGGAGGAGACCAGGCACTGATGGATCAAGGTGATGCACAGCAGTGACCTGCTGGGACCTCGGCTCCCTCTGTTTCTGTTCTCCAGGGGCTTCGCTGCTTTGCAACGGGAACATCCCTCTCTCAGAATCTCAGCCACAGAGATGCTCTTCCTCGTGGCCCCATGTGAAGCCCTTAAGCTGACCGTCCCCGGCACGTGCTGATGCCAAACTGGGAGAGCAGTGCCCAGAGCTGCGGGAGCCGGCTGTCATGTCCAGGCCACACCCCCACCTGCCTGTCCTGGGAGACAGAGCTGCATCTGAGACCCTCCACACCCCCGGAGCTGAAGACGTGAGGGAAAGCACGTCAAGTGGCCGAGACGACACAGTGCATTTTGTTCCTGGCCGAAGACCTTAATCCTTTGATCAGATTTTCCAAATGAAGAAGAAAATCCCTTCTCCTGGGAGACCGTGTTCCTGGGGTGTGAACCTGCTCTGATCGGCTGGATGATTCGCACTCTTTGCGGCACGGGAAGACTCGGTTTCTCTGACAGTTCTTGTGGGCTGGTCAAACCTCAGGGGCTTGTTTGGCAGGCAGCCTGGAGCACCCACGGGCTCGGGGTAGTCCTGGCCCCCACTTCCCTCCAGTCTCCTCTCCGTTGGTGAGCTCAGGACCGGCACGTTGGATGCTCCTTCAACTCCAGGGCTTAAGCAAGAGTCTGGCTCCAGGCCTCTGAAGAAACAGCTTTGCTGGACATCAATCACTCTGTCAGATTCCGGGGAACTTGAAGCCCAGACGCATAGTTTGTGGAAGCCCGCATGTGAGATCAGACTGTGCAAGCGCACGGCTAAGCAGCTCCTCAATTTCAATTAGACACTCTGTCCAGATAACCTGGGGACAGGCAGAGCACAGGAGAGCGCCAGGAGGGGGGCTCGCGGAGGGGCGGGTGATGGGATGGCCGGGTTGCCGGCACCCCTCCCTCTCTGCCCTTTCCCTCCCACCCCGGCCTCCCCCGTCCCTTCTGACTTCCTCCCACAGCCCTCTGAGACGCCCACCCCCCACCACAGGCCGGGGGAGACCCTGGGGGTGGGGGAGAGCCGAGGCAAAAGAAGGCAGGGAAGCTGCGCTGTGTGCCTCCAACACAAGGCCTTTCTAACAAGGATCAGAACCACCCTCGCTTCTTTGGCCAGAGCAGGAGCGTAGAACAGTGCGCCCAGGTCTCTTCTCCCTCCCAGCCTCCCAATTGCACAGCTAAGCTCTGTGCCGCGTGATGCTGGGGGTCTCTGCTGTCTTCCCAGTGTCCATCATTGCGCCTGCCACAGAGTACACATGCAGGGGCCAGCGCTGTGGCACAGGGTTAAAGGCTACCACCTCCAGTGCCAGCGTCCCATGTGGGTGCCGGTTCGAGTCTCAGCTGCTCCACTTCCGATTCAGCTCTCTGCTATGACCTGGGAAAGCAGTGGAAGATGGTTCAACTCCTTGGGCTGCTGCACCCACATGAGAGACCAGGAGAAGCTCCTGGCTCCTGGCTTTGGATCAGCCCAGCTCTGGCCTTTGTGGCCATTTGGGAGTGAACAAGCGGATAGAAGACCTCTCTCTCTCTCTCTCTCTCTACCTCTTCTTCTCTCTGTGTAACTCTGACTTTCAAATAAATGGATAAATCTTTAAAAAACAATAAATATGTGCCACAAGAATGCCAGGCACAGGAATGAGACATGGAGACTCTCTACCACGCCCCATGTGGAGCTTCAGCCAGGTAGTCAACACATGGATCCAGCTCTGAGTTCCAAGCCCAGGATCTTCCCAGTATCCACACGGCCCCCTGCTGATGCGTCTGTGTGATCAGAGTCTTGTTCCCCACGTCAGGAGCCAGCAAAAGATACGGGCGTGATCCAAGGAGAAACCAAGAGAACATTCGAACTTCTAGACGCCATCTCTTCAGATGCCTGTGTACTTTGTAATGTACAAGTAGGTCTTTCGCTACAACAGTGCAGATGCATTGCATGCGTGGTGATGCTGAGAGATCTATTGATCACAGGGTGTGTGTCCAGAACAGTGTAAGTATCCATCAGTAACAGGACTACATCGGGATCTGTTCACATAGCACAATACTATGGACAGAACGGAAGACTCTCACACTCGACCACACGGATGGATCACCAACACACCGTGAAATGAGAAAGGCCAGATGTAAAACAGTTTGCATGTGTGGATTCCATTTACCTAAAAATATAAACCCAGGCCAGGTTAAATTCTGGCGTTAGAAGTTGGAACAATGGTTGACTTCCGGTAGGAAGGTGGGCGGTGGCTTGGAAGGCAGACACGGGGGGGGGGGGGAGCAGCCGAGGAGCGGGTATGTCTTCATCTTGGCGGTACCTACACGCGTATGGCGTTCACGGGGTTGACTCCTTGTGCCATGTGAACACACACCTGAATCCACATGTGTGTGTTGCATGTTATGTTGTATGTATGTTGCCCATCAATGAAAAGTCAACATAGTAGATAGAGGTGGCTGCAGCCTCCTCGGGTGGTGGGGTTTGGCTCCATCTCCGCTTGGATCTGTGTGGCTTTGGGGCCCTTCAGGAGCAGCTGGTGGGATGGAGTTGGGAGTGCAGAGGCTTACTGGGCGCAACAAAACACTCTTGAAAGCTCGGGGGGAAGGAGCCAGTCGTCCACGGCAGGGCTCGTCTCTCAAAGCCTTGGGCAACCCCACATGCAGCTCCAGGGCAAAGATGCTCATAGCGGAGCCCTGCGTTGGGCTTAAACGCAGCACCAGAGAGTGCCCTCCCCCAGCACCACATGCTTAGCCACTGGCTGAGAGCCGTTTTGGCTGGAGTCCTGCTGTGGCTCCTTAAGGTACCACAGTGGGAGGTACTGAGCCCCACTAAATGGCAAGTTCTTTCTGGAAGGGCGGTCCACGCTGGCACGCCTGCAAGACTGCCACACTTTGGACCTCGGCTGATCTGGGAGCCCAAGCCTAGGTCGTCGTAGCTTCCACCAGGAACATGAGTCATGCAGAGAGTCTGGCTGCTCTGAGACTGCCATGCTGTGAGGGAGCCCAAGCTAGCCGTGTGGAAGGGCGTGTGCAGGGAGAGACCCACAGGCAGCCCTTAGTGTGCCAGCCGCACTAGCCTACGTGTGCAAGAGGAGCCATATTGGATTGTCCAGCACCAAAGGGTAGCACATGGAGAAGTGAGGAACCCAGCTGATGGCCCAGAACCGAGGCCCCAGCCATAACGCCGCATGCGAGCAGTCCCAGGCAGTTCAGCCCCCCGGTGCAGCGTGGTGAACCCTCCTCCCACCTAGCACACGGTGACGCTGGCCTTCTCCTTGACTAAGCTCCAGACGTAGTTTCTCATGCAGCCAGAGATAGCCGGCACTGCTTCTTCAAAGAAGAACGTGGGAGCCAGCCGGAGCCATGTGAATGTGTCACGGGAGGGAGGGGTGGAGGGCTCAGGAGCTAACAAGACCTCTGCGTGTTAGATCTGCCGCAAGGCGCATGGGTATGAAGGGCCGCGTGCACGGCCGCCCCGCTGCTCACCAGCTGTGTGGCCTGGGGCAGGCGGCTTCACTTCTCTGGGCTTCACTGACCTCATCCGTGAAGATGGCAAAAATGAATGGGCTTGAATGAGACAAAGCTTGTGGCAGACGCCCTGCGCGGGTTGCCTGGCACGGAGGACACGTACAGCAAGCATTCCTTACCATCTGCACTGTCACCCCGCTTCCCGTTCTCCCATTCCATGAAAGGAACTGTCCCACCCACCCGTCGGGGTCTGCAGGGGTCCAGGAGAGGCTGCCGAGCCTGGACGTCCACTGCCGAAGGTCACGCTCTCCCCGTCCTGAAGGTACCGCCCCAGACCTTGCTCTGAGCCCCAGGCTTCAGACAGCAAAGAGCAAACGAGGAAGGGCTGGGACTTCCCGCAAAGATGTTCAGAGCTGGTACGTTTTCCCACGCTGAGCCAAAGAGTCTTGGCTGGGGGCAGCCTCACCCCGATCTTTCCCACCCTCTCGGCACACCCTGCTCCAGGACTGGCAGGCCTGACACACGCCGGGCTGTTGATCAGAATCCCACCCTGTCTGTACCAGATTTGCAGGGCCGGGCGGGTGGCCTCGGGGCAAGCCTCTCCGGCCATTCCCCGGTGTGTCTCGGGGTCCCTTCAGACGCCCTGCTCTGGCCTCCAGCTGTTGAGATCTGTGTGTGAGGAAGCAAAAAGGGAGGAAGAGGACAACTTCTGCTGCCCATAGAAGTCATAGACACTCCAAGAGTCGCAGCCAACGTCTGACTGGTGCTTCCCGTCGGTCTCTGCTCTCGGGGCATCACGGGGTTAAGCACTGCACCCTGATATTATTTGTTGTGTCATTTGTCTGGCTTGGAGAAGGTGAGCGTCTTAGTTCCTCCTCCCCAGCAGTAGGAAACGGCATGCGGATTGGCTTCTGCAGTTGTGACACGGGCGGCAGGCTGGCGACGCAGCATGCGCACTCCTACCTCTCCAGTTAGCATTGTTGGCATTGTTAAGCCACCGCTCACGGAACCTGGGACCAGGCCCTGTGGGAGACGCTTCTCGCCTTTGTCAGCCTGAATCCTCACACCAACCCAGCGATAAATAAGCTCTGTGTGCCGCCCCACTCTTGGGAATTTGCCCAAGCGAAAAGAAATCAGAAATCAGCATCCGGAAGGGTTATCTGTACCCCTGCGCTCTCTGCAGCACAATTCACAACAGCTAAGATATGGACTCCCCGGATGGCCATCAGCTGTAGGCTGGATAAAGAAATTGGGGTCCATAGGCACTACAGAGTACTACTCGTCTGTAAGAAGAAAATGAAATCCTGTCTTTTGCAACAAGATGGACACAACTGGAAACCATTCTTCGTAGTGAAATAAGCCAGTCCCCGAAAGACAGCTAGCATGTGTTTTCCCTGATCCAAGGTAACAAATAGAGTACCTGAAATGTCATGTTTAGGGTGAAATGGACATTTTGAGACTCGGTGATTGTTTACTGCACTTGTCTCTTCTGTTGAGGAACAGTGTTGTTTTTCTTCATATTATTTGTTGAATTCTTTTACTTAGTGTAGGGTTAACTATGCGATCATTAAGTAAACTGGAAATAGACCTTTGTAAAAAGTAAGAGTGGGAATGGGAGAGGGAGAGGGAAGAAGGGTAGGAGCATGGAGCGGGGGGGAGTGTCACTGTGCCCCTGTATATAAGAGATACACGAAGCTCAGATAACTTAAATGAAATTAAAAGAAGACGAGCTCTGTGTCTCCCATTTGGACGAGACACTGAAGTTCCAAGAGGGAAATGGACTTGCCTGTGGCTACCCGACCAGTGGCTGGATCTGGATCCACAACGCTGACCCTGCAGTGGAAGCTGAGGGGCTGGGTGTGGCCCAGCAGGCTAAGTGGCCACCTACAGTGCTGCCAGTCCCACAGCAGAGAGCCCGTTCCAGTCCCGTCTGCTCTGCTTCTCAGCCAGCTCCTTGCAAATGCACCTGGGAAGGCAGCTGAAGATGGTGCAAGTACTCAACTATTTGGACCCCTGCCTCCCACCTGGGAGACCCGGATGGAGATCCTGGCCCCTGGTTTCGGCCTGGCCCAGCCCCAACCATCGCGACCATTAAGGGAGTGAACCAACAGATGGAAGAGCTCTCTCTCGCTCTCTCGCTCGCTCTCTCTGTGACAAACTCTTATGTTTCCCATGTGGCAGATAAGTTCAGAGGGAAAGTGACTTGCCCATGGCCATCCACAAAGTAGCTGGCAGAGGTCAGATTTGAACCCAGAACTCTAACCCTAAAGCGGCAAGTTAAACACTCTACTCAGAGCACTGCATTTCCAGCCACTGTCTGTGTCACAGAAGTGGAAAAAGAACAAGTTGGAGTTTTGTTTCACTACAAGGCACCAGACACTGATGGGTAAAGTGGAAGGGATTCCTCCTTGTAGAACGTGTCAGTGTCGGTTTATGGTAACCACAGAGTAAAGTATTTGAAACTGGAACCAACACCAAATGCAGGCTATGCTGTCACTGAGGATTCTCGGCAAGCATGTGTGCCTCCACCCCCTCCCTGAGTACCAAGCTCCTTGGTGATGTGATTTTTTTCAGCTCAACCCATGTAGAAGCAGGGCTTAGGCATCACCCCTTGCATGGAACGGGTCCTGTGGCTTGGTTTAAGCAACAGAACGTGGTGGAAGCGACACCAGGCCTGTTCTGAGCCAAAGCTTCAGGGTGCCTTGCAGCCTCCTCTCGTTTTCTCAGAAACCCACCCCATCTGGGAGTACAAGGCTGGGCCAGCCGGCAGGCGGGCAGGTGCTGAGGAGCCCGCGGGGTCCCGCCTGGGCCAGCCAGCCAGCCCCCAGCCAACACGCCCTGGAAAACCATCTGGCTGAGCTGAGCTGCCAGCCGTTGACCTGCAGAACCAGGAGCCCAGTCAAGGGGGCCAAGCTCTCGGGTCACCGATGCAGAGGGTCCCTGGGAGCCTTTGGCTCTGTGCTTCAGCGGTCGAAGGAGACCCTGTCCTCCAGGGCAGGCATCAACCGGCTGGGAGCGCTGGGACCAGATGCATCTGTCGCAGACAACAAGAAATGCTGGCCCCGTGGAGTTTACTGTCCCCAGCTATTGTTCTCCGAGTGCTGTGTCACTTATTGACTCCTCCCATGGCCTTTTTTTTACAGGTGAGAAGGTGCTACAGACGTCGAGTAACGTGTCCACAGTCACATGGCTAACAGGGGTCCAGCTGCGAGTCACCCTGCACCGGAAATGGTCTTACAAAAGATGCTGTGAACACTGACTGTGGGTCCGCCTGTGCCAATCAGAATGTCGGATTGTTGTCAATAGTAACGGGAAGGAGACGTTGGTTGGTCAGGAACACTCGTGGCTAGAGAAATCATCTCAAAACATAACCTGAATATGACACAAGCAAAATAAACTAAGCAGGGGCCAGTGCTGTGGCGCAGCCAGTTAAAGCCCCAGCCTGCAGTATACATCCCACAGGGGCGCTGGTTCGAGTCCCGGCTGCTCCTCTTCCGATCCAGCTCTCTGCTATGGCCTGGAAAAGCAGTAGAAGATGGCCCAAGTCCTTGGGCCCCTTCACTCATGTGGGAGACCCAGAGAAAGCTCCTGGCTTCAGATCAGTTCACTCCCCAAAGGTGGTCTTTTGGGGAATGAACCAGCAGAATAGAAGACCTTTCTCTCTGTCTCTACTTCTCTCTGTAACTCTGTCTTTCAAATAAATAAAATCTTTTAAAAAATGAATAAAATAAACTAAGCAGGCTTTGACAGTGAGAAGCGTGGCCTTGTCCAACCCCTGACACTACAGTTGGGGAAACCGAGGCATGGAGCATCGAGCTGACCTGTCAAGACTCACCCACGGTCGTCCTCCACGTTCTGGGCTGGTAGGATGCTTGAGACTTGCTGACAAGCGCGGGTAATTGATGGATAATAAAACCAGCTACCCATGGCCCGGTCCCAGGTTTACAATCCTGATGCTAATGGACCCCAGAGAGGCAAAGGGTGGCGGCGCCCACTTTCCCCTCATCTGCCCAGCTAACGGCTTTATTGGGGTCGTAAAGCACTGAGTAGCTCCATGATGAGAGTGGCCTCTGTGGCCCAGTGACCCACCGGGTCTTGACTGGCATTCCTCAGGGCGAGCTGTGCTCTGGGCCTGTGGGCTGCACTGCAAGACCCCACCTCCCCCTGGGAATTTCGCAGGTGCCTGTGGGATTGTACTCACCCGTCCTGACTCAAGGCGGGGATGGTTCCAAGTGGCTGCTTCCACCGGGAATGCTCAGCCTGGTTTGAACTCAATTCTCAGCTACTTACCCCAGCGCCACGCGGAGCAGCTTGGAAGGCAGGGGAAGTGGGGGGTGCAGCTCTGCCCAGCCCAGGATCTCAGCCTACCACTCGTGCGTGCCATCACTCCTTCGGCTCACTTGATAAATATGGCAGCAGCCTTCGGGGTGGCCCCCCAGTGGACCCCACCTCCCGGAACTCATGCACTTGGGAATGAATAGGATGGACCCGTGTAGTTGGGAAGGGACTGTGGGCATAGCAGGGGCGGCTTCTGAAGCTTGGCCGTGGAAGTGACTGTGGGGCTCTACACTGCCCTCTCTGTCGGATCCGCTATGTCAGAAAAGCCAGACACCTTGTCACGAAGACATTCCTGCCAACAGCCCGGTGACTGTGCCATCTTGGGAGTGGATCTGCCATCCCCAGTCAAGCCTCCACATGAGACCACTGCCCCAAACGACATACTGATAGCCATCTCATGAGGCCCTGAGCCAGAAGCACACACTAAGCCATTCCCAGCTTTTTTACAAAAGCTGAGTGAGGTGACCTGCGTAATTAAATTCAGGGTAGTTTGCAATGCAGCAATTAAAACCAGTATGACAAGCACCGCTGGGTGCAGGCTTTGAAATGGGCAACCTGTGGCCAGCGCCATGGCTCACTAGGCTAATCCTCCGCCTGTGGCGCCAGCACCCCGGGTTCTAGTCCCGGTTGGGGCGCCAGTTCTGTTGCTGTTGCCCCTCTTCCAGTCCAGCTCTCTGCTGTGGCCCGGAGGGCAGTGGAGGATGGCCCAGATGCTTGGGCCCTGCACCCGCATGGGAGACCAGGAGAAGCACCTGGCTCCTGGCTTCAGATCGGCACAGCAACAGCCGTAGCGGCCATTTTGGGGGGTGAACCAACAGAAGGAAGACCTTTCTCTCTGTCTCTCTCTCTCACTGTCTGTAACTCTGTCAAATTAAAAAAAAAGAAGAAGAAAGAAAGAAAGAAAAAGAAAAGAAATGGGCAAAATACCAAAGCAGGAGCCACCCCTCTGCCTCCCAGTGCATGTGGCCCAGAGCAAACCCTCGGAAGAGGGTTCAGCTGGCCCGGCAGGATCAACACTGGATGGAAATTGGGGTCACGTATCAATGCAAAGAAAAGCCAGTCTTCTCCAGGAAGGACAATGAAGACAATCCTCCTCACTTTGTAGTTCTGTGTTATTCGTCACTTTCTCAGTGTGGACAGCCACACATGTATCCCTAAGCCACAGGGACATGTTCTAAGAAACGCAAAGCTAGGCGATTTCTTCACTGCACAAATACCGCGGAGTGCACTCACACAAACCTGGATGCTCATGAGGCAAATAAGAGACTTGTGTGAGGGACCAGTGATGTAGCATAGCGGATAAAGAGGCAGCTGAAGTGCCGGCATCCCATATGGGCGCCGGTTCAAGTCCCAGCTGCTCCATTTCTGATCCAGCTCTCTGCTATGGCCTGGGAAAGCAGTGGATGATGGCCCAAGTCCTTGGGCCCCTGCACCCATGTGGGAGACCCAGAGGAAACTCTTGGCTCCTGGCTTCAGATCGGCATAGCTCTGACTGTTGCAAGCCAATTGGGCAGTGAACCAGTGGATAGAAGACCTCTCTCTCTCTCTCTCTCTCTCTCTCTCTCTCTCTCTCTCTCTGCCTCTCCTTCTCCCTGTGTAACTTTGACTGTCAAATGAATAAATAAGTCTTTAAAAAACTTTAAAAAAAAAATAAGAGACATATGCAGCTGCTGTCTGTAAACACAAAACAACAAAACAAAGCAAAACTTTGCTCTGTGCCAGGCTCCTGGCACAATGGGTTCAGCCGCTGCCTAGGAGGTCCGCATCCCATATCAGAGTGCTGGTCTGAGTCTCGGCTACCCGCTTCTGATCCAGCTCCCTGCTGATCCACCTGGGACGCAGAGGATGATGGCCCAAGTGCTCTGGGTTCCTGCTGGCCACGTGGGAGACCAGATGGAGTTCCTGGCCCCTGGCATCAGTCTGGCCCAGCCCCGGCTATTGTAAACTAAACCAGTAAGTGGACGATCTCTCTCTCTCTCCCCCTGCCACTCTGCCTTTCAAGTAAACAAATGACTCTCTTTAGACTTCGTTTTGGAGCTGGCATTGTGGAGCTGCAGGTTAAGCTGCCACATTCCATATCAGAGAACTACTCGTCCCAGCTGCTCCACTTCTAATCCAGCCCCTGCTAATGCACCTGGGAAAGCCAGTGGAAGATGGCCCAAGTGCCTGAGGCCCTGCACCCACATGGGAGGCCTGGATAAAGTCCCAGGCCCCTGGCTATGTCCTGGCCCAGCCCCAGCTGTTGCAACCATTTGGAGAGCGAACCAGCTAATGGAAGATCTCTTTCTCTCCCTGTCTCTCCCTTTCTGTCACTCTGCCTTTCAAGTAAACTTTTTTTATATATATTTACCAAAAATAAATCATTTTTATGTTTTTAAATATTTATTTTATTTGAAAAGCATAGTTTCAGAAAGATGGAGAGAGGGAGAGGGAGGGAGAGAGCGGTAGCTTCCATCTGCTGGTTCACTCCCCAAATGGCTACACAAAACTGAAACTCCATCCAGATCTCCAACGTGGGTGCAGGGGCCCAAGCACTTGTGCCATCTTCTGCTGTTTTCCCAGGCACATTAGCAGGGAACGGGATTGGAAGTGGGGCAGCCGGGACTTGAACCAGCGCCCATATGGGATGCCGGCGTCACAGGTAGCAACTTGACCTCTGCCACAGTGCTAACCCCTATAAAATAAGTCTTTTAAGAAGACTTTGCTTTTATAAGCAGGATCATACTCTAAAATAACAATAATTATATTATTGTTTTATTATTATAGTATTGGTAAGCACACTTAGCACAGTAAGTATATAACTTGGGAACTTATTATTGAGTACGGTGTCCCGTCCATAACCATAGGACTGGCAGCACGATGGCTTTGCTGAGCCACGAACACGTGAATGATGCATTTCTCAAGGACTCTGTAGGAGCCGTGGTGTCCGCAGCCTCATCACGACCTCAGGGGACCCCCGTCCTCCATGAAGTCTGCTGTGGACCCCACGTTCAGGACTCAGCGCGTCGCTCCGCTAGCCTTGAGGGTAATTTAAAGGGAACATCTTCTGAATACTCGACATGAGCACTCTGTGGATCATTCCTTCCCAAAGGTTTAGATACCGACCCAGAAATCCCACTCCTGTTCATTCATATAAAGAAATAGGCAAAAATATGCGGTACAAGGAAAACAAAACAGCGCTCACTGCGCTGTTACTGGCTGAGCGCAAAAAGCCAGCGGGAATCTAATGGTAGCACTGGTGAGTCGGCAAATCGCTACTGAGGCCCGGGCTGTCCACACGTCGAATCTCATGGAACAATTAGAAACGACGACGTTACTGCACATCGTTAGTTTTAAAGAAATATGTCCCGACATATCGCTAAGTAAGAAAGGTCACTTAACAGTATACCCTGTATAACTCTATTTTAATAAAAAGCATATATTCATGCATAAAATTATGGGTAGGCTAAACCACAACATGTTAATGATGTTATGTCTAGGCAGGGGGATTAGAAATATATATATTTTATTTCTTTTGGCTCGCCTATGTTTTTTCATTTTCATTCTAAAAACATGGATTACTGAAGTCCCCAGTCCATTTCGGGGAAGGCCCCCTGAATGCACTTTAATGATGCACCCTTCAGTGTTCTGAGGTCATTTGTGCTTCCCTAACCTGCTCGGGCAAGCAGCCCCCAGCCTCACCTGCCACCCCTGGGGACTGGAGGAATCCCGGGGTTTGAGTCCCAGCAGCATGCACACACCTCCACCCCACCCCAGGGTGCTTCGCACAGCCCCTGCACCTCTGGGAGCCCCTGGCCCGTACGTTGGCTGCCTCTGGCGAGCAGCTCCCATCCTCAGTTCCCAGGGCGGAGTGAGCCGAATAAGCTGATTTACTGCCCTCGGAGGGCCCGGGCGGAGAGCCGGCCGATGGCCATCCCCACTCAGGATGGCTCTTGAAGGATTTGTGGCTTGGACAGAGAAGCTTTTAAAAGACCATAAACTGAGTTCAGAGATCGGGAATTTTATCCGATGGAAATGAGAGTCGAGAGGAAGGAGGCTAGATCTTCCAATTTGGCCGAGGTCCACTCGGAGCAAGGAGAATGACAGACGACCCGCATCCTCGCGCTCACCCTGGGCGACAGGCGGCCGCCTTGACCGTTCCCATCTCCTTACCCACGGGGCCCTGCTCTGGCTGGGAGGCTCTTCCCCTGCTCCCGGGATGGTCGGCACCCCCAATCTCTGCAGTCACTCCGGCCCCGCCCCTTCATCTCCCAACCCCCCCAGATCCACCCATCTGCGCACCCACCAATAAGACAGCTGCCACAGCGCACTGAGGCTGGGACTCATTTGTCCCGCTAAGGCTGGGGCGGACACTGGCCTGCACGTGGTCCGGCAGCCGTGGCGCTCACCTGCCACGATAGAGTGAGATGCTCAGCAAGGAAACACACGGGGACGAGCACTTGTGCTGGGGATGCAGCCAGGACTCCGTGGGAGCTCAGCTGACTGCCGTCCAAAATCGGCGACTTCACAGCTGGGTGAACCGGCGGCCCATCGCCCGCAGACGTGTGTTCCCCAGAGCACAGGAGCAGGTCCTCTTCGGTCTCACCTAGCACACGGCGGCTTCCTGGACCCACACCCCTCTCGGAGATCTCTAGAGCTCCCCACCCCAACTCTGGGGCTCAGGCAGGTCTTGGGGAGGGGACACTCATAGGAGCAAGTCACACGGAGAGCTAGCCAAGTGGCAGGGCCGCCACAGGCTGCACGCTCCCCGGGCGCCGTGCCAGCTGCGATTGCAGAATGATCCTGGCCAGGAAGGGCACTGCTGTGGCCCCCGGCACTGCCCAGAGCCGAGTGCTGTGGGCATCCTACCTGCAGGCAGGGGGCCACCCAGCCGACGGTCTCCGGTCTCCCAGCTCTGAATCAGACCCTCTGTCCTCAGCTGCCCATCTCTCTCCCTCCCTTCCAGCCAAGATAGTCTTTTTCTACCTCCTGGAACAAGCTCAATCTTACTCCTAGAAAGGGTTCAACAAGTTTTTGTTGTTGTTGTTTGTTTATTCGTTTGTTTTTTTAACCTGAGCTCCCCAGTAAAGGGTGTAAGACTTTGCATTTCCAAAGCCTGGCTGAGACTCCATCGTCCTTGGTTTCCTGCCATCTTCCCAGAACCCTGCTTGATGGGGGGGGAGGGGAGGGGAGGGGAAGAGCCACAATGGGGAGAAGAAGGCATGATGGGACGAATATCAGGAACACAAGAGGGAGGGAGATGCGGCCCTCACCCCCAGGGGAAGCCAGTGAGACGGAAACAGGAAACAGAGCGGGTGGGGACGGCGTGGGTCCCCATACCAGGGAGGTACAGGGCAGATGCCGGGCGCAGTGGCCAGGCCCTGGTCCTGCTCACGCCCCACCCACAGCTGAGGCTCCCTGCAAGCCCAGGTGGCCCCTGAGGTGTCGCAGCTGGAGACACAGCTGGCACATTCTCTCTCTCTCTCTCTCTCTCTCTTTTTTTTTTTTTTTTTGTATTAAATTTTGTTGTCCGAACTTGAGAGGCAAAGTAAGCTCCCATTCATTGGTTCACTTCTCAAATGCCTGCAACAGCCGGGGCTGGGCCAAGCCAAAGCCAAGCCAGGAGCTCAACCCGGGTCCCACGTGGGTGGCAGGGACCAGCAGCACCTGCTGCCTCCCAGGATGCTTGGCGGCAACAAGCTGGGATGGGCAGCCTTGCTGGAGCCATTGGGACCCAGGGATGGGATGCGGGCGTCCCAAACGGCACCTTAGACACCGGGCCAATCGCCGGCCCAGAAAGGACTTTCTTGAAAGAAGCTGTGAGTGGGTCTCCCCTGTACGCCTTTCACACCTTGACAAGGCCAGACAAGCAGGACTCTGGACAGAAGAGCACCAGGCAGTCTGGCTCCCACAGCTGACTCTCAGGCTGCAGGGAGACTCAGAGAAGTACCCGGCGGGCAGTTAGGGGCACAGGCATTGCAGCCGGGCTGCCTGGCTTCGAAGCCAGGCTCTGTGACCCAGCAGCTGAGTGGCAGAGGGGTCACTGCACCCTGCAGAGAGCTAGCTTCCCCTGGAGCATAACCAGGATGGTGACAGTACTCCAGCCCTGGAGCTTCGCTGAAGGATGAGACGTTAATGTTCCAGAAAGGGCTGGAAGATGCCAGCGAAAACAGCATCTGGGAAGTGATAGCAAATGCCTAGATTTTAAAAAAATTAAAAGAGCAGAGGGGTGGGCATTGGTACTGCGGTTAAGATGCCTGCATCCCGTTTCAGAGGACCTGGGTTCGAATCTCGGCTCCATTCTGATTCCAGCCTCCTGCTGATGTACACCCTGGACACAGCAGGTGGGGCCTCGGGTATGTGGGAGACTCAGCCCGAGTTCCGGGCCCCTGGCTTCAGCCTGGCCCAGATCTGGCTGTTGTGGGCACTCAGGAGTGAAGCAGCAGATGGGAGATCATTGGTTCTGCCTTTCAAATAAATGAAGGAAATAAAAGAAAAAAGAAAAAAAAAAACTTCATGAATTCATGAGAAGAGACAGAGCTCCATGCAGAGGGCACAGCCTGGGTGAGAGCCTGGAGGGCAGGAACAGCCCCGCGCAGCCTGGACGCACCAGGGGCAGATCCAGCCACTTGACCCATTCCCCCGTTCAACTCCAGCAGCATCTAATTTTATTTTCGGGCTCCGGTTTGAAGTGAAATAGCATTCTCTGGTCTTGTCACACAGCCCAAGATGCACTGTGCGACTTTCTCAAAAATCCATCCAGGTCTCACCCAGACCGATTCATCCAAAGCTGAAAAACACCCAGTGGTGCCTCCCACCGTCCAGCAGCGGTTAAAGCAGCAATTTCTCAGGTTGGTGCCGTGGCATAGTGGGCTAAGCCTCCGCCTGTGGCACTGGCATCCCATGTGGGCATCGGTTCCAGTCCTGGCTGTTCTACTTCCCATCCAGCTCTCTGCTATGGCCTGGGACAGCAGTGGAAGATGGCCCAAGTCCTTGGGACCCTGTACCCACGTGGGAGACCTGGAAGAAGCTCCTGGCTCCTGGCTTCAGATGGGCGCAGCTCCGGCCATTGTGGTCATCTGGGGAGTGAAGCAGTGGATGGAAGACCTTTCTCTCTCTCTTTCTCTCTCTCTCTCTCTCTCTCTTTCTCTCTAGCTCTACCTCTCAAATAAATAAATCTTTAAAAAAAAAAAAAGCTGCGATTTCTTTCAAAACTACAGATGTTGACACAAACTCTCGCGGCCACCCACAAGGAACATCAGGAGGGCTCCCCGCTCCCCGTGCAGGACGCGGGTGCCCTGCCCAACCTCTCCTGAGCCCCCGCCCCGGCCAGCGGCTCATCCATCAGGCTGGGGACGCTGCCGGCTCCTTTTCCGCCCCTGCGCCAGCCCATATGGAACGAGTTGCTCCATTTTGACTCCTTATCAGAAATGGAAATATTTCCCCTTGTCCTTGTGGAGCATTTCTGTGTCTGCACTGCAGGAATGTTTAACCCTTGCACTTCCAAGGTGCTGCTGGCTCCCTGAAGGAGAACTCTCAGGCCTTGGACGTCTCAGCTCGCGTGAGGTTGAGGGAAGTGTGCAGATAATTCATCCTGTACCAGATCCCGCTACCTCCCTCTGTGACTCTGAGGGGCCGCCCAAGCAGCAGCTCCACCAGTCCGTTAACCTTGAACTTGAGCCTGGAGGGGAGCAATGACAGGAACCAGCATGTTTTGGGTGCTTGCAAGTCACTGATGGTGACGCTGTCACAGACCAACCCCATTTTACACGTGAGGCTCAAGAAGGCAAAGCGCCTGGTCCAAGGGCACACAGTGCCTGAACCCCCGCAGGAGCGGTCAGAGGAACACAGACACGCACCCTGTGACCCAGGGCGGTCTTTCCAACCCAACCCAGTGACCTTTACAGATGCTCCCGCTGCCCTGGGAGGACAGAGTGGGCGATTAATTTGCCCAAGGACACACAGATGGTCAGGAAGAAAGCCGATGCAGGAACAGAAACAGGTGCAAGCTGCATTCCCGCTTGGTCCCAAGGTCTTCCTTATACACGGGGCTCAGGCCTGCTCACCCACAAAGGGGGATGGACAAAACCCTGTAGAGTGAAGTCTAAGTCCTGATGCCACCACCCACGAGCTGCACGCTCAACCGTGAGTGTTGCATCTGACAAAGCCTCAGTTCCTTCGGCTGTAAAATGAGACTAACAGCACAATCTCCCTTACGGGGTTGTGGTTGGAACTACTTGAGACTCTGAAGGCAAAATGCTTGGCTCAGAATCTTAGTCCTCAGTAAACAGGAGCTGTCATTGCACTTTTTTTTTTTATATTATTTTTTATTTGAAAGTCAGAGTTACACAGAGAGAGAGGAGAGGCAGAGAGAGAGAGAGGTCTTCCATCTGATGGTTCACTCCCCAATTGGCTGCAACGGCCAGAGCTGTGCTGATCTAAAGCCAGGAGCCAGGAGCTTCTTCCGGGTCTCCCACGTGGGTGCAGGGGCCCAAGCACTTGGGCCATCTTCCACTGCTTTCCCAGGTCATAGCGGAGAGCTGGATCAGAAGAGGAGCAGCCGGGACTAGAACCAGCACCCATATGGGATGCCAGCACTTCAGGCCAGGGCGTTAACCCGCTGCGCCACAGCGCCGGCCCCCATCGCACTGTTATTAACAGTAAATGCTGTGGACTGGTTTATGTCTAAAGGCATCTGACAGATATCTGGGAAAAGCAGCTGCGTGCAGGGCTGTCATTGCAAAGGTGAACCTGTTCTCAAGGGACTGTATGTCGGAAACGCAGCTGAGCTCATGATGAGGTCCGTGACAGTTTCAACTACAACAGAGGGCTGAGGAGCAGGCAATGGTGCGGCCGGAACACCTGCACCCACATCCAAGCGCCTGCGTTCCAGGCCTAGCCCTGCTTCCAGCTCCAGCTTCCTGCTAGCGCGCACTTAGGAGACGCGGATGACCCAAGTTGGATCCAAGTTGGATCCCTGCCACACACGTGGGAGAGCCGGATGGAGCTGCCGGCTCCCGGCTCCAGCCTCGCTCAGTCCTGGCTGCTCTGGGTATCTGGGGAGTGAACGCTTGGATGGGACGTCTTTGTCTCTCTCCCTGTCTCTGCTTCCGAGAAAAAATTTAAAAAAAGAAAAACTTTGAGAAGAAAAGAGCGCCGTGTGCCCCTCCCTCGTCACGAGCAGCGTGCGGTTTCGTCATTCTCTGCTTAGGTATCGGTCTCCCTGCTGCACCAGAGCTGCGTGGGCACGGGAAAGGAACTGTCCCTACTGACCGTGGGTCAGGCCTCTCTCCAAACCGCACCCACTGCTCCCCGCTTCTCTGTATTTCCATAACCCGGGAGCCCTCAGTCTCTTCCTGGAAGATCGCTTTAGGTGCCCAAGTGGTCTCACTGACCCCACCCCCACCCCACTTCAAGCCCTGTACCCCAGGGCGATGCTAAATGCACGAATCCTCATTCACTCCTCCGGTGATATCCTCCAGTGGCTCCCATTACACTGGGATCAGATCAGGCCAGGGCCACGCCCACCTCTCCAATACCAGCTCCTGCCCTCTCAACCCTGCTCCCCTCACCCCAAGTCATTGCCCTCCTGGCTGGTCCTCAAAACTCACCGAGTTCAGTCCCACCCCAGGGCCTTTGCACTGGCTGATCCTTGTGCCTAGGGCGTCCTTCTGTCCGGATCAGCCCAAGAACGTCTGCTCTCCTCGCTGGTAGCTCAAATGTCGGCTGCTCAGATGCCTCCTCTGGCTGCCATCCTAGGCTAGCATTGCCCACCCACTCTGCCTCATATTACTCTGCTTCCCTTTTTATGGATCAGCTCATGGTGTCCCCCTCCTCAAACCGAAGCACAGAGTCCGGGTGGGCAGGGGCCACTCTGCTCTGTTCACACAGAGTCCCCGGAGCCCAGTCTCATGCCTGGTACAGCAGGACCAAAAAAGTCTCTGTTGACCGAAATAGCGTGTGAAGGGCTGAAAAGCCCGTGGGAGCAGGGGCCACGGATCCTCCTCCTTAGGACCCAAAGAGCTTCGAACAGGGCCTAGCACCCAGCAGGTGCCCAACTGATGCTTGGTAAAGAAGTGAGTGAGTGAGAGAGTGAGGTCATCATTCAAGGGTTTCACAGGCAACCAGACCCTTGCGCTCCTTCCAGGGAGAGCTAAGTGGAGCCCAGATCCGACCTCCTGCAGTAGTCCCTCAAGTGACGGAGCTGGGACTCAACCAAACCGAAAGTGCAGGGTCCAAGGGCTTGGAACCATCGCAGAGTGAACTCACGGGATGTGGGGAGCTCCGGGGTGCCCCAATGAAGAAGTCTGGATGTCGATGCAGAGAGATGGGGAGAGGGATAAGAGGGAACTGAGGGAGGGGAGACGGGGGAGGGGGGAGGGGAGAGGGGACAGGATGGGGAGGGGAGGGAGAGGGAGAGGGACAGAGCACTCCAGGTGAGGACGACCACCTCACCTCTTCAAGGCTACACTGAAGGTGTGCGGTGGTCACCGTGTAGTCACGCTGATAGACAGTCACGCAAGGTGGAAGCTTACTCCTCGCACACACATAACCCACGGGAGGGCCCCAGGGCCAACAGGGGCTCGACACTCACCCAAGCCTGGGGTCCCTCGGGCTGCCGCTCCGCCGGCTCTAACCCAGCTTCCAGCTGTCCATAAGAGACAGATGTGCAGGATCCTGCATCCCAGCCAAGGGCAAGGATAGGCAGAGCTTCCCCTTTAAGGGCACAAGTCAAAAAGTCAAAAAGTATGCCGATCACTTCTGCTGGCCTCCCATCAGCCAGCACCTAGTTATACGGCCATGTTTGATGGCAAAGGAGTCTGGGAAATGTAGTTCTATGCTGAGCAGCCAGGCATGCAGCTAAAGATTCTATTACGAACATGAAAGGGAAGAACCACATACACAGACTCCTGTCACAGCAGCAACACCAGGAGTAATGATCACAGCTGACAGTCATTGAGTGTCCACTCTTGTGAGAGGCGTACTTTTTTTAAAAAAAAATATTTTATTTATTTATTTGAGAGGTAGAGTTAAAAACAGTGAGAGGGAGAGACAGAGAGAGAGGTCTTCCATCTGCTGGTTCACTCCCCAATTTGCTGCAACAGCCAGAGCTGCGCTGATCCAAAGCCAGGAGCCAGGAGCTTCCTCCAGGTCTCCCATGCGGGTGCAGGGACCCAGGCACTTGGGCCATCTTCTACTGCTTTCCCAGGCCACAGCAGAGAGCTGGGTCAGAAGTGGAGCAGCCGGGACTAGAACCAGAGTCCATATGAGATGCCGGCGCTGCAGGCAGAGGATTAACCTAGTGTGCCACAGCGCCGGGTCCCGGCATACTTCTTTTAATACAATGATCCTGTGTGATAAGATATTATCATTTTATGCATCTTGTCAGAGAAGCCCATGTGATTCAGCCACAGTCAGATGGCTGGTAAATAAACCAGGATCAGAGGGACTTGGTAAAGGGGAAAAGTTGAATGGGCCATCGTTACTCCCTAAGCACTGGGGAGTCCTTGAAGGTTATAGCAGGGAACGTAAACTCATGGCAACAGTCGCTCACCCGAGGGTATTACTGCACTGTCTGATTGCAACTTCTGGACTATGAATAGCTCCGTTCTGGCTGTCACTGGCTGTTCGCTGCTGCACCCCAGTCCCGGATGGTGTCGGTCGCATAGTAGATGCACAGGAAACACGTGCTGACTTGCTGGGATATCACACTGGTAACTAAACTCTTGTGTGCGTCTTTAAGGCTGAGGCTCCGTCTCCCTCTCCCTCGCTACACCCAAGTTCCGTGGTGGAATTCCATTCGGGGAGGGCCGAGTCCTCCTCTGCAGGTCTGGCGCAGGGCCTGGGGCACAGTCAGCACTCAGCCTGCGGACGCGTGAGTGATCACCTCGGCAGGGGGAATGAAGAGCGGCCGTGGACCCTCTCTCCCCTGCTGGCCAGGGCAACAAAATGAGACAGGGCCACGGACGCCCCGCGAGGCCGCTGACCGCCCGGCTCTCGCTCACGCTGAATCAACACCGCCTGCCGGCTGGGGCAGCAACAACCACATGAACGTGAGCACTCTTGGACATCCAACAATGTTGTATGGGGGCCGGCGCTGTGGCACAGCGGGTTAACGCCCTGGCCTGAAGCGCTGGCATCCCATATGGGCACTGGTTCGAGTCCTGGCTGCTCCACTTCTGATCCAGCTCCCTGCTATGGCCTGGGAAAGCGGTAGAAGATGGCCCAAGTCCTTGGGCCCCTGCACCCATGTGGGAGACCTGGAGAAGGTTCCTGGCTCCTGGCTTTGGATCAGCACAGCTCCAGCCACTGCGGCCAGCTGGGGAGTGACCAGTGGACGGAAGACCTCTCTCTCTTTCTCTCTCTCTGCCTCTGTAACTCTGGCTTTCAAATAAAATAAAATAAAATGTTGTGTGGATTTTGAAACCAAACAAAACCTTTTTGATGAGTTGAACACAAATAAATCTGAATCATAGCCATGAACATTCCCCTGGGACATACAATGGCTTTGGAATTGAGCAGGGCTCAGTGGCGGTATCTACCATGTTTCCCAAATTGTTTTCAAACTGTTTCAAGGCACAGTCCCACGCTGGCCTGAAAGCAGGTGCTTCTCTGTGAGTAGCCGGCCCTGGTTTTTGGCAACTCGGACTGGACCATAGTGTGGCTCTGGAAAACACTCTACAAAATGTCACCCACAGTCCTGAAGCAGCTAAGCAAACAGCAAAGCCTTAGGGGCAAACCGCACCCTGACCTGACAATCAAACCTCAAACCACAGGCAGGCTTGGTGAGCTAATACTTTCAAGTTTGCTTTCACAACTTGGGCAGATAAGGAAATTACTATTTCTTTTATTCCATTCATTTGTTTATTTGAGGGGCTGACACAGAGAAACAGATTAGATAGCTCCTAAGCACTGGGCCACTCCCCAAATACCCACAATGGCCGGGGCAGGTCCCTCCCACAGGGACGGCAGGAGACGGAGCACTAGAGCAGGCACCATGACCTCCTGGGGGTGCATGGGCCGGAGGCTGGAGTCAGGAGCCTGGGGCGGGTGTCAGACGCAGGGACTCCAATGTCTTAACCTCTGGGCTAAACGCTTGCCCTAGAAATGACTGTTTCTCAAGAGAACCCTGGGAATCGGGCGATTTCCACTGCTCACCCACCCAGCTGCCCGTGCTAGCTACAGTTAGTAACAGTTGGCGGTAAAGTATCCGCGCAGCGCCTGGCTCCCGGCTCCGCTGCTGCGCTGTGGGCGGGGCCCCAGCGGGCACAGGTGCACCTGCGCCTGCGTCTCTCACCAGGAGGCTCCTCCGCGCCTTGAGCTCCTGCGTCCACGCTCCCCTGCGGCCGCCCGAGACTAGGATTCTATTCTAGGAGTTCAACCCCAACGCTGCCTGTGCCCCCACCCCCGCCGCCGCCCACCCTAGCAATCAGCTTTCAGCTACTGGACAGCTCAGAGCTCCCGGGGGGGGGGGGGAGGGGCGCGCGGGGGTGGGGGGTTGCTCCCGCGCCTCCCACGCCCCTCCCTCTGCAAACCCAGAGTGGCTGCAGTTCAGAACCTGCAAGACAGACTCAGCCCGTGCTAGCAGAGTAAAGAGCCGCCCATCACCCCACCATCCCTGACAGCTCGATGGATTAATAACCCTGGCGGGCCTGAACCCTAACCGGCAGGGCTGTCTAGGCCAGGCTTCCTGCGGGCTTAGGGGTTCCTGCGGGGGCACAGACTCCAGTCTGTCGCCCTCATCCTCCAAGCCCCGCCCAGACCCCATCTTGGCCGCTCCTGCGCTCTCCAGGGCGAGGGGTTTGCTCCCACCCCCAACTTCCCCAAGAAAATCCTTTCTAGTCCCGACACCGGGCAGCCCCCACGCATGGGCTGCAGCGACCCTCCCGCTCTGGGTTCCAACTCTCCCTTAAATCCCCTTTTGTTTATCTTTCCACATCCATCCATTCCCGGACCTTCTAACACGCGCTCAGGCTCCGGCTGCCCATGGATTACAGGCTGGGCAGAAGAGAAACGACCTTGCCTTGCCCCCCACCGAGGACAACTCTGCACACAACCATCAGCCAATGATGTAAGCCAGCCACACCGGGCTCTCTCCCGCTCGGGGCATCCAGTGGCACCCACCACACTCCGAGTAAAATCCAGGGTCCTTACTGCAGTCCTCAGGTGAGCAACTACTTCCTGTTGGTCTGCTGACTTAGCCCCTGCCGTCCTCACACTCCCTCAGCCCACCCTGGGCGTGCTGGGCGCTGCATGGACCTGCCCCAGGACCTTTGCACTTGCTATTCACGCCGCCTTGCGCGTGTTCAACGAAAAAACACGGGTGATGCGATGCCTCCGGGCTTAACCTGACGCTTTATTTATGCACTGCCTTTGAGATAACGTCTATATGGTCAGGGGCTTCGCGCTCCAGTAAGCGAAGACTTCAACGAACCCGAAAACCACCTGGGCAAGCAGGAACACAGGCCAAGGCCAGCGACCATAATCAGATGAAAAGATGCCCCGCTTGGTTCGCACGCAACACCGCTCAAACTACGGTGTCCGAGAGTCCTAGGACCTGTCGGACGGAGACTCAAAGCAGAGTTTGGTGTTGCCAGAGCCCAGGAGCCGGGTAGCCCTGGTGAGGGTGGGCGCCATGGCTGGACAGAGACGAGGAGACCCGCCCCGGAAACGCGGCCGCCCACATCTCCCGGCATCCCTCGCTCCACCCTGCTGCCCCGCCCCCTCTGGCAGCAAGGGACACTGGGAATTGTAGTTCGCAGGGCTCCAGCCCTCTGCCGGACAGCAGAACGTGGAAGCGGGCCGGCAATGCCCGTGAGAACCACAGGCACAAAAGGAGTGCGAGGTCGCTCCCTGCGAGGAGGCGCCCTCCTGCCCGGCTTGGTCTCCATCGTGGCGGCCACTCCAGCAGAGAGAGAAGCGAGACCCGGGGCCGTGGGCCACAGGACCAGAGGCCACTGAAGTCTCAGCTCCGGGCGGTGCGTGGCAGCCCGACCCCAAGCGCTCTTCCTGGCCGGGGTTTGCTGCCTTCCCCAGCCGTGGCTCCCACGCGCCAGCGCGCTCCCGCGGGGACGGGACGGGGACCGGGACGGCGAGGGTGTCCGGCCCGGGCCCTCCGGCCGCGGTGCAGCCCGGGCGCTCGCTAGCCCGCTCTCTGAAAAGGCATTTTTGGACGCGAAGTGAGGAAGTGGGGCCAAAGCTCACTTTGTGGAAAGATTTTATTTCCATCTGAGTCCACTTCAAGGAACAGCCGGGGATTAGTTTTGTTAGCTTTTTTTTTTTTTAACCTTGGGGGGGAAAATTTGCTGGGGCTTGCTCTCTGAAGCAGATTTATGGAGCTGCTCAGCCATCACGTTTCCAGTGACGGCGACCAGAAGCCCTTTCTTGGGGGATGTCCCCCAATGGCTGGCACCACAGCAAATCGAAGCCAAATGAAAACCATGCGCGGAGCTTGGCGCGGCCGTCTGGGCCACGGCGGGCTTTGCAGAGCGTCAGTTCTGCTCATTTGGGTTTAAGACGATGAGAACTCATCCACGGGGCAAGACAGTCAGGGCTTCCCCCACGATGGTCCCTGCCACGGTGTAAGGCCACGCCGTTTAATTCTCTAACCCTGCGTGAGAAACAGTATTAGCCCCATTTTACAGATAGAGAGACTGAGCACAGCCAGGCAATAACTGGCCCGCTGCCCTCCTCTTATGACGAGGAGAAATCAAGCAGGAGTTTGATCCAAACAGAAAACAGGGGCAGAGGGACATGGCCGTGGCTCCCAGCCGGCCACTGCTAAGGGACATGGCCGTGGCTCCCAGCCGGCCACTGCTAAGGGACGGTGCTGAGACCCTGGACCGTGGCGTCTGGATTGTGCGTTGTCTTGCTGCCGATATCGAATGAAGCGGTTCCACCTGCCCTGACACACCTGTAGCAGCTTCTCCAGGGGCGTCCACACACTCACAAAGCAGCCGTGCGCTGAGACGGGAGACGGCCTCGTCGGTCCCTCTGCGGAAAGCTAGCCAAGGCCGCCTGTGCTCCCGACTCTGGCTGCTTCTTGTCTATTTTATTTTAGAAATAAGCTCCCTTTTACCTAAGGGAAAGGGCCTCATTAGCAGGGAACTGGATCCGAATCCCACACTGACCCTGTAACATGGGATGCCCATGTCAGGAGCAGTGGCTTAGTCCACTGTGGCCCGACGCTGGCCCCTGCGGTCAGCTTCTCCTCTGAAGTTTGCCTTGTCATGAGTAATCCACACGGGAGTCCAATTATTGATCATGCAACTGAAGCTGTGAACGGGATGGGGGGCGTCCGGGACCAGGAGATGCCCGGGCCACCAGCGTCAGCGTCGGCGTGGACTCCAGGCGTGTCCGGTCCCACTGCGCAGGTGGGGGAACATGCTCCTGGCCTTTCCCGTTGGGTTCTGTGTCCTTCTCTGGTTCGTACAGGACGGTTGATGACCCCTGGGTCGGTACTCTGACACCCAGCCAGGTTTGAAGAAGGCAAACACGTCACACCTAAACTCGGCTTACGCGGGATCCAGCCAAGGGGGCGTGCAGGTGCCAGCCATGACCCCAGAGGCGACGTGCCTCCTCGGGCCTTGTGGCCGACAGAGCAGGTGTCCTGGCTTCCCCGAGTGCCGCGAAAGATTTCCCTGGAACCCGGCAGGATGTGAAGGTTGGGGAAACGGGCAGCGCCAGGCTGTCTGAAGCTGCTGGGTTGTTTCCAAGTTAAGGCCAAAAAGAGCCTTGTGCAAAATGCCCGCCACGTGCCGCAGAATCTGGGCC
>CM027396.1:17104769-17159376 GCA_015711505.1 Sylvilagus bachmani | reverse complement strand
CCCCCCCCCCCCCCCCGCCTCCCCGCCGTGGCCCTGACCTGGAGACGCCCCGCCCCCGCCCCGCTGGAGGGTGCAGCACACCACGACCACCCATGGCACTATGGCCAGGTGAGGGAGAGCAGAGGAAGGGAAGGGTCTTTTGCAGCTGCTCAAACCCCTGCGCTCCCTGGGCCCCACACCGGCGACTCCCCCTCCCAGACCCTTTTCTGGCTCTTCGTAGACTAGGACAAGGAACGCCAAGACCCTGAGACGCCCAGGCCCTTGCTGGGGCCACGCGGCTGCTAGTGACCTTGTGGGCCAGGAAGCTGCAACCTCTTTAAGTAGGCTGTCTCCTGTGGATGAAGCCCATCCGAGCCATCGATGACCCAGGCTTTGTTCTGGCTCCCGAGCCTGGGGGACATCCAGTTTCAGCGACACGAGTCCGTTTAGCCAGGACCTCCCACCTCGGACGGCTGATCAAGCTGGGAATCTGCCCAAGCTCCTCCACCTTGGCCACACCACGCCCAGGGGAGGTCTCCTGGCTGGGGTTGGCCAGATTCCTGCTGGCCCCTGGTGCCACCGTCCCCAGGGACACCCACTTGCCCGCGCTGGGTTCAGAGCTGAGGTCAGCGTCTCTCCCCACTGCTGCAAGACCCCACTGCCGGGGTCCCTGCCCCTTAATCGAGTCGGCATCCTGAATAACTTTATTTCCTGAGCTCTGGCCCTGTGCGGGGCCCTGCTCCAGGTCCTGGTGACGAAAGCCGAGCCTCGGCTTGCTCACCCATTTCTAGAAAGCCCCTCCTTTGAACTTGGACTCGCAGAGAGCATGCTCACCAGACTCCATCTTTTTGGCCACTGGAACATGGCTCTTGCCACACTGTGAAGTCGGGTTCTGCGGATGCCAAGGGAGCCCAAAACAAACAGTCCTCGGCCGTTGTTGAGTGAGGCGCTCTCCGTGCTGGGTTCGTGCACTGGGCCCCTTGTCGCAGAAAATCAACAGAGGACACAGGAGAGGCAGCTCAAGCCTGTCTTCCCTCGCTGAGGCTTGGGGCCAGTTTTGTGGGTTAGGTGATGAGAAAAGCTGCTTCCGGAAATGCGGACGGGGCAAGTCTGGTCGGAGGGGCTTGGAGCCAGGCCATGCATGGCAGGGTTTTAGCAAGAAGGGCTCCGGCCCCGGCTGTCTCGGACCGACAGACCCCCCCACACTCCCCATGGGCCTGCAGCGTGTCGGCCCCACTCGTGTGCTGGTCTCTTGGGTTTGCACAGGGGGCGAGACTTGGGGTATTATTAGCACTCTCTCTGTACCTGCACGACCCCAAAGATAGTAGGAGCTTTAAAGATACGAGCCAACCACCCGTAAAAGCACAGGAGGGGGGATTTTCAGGAGAGGAGGAGGGAGCTACAAGAGACGTCTGGGTTCGGGAAAGTCTGACTTCTCTTGGGTTCACCTCGGTGGCATCACCCAGGAGCCACAGGGTGTGACATCACGCTTACAACCCCCCACCCCGGGACAGCTCCCTCCTGGGTATTGGCTGTCATCTGTGAACTCCTGGGCTCTCAGAGCTGACTGGGACTCTCTCCTTGATTTGGCAATGAGGAAACCCAGAGCCAAATGTGCTTCTGTTAACCACCGGGAGGCTGCAGTTCCGAAGTCTGAGAAGCAAGATGCCTAAACTTCCCAGCAGAGAGCAGCCACCTATTATGCTCCGGAGTTCTGTGTGTCCAGAATTCGCACAGGCAATTTGGCTTTTTTTTTTAAATATAAGATTTATTTATTTACTTGTAAGAGTTACAGAGAGAGAGACACACACACAGAGAGAGAGAGAGAGGTCTTCCATCCGCTGGTTCACTCCCCAGATGGCTGCAACTGCCAGGGCTGGGTCAAGCCAAAGCCAGGGGCCAGGAGCTTCCTCCGGGTCTCCCACGTGTGTGCAGGGGCCCAAGGACTTGGGCCATCTTCCTCTGCCTTCTCAGGCCCTTAGCAGGGAGCCGGATCAGCCCCAGAACGGACAGTCTGTGTCTGTACCATGACATCGGGACCTGGGGGTGGGACGACCTGACAGCTCTTCACTCAGTGGCTGGTGGCAGATGCTGGCTTCTGGCTGGCGGCTTCGGTCCCCTTCCACGCGGGCCTCACCTGTGGTCTCTCCCCGTCGGGTCCTTTGTGCTTCCTCGCGGCATGGCGGCGTGGTGTCAAGTGCGAACTGGGCATCCCCACCTTCCAAACTGTAGTGCCTGGGTTCAAGTCCCGGCTCCACTTCCGATTCCAGCTTCCTGCTGACGTGCACCCCGGGAGGCAGCAGGTGGTCCCTGCCACCCAAGGGGGCGACCTGGATGGGGCTTCAGCCTGGCCCTCCCCAGCTGCTGTGAGCGTTCAGGGAGTGAACGCTCCCCCTCCCTCTGTCTCTCATAAATACAACTTTCAAAAGTTAGAGTACCGCCTGCACATCTCACAGAGCTACACTGACAATCTTCTGACTGTCCGGATCTCTGTTTGGTGTTGACTTCTACAGAGTTCAAAGGCAAGTTTCGAGCTTGTGCATAATGATCACATAAAAACACTCCGCGTGTGGTAAACGGAGCTTTGGACGCACCCTGGGTCTTGAGCCTCAGATGGCACAGGCGAGGCATTGCCCCTCCCCCGCTCTGGAAGTGGCAGCCTCAAGACTAGGGGACATGTGTCAAGAACAAGTGGAAATCTCAAAAAAAAAAAAAAAAGAGGAAGAAAAGAAACGATTTTTGCGAACCTCTGACCTCTCAAACCAAGGTCTTTGGGACAAGCGTCCTCGGCTCTCGGATCTAACCAATGACAGTCATGGCACCCACAGGTGGAGCCACGTTGGGAGCGCCTTGCTGCGTGCCGAACACAAGCCACGAGCTCCCATGGCCAGGCCTTGCTCTGTCTCTCCTGGCCCAATTAGCACCAATTCGTATTTCTCTGTTCGCGGTAGGATGCGGCTGGTGAGGCAGTGGGAAGAGAGAGCCTCATTATTCTGCTCTTTGCTTGCTCATGGAAATAGCAGGAATCCTTGGCTCAAAACAGACCCAGCTCTGAGCCGAGGAGCTCAGTCCAGATATGTTATATATTTATTCAAGGCAGCCATTGGCCGGGATATGACTATAAAACACACATTTTGAATAAAAGAGGGAGATTTATGGTGCATTTGTGAGACTGAATCGTATCGCTCTGCCTCCCCAGGCTGGGATCCTTAATCACTAACATACCCCCAGCTTGTACACTCGGTGGGCACGGATCGCTTCCTTCTGGTCCCGCCCCCATGAAAGATGGGATGCGGATCGCGCTGCTTTATCTGACAGTCAGTAAATGAATTGCCAATTCATTCCGAGCGTAGGTGGGGGCGGGCTCTTTCCTAGGAAGGGGGAAAAAAAGAGAGGGGGGGGGGCCTTTCATATGTATCTTTGATCAGTCGGGACTTGACAAATTATTTTCCTAGGAATTTCTCAATCCTTAATGCCACAGGGGGAAAAATGGATTTGGCCTAAAAGAAGAGCTTTCATGTTTCAGAAATTAGAGCGACAGGAAAGTGTTTCTTGGGTTCCTTTCTCTCTTTGCTTCCCTCCCTCCACGGTATTTTTTTTCCAAGGAAAGGAGACAGAGAGCAGAGATATTTGGGAAAGGCCGTGGGCAACAGCTGGGCTGCCTACTGGTTAATTTTTAATTTTTAAAAAATTTTTTTAAAAGGAGTTCATTTATTCGTTTACTTGAGAGGCAGAGTTACAGACAAAGAGAGGGAGAAACAGAGAGAGAGATATTCTATCCACTGGTCCACTCCCCAAATGGCTGCAATGGCTAGAGCTGGGCTGCTGGTCTGAAGCCAGGAGCCAGGAGTTGACATCACATATGGGCGTCATTTCAAGTCCCAGCTGCTCCACTTCTGATCCAGCTCTCTGCTAAGGCCTGGGGGAAACCAGTAGAGGATGGCCTTGGGCCCCTGAACCTGCGTGGGAGACCAGAAGAAGCTCCTGGCTCCTGGCTTCGGATCGGCCTAGCTCTGGCTGTTGCGGCCACTGGGAGGTGAACCAGAGGATGGAAGACCTCTCTCTTTCTCTCTTCCTCTGCTTCTCTCTAACTCTGCCTTTCAAATAAATAAATAAATCTTTTTTTAAAAAAAATTTTGCTCAAAAAAATAAACTATTTTTACACCCCACAGCCTGGATAGATTTCAATGGCGCTGAATGAGGAAAAAGTCACTTTCCCAAAGACCCTATCGCATTCGAGTCTGTTCATGCAACACTCTTGAGTGACAACATGATCGCTAGAGAGGCCAGTTCTGGGTGGTCAGGAACTAGGAACGGGGGTGGGAGGCGTGGTCATGCCTATCAAAGAGCAGCAGGAGGGAGGGTCCTGACATGATGGACAGGCTGAATATTTGGGGTGTGGCGAAGGACGTACAACCCTACACATGTGATACAATTGCACAGCGCGGCACACACAGGTGCACCTGAGCACAAACCCACCTGCACAAATCCACGCAGCCGTGGTGCCGCACATCTGTGTCGGTGCCCTGAGGGTGACACTGCTCCGTGCTCCCTAAGAGTCGGCGCCCGTGGGCGGAGGCACAGTGGCCCCTGCGGTGTCTACTACCACCTGAGAATTCACGTGGCGACACCGTGAGGCTGACAGGGGCCGACTGTCCAGAGACCATAAACACCGTGATTATCTGGGGCTCACCCCGAGCCCGGGCTTGGGGAGGACTTGGGAGGGGGGCCCGGGAGCAGGAGGGAGGAAAGGAGAAACAGCCGAGCCATTGGACCACTGACCTGATGAGCACTGTGGACACCCACAAGTCCTTCCAGAACCTTCTGAAGCATTGTGTAGAATGCACGTCCAGTGTTACGGCCCTTGGTCCACTGACTCCCAACCCCCACGGTGGCAGATGTCGCTGGAGTCGTTTATCTCTGGGCTGGGCCTGCATTCAGGCCAAGGGGTCCCTGGGCTTTAGGGAAAACCAGAGAGTGGTGGCTGCCTGTTGCGAGGGTCGGGGGGGGGGGGACACACTGCCACATGCACTGAACAGCTCCCCCCCAACCACGGTTGGAATCAGAGTGGGCCGAGGGCACAGAAGACGCAGCATAAGAATCATCAGCCCCCGAGCCCTGGCGCCCGGGAGAATCCTGTCTGCCGTGAGCACACCCATTACCTGTTGAGTTGGTTGTTAATGCATCAGGCCACTGTTAGTGACACCTTCCACGGTGAAATACAAGCAAACAAGACTAGGCCATGCCTCACGGAGCTCTCCTGGCCCCAGAGAAAGGCCTGGATTCCAACGTCAGCTAAGGGTGGTCTTTGTGGTACAGGGGTAAAGCCGCTGCTTGGGGCGCCTGCATCCCAATCAGAGTGCCTGGTTCAGTCCTGGCTGCTCCACTTCTGATCCAGCTGCCTGCCCATGAGTCCAGGAGGCAGCAGTGCTTGGGTCCCTGCCACCCACGTGGGACCCAGATGGAGCTCCAAGCTCTTGGTTGCAGCCTGGCCCGGTCCTGTCTTTGTGGCCATTTGGGGAGTGAACCAGTGAATGGAAGACTCTCAATCTCTCTCTCTCTTTAATTATAATCTTTATACTATCACAGTTTTTTTTTTCATTATTTTAAAGATTTAGTTATTTGAAAGGCAGAGTTACAGAAAGGCAGAGGCAGAAAGAGAGAGAGAGAGAGAGAGAGAGAGAGAGATCTTCTATCCCCTGGTTCGCTCCCCAGTTGGTTGCGATGGACGGAGCTGCACTGATCTGAAGCCAGGATCCAGGAGCTTCTTCTGTGTCTCCCACGTGGTACAGGGATCCAAGGACTTGAGCCATCTTCTCCTGCTTTCCCAGGCCACAGCAGAGAGCTGGATCAGAAGTGGAGCAGCCAGGACTTGAACTGGTGCCCATATGGGATGCTGGCACTGCAGGCAGTGGCTTTACCCACTATGCCACAGCGCTGGCCCCCAGTTTCTTCCTCTCCAATCTCTCCTGTGTGTTTGTGTGTGTGTGTGTCTCCCTCTCTGTGTCACTCTACCTTTCAAATAAATAAAACTTTAAAAGAATTACAATCAAGATGCCCCTACCCTCTGTGCCTTCCTAGGGGGTTGCAGTTGAGTTGGAATCTGTTCCTTTTTAAAAATTTTTTAATTTATTTTGACAGGCAAAGTTATAGACACTGAGAGACAGAGACAGAGAGACAGGTCTTCCCTCTGCTGGTTCCCTCCCCAAACGGCCAGCGCTGTGCTGATCTGAAGCCAGGAGCCAGGTGCCTCCTCCTGGTCTCCCATGGGGTGCAGGGCCCAAGCACTTGGGCCATCCTCCACTGCCTTCCTGGGCCACAGCAGAGAGCTAGACTGGAAGAGGAGCAACTGGGACTAGAACCCGGCCCCCATATGGGATGCCAGCGCCGCAGGCGGAGGATTAACCAAGTGAGCCACGGCGCCGGCCCCTGGAATCTGTTCTAAAGTCCGTGTGGATTCAGTGTGCAGAGAGGGCTGTGTGCTTCCTGGCAGCTGTCTCCCTTGTCCACTCCATCTGCGCTGTGGGTCCCTCTCCTCGCCTCCTCGTACAGACGTGGAAAGTGAGGCCCGGGCAAGGGAGCCGGCTCACACACTGTCCCAACACAGCATCCTTCACCGAGACGGAAGGTGTCGAGGACCTGCCAATCAGAGGCACAGCACCTGCTCTGGCCCACTCTGGCCACCCATCCTCCTCTCCTCCTGGCCCCTGGGAAGTGGTAGCAGTGGCGTGAGTCACTGCATCAGTGCAGGACGGCATGAGCTACTCCAAAGCCGGGTGACCTTGGCCATGTCGCCCAAGCGCTCTGCTGAGGGGCCTCATCTAGAAAGCAAGTGTGAAACTTGTCTTCCCTGGCGGTCCTGGGACCCCGCAGATCCGCCGCGTGGCGTGGGGTCCAGCCGGCAGCGTGTGGTCAGTATGTGAAAGCTATTGTTGCCGCTGTCACTCCAGCTAGCGACAGCAGGGGGACAGCGGTCAGATCTCGACACCTGCACAAGCTGCCTCCGCTCCGCCCAGATCACGGTTCTAGGAACAGGGACCAAGGATGCTTAAAGGAACGCGTGAGGCAGGATTAGCATGCGTGGCTGCTCTGTTATGAGGGGGAAAAAATGCATTCTGAGATGAGGAAAGAAAAAAGCATTCACCCCCCAAATGGCCACACGCAGCCTCTGGGGTGTAGAAATTACCACGGCCTCCTGGCTGCCACAGAGGGCCAGGGTTGCCAGCGCAATCCAAACTGTGCTGCAGATCCTGCTGGCGTGGGAGAGCTGTGTTTCAGCTGCTGTTGAAGGTGAGGGTGATGAGGATGATCTACTCCTAAGCCCCGCCCGGGCTTTGGTCTGTTCTCAAGTGATGGACCACGGGGCTGAGTTTCCCACCCAGAGCAGGAGGAGAGAGAAGGGGACAGCGATGGGTGTTTTCACCCGTGAGTGATTCTCCAAGCGAGCTCAGGGCGAGCCCTGGCTGCCCTTTGTCTCACCCGGGCCTCCATGGACCCAGAATCCTCCGGGTAAGTCCTGTACTCAGCTTATCCCCATGTCACAGGTGATCCGGTGTGCGGTCCCAAGGTCACAGAAGCAGGAAGTGACAGAGTGAGTTAGAGAACCCGGGTCCATTGTAGAACAGAGGCCAGAGATGTGAGCACCTGATGTGTGTGTCTGCGTGTCTGCGCGTGTCTGTGTGTGTGTGTGTGTGTGTCTGCATGTGTATGTGTGCACATCTGTGTGTCTGTGTGTGTGTGTGCTGTATTTCTTAACAAGGGGGTCCTAGCTCACCCCAGACAGACATCAAGAGAACTGAGAATGCAAACAAGTAGCAACCCCACAAAGTGAAAACTGAAAGGAACCTCCAGGCATCCCTTTGCTTCCTTGTTTTTTGGTTTTTTTCCTTTTAATTTGAGAGACAGAGAGACAGAGCGCAGAGGGCGAGCACCTGTCCCCATACGGACTCTAAATGCCTACGATGGCTGAGACAGGCCAGGCCGAAGCCAGGACCTGCAAGTTCAAGCCAAATCTCCCAGGCAGGTGGCAGAAACGCAATTCCTGGAGCCCTCGCGGCTGCCTCCCGGCACCTGAACGAGCAGAAGCTGGGGCCAGGAGCCCGAGCCAGGCACTGCACTGAGGTGCTCATGGAGGACCTAGGTGTCTTCCCCAGCGTCTTTTTTTTTTTTTGACAGGCAGTTAGACAGTGAGAGAGAAAGGCAGAGAGAAAGGCCTTCCTTTCCGTTGATTCACCCCCCAAATGGCCGCTATAGCCAGTGCGCTGTGCTGATCTGAAGCCAGGAGCCAGGTGCTTCTCCTGGTCTCCCATGCGGGTGCAGGGCCCAAAGACCTGGGCCATCCTCCACTGCACTCCTGGGCCACAGCAGAGAGCTGGACTGGAAAAGGGGCAACCGGGACAGAATCCGGCGCCCCGTCCAGGACTAGAACCCGAGGTGCCGGCACTGCAGATGGAGGATTAGCCTAGTGAGCCAAGGCACCAGCCTTCCCCAGCATCTTAACCACAAAGCCAACGCCTGCCCTACCTCCTTGTCTGCAGGAGACCACACTGTGATGATCTGTAAGCTCGACCTGGCCAATGTCTCTCACGATGGGACCTCTCCGTATAGACAGCAGTGTGCCATCCCTCGTGAACCTGTGTCAGGCTGCGGCCAAGGGCAAGCTAGATTTTATTTTACTAATTCTGTTCCCAAGTACAAAGATAATTCATCTTCATCAGAAAAAAACAGGAAGCACCCCAAAGCTCAGAGAGGACGCGACACCCATGATCCCGACACTCACTGTTGTGCAGAGCGGCATAACAGCGCGTTTGCTGGTTTCTGTCCGAGTGTGAGCGAATGGGGGCGGGCGTGCTAGTGACACCGGGGAGCTGCCATGGAGCTGCTACTAGCTACTGCCCTTACGTCCAAGGCTCCCCGGGCCATCTCCTGTCTCCCCCTTCCCCAGCGTGTTCCTGAGTGACCACGCGGCAGTCCACCGGACCGGCAGACGCTACCGTGTTTACGCAAGCCCACATTTTGGAAATTTAAAACTCACTCCAGTTGTGCAGGATCGGAAAAAGTCACGGTGACTTCCCAGAAAACAGTGATGCGGATCCCCGATTACTTCCTAGGCCCGGCTCTGCCCAGCGGAATGATCAGATTAAGCGATTAGCACATTGTAAAGGCTTTTCTATACTTTGCCAACCTCTCCTCCCAAAAGCTTACCCAATTTTCCTTTCAGTCGATGGCTTAAGAGGCTGTTTGCCATTTCCTCATTAACAATAAGCATTTGCCGAATCAATGGGCAAAAGTGACTTTCAATTTGCATTTCATAGACTGAACTCCTCCACTTTACTGGATGACGCCACAGACGCTCCCCTGGACCTCCGACAGTCCTCAGGGGGTGATGGGACATCCCCCTCCACTAGAGGAGGACGCCACGGCTTCGACACACTGAAGCTCCCATGTGAGCTCCACCGTGTACCAGCTGTGTGATCTCGGGGCACACGCATGGGCTGACGCTCGGAGAGTTCTGGGGCTCTTTCTGCCTCCATCCCATTGAGTCCCGCACTCCAGGGATCCAGGAAGCCAGGAGGGTGCTGTAATGTTCCTCGCCCGAGTACAAGGAAGCCGGCACCCACACTTGCAGATCCCCGCTCCTACAGCAGTGGGAGCTACCTGGAAAGGGGGCCAACACAATGGGCAGGACCCCAAGGAGAATCCACCACACACAGCCGGGCCTTCCCACATGTTTGCAGATTGAATGCGTGAATGCAGACTGGTGGGAGGGACCACTCATTTGTGAACCTACCACTCGTACGTCCATCATGATTTCTGCCTCAGGACCTTTGCACATGCCATGACTTCTGCCTGCAATTATTTTCCTCTTAATTTTTCACCTGGATAATTCTACTGCTCGCCAGGGCTCAGGTCAAAAGTCACCTACCTCCCCCAGATCATGTTAGGACCCTTGTCTTTCCCTTTATGATATTGTGCCTGTTGCCTGCATAGCAGACAATTACCTGTTTCTGTCATTAACCCACCAGCTCCAGGAGGACACGCCCCTGTCACCTTGTGCGTCCCTGTGTCCCCAGCACTTATGTGTCCAGTCCAGAGCAAGCATCCACCAAACACAACATAGGAATATGACAATGTGTGACACCAACACAATGACAGAACTCCATGAACGTTTGGATATTACATCTCTACTCCTACCAATTCAGAAAAACGATTCAGCACAGCCATTGTCTGGGACCCAGAGTGGTTAACCTGCACTGTATGGAAGGCCAGTGTCCCTTCCCCGATGTATATAATTTGCTGCGAACATTTTTTTTTCCAATGGTGACAAATGTTTGCGTCGTGGGGTGGGGGTGTTGTTAACTCCATACAGGCTGAGCGTCCCGAATCTGGAAATCCAAACTCTCCCACATTTTGAGCAATGCACGCTCGCACAAGAGGAAGAATCCACACCTGAGAGGTCCCAGAGAGAAGGCAGGTGCACTAAGATACTGCATGAAACTCCCTTGGGGCCGTGGGGATAGACGTCTGTGGAACACAAGCAAATTTCGTGTTTAGACTTGGGTACCATCCCCGAGACAGATCACTGAGTCCATCCCAGATCCAAACGGATCTAACATCCAGAACTTCCGGTCCCACATACTCTGGATAAGGGCCACTCAACCTGTGCTTGGATGATGTTCTGAAAGAAGCGACTGTCTCGTATAGTTGGGAAAAATAGTTTGGGAGAGAATTTCTCCAAAGGCAATCTAATCTTCCTTTTTTTTTTTTAGCTGAACCCACCAGAATTAATATTTAGAGCCAGAACTTATTCAGTGAAACTTGAATAATTCTGTCCCTTGGGGATGGGCAGGTCACTGACCTAGTTTTTTCCACTGTACTTGGGAGCAGCTGAATGGTCATTTCTTTATAATTAATTCACACTTCTCGGGGGTCTTTGCCTAGGCAAGATCTCAGGGCATGGGGTGCTGATTACATGAATAATTCCTAATCAACAAGCCAATGGTTCTTGCTTCGAGGGGAATGGGACATAGTGGTTGGCTCTTTCTTTCTTTCTTTCTTTCTTTTTTTTTTTTTTTTTTTTTGACAGGCAGAGTTAGACAGTGAGAGAGACAGAGAGAAAGGTCTTCCTTCTGTTGGTTCACCCCTCAAACGGCCACCACAGCCGGTGTGCTGTGCTAATCTGAAGCCAGGAGCCAGGTGCTTCTCCTGGTCTCCCATGCGGGTGCAGGGCCCAAGCACTCACTGCGCTCCCGGGCCACAGCAGAGAGCTGGACTGGAAGAGGAGCAACCGGGACAGAATCTGGTGCCCCAACTGGGACTAGAACCCGAGGTGGTGGTGCAGCAGGCGGAGGATTAGCCTAATAAGCCACGGTGCCGGCCAGTGGTTGGCTCTTGATAACTAGAGGGATGTAAGCAGGAGAGTGAAAAAAACAGAAGAAAAAAAAAAAGACCCCAGCACTATTTGCTCCCCCATTGCTAACCCAGAGGTGCAACGCAGGCAAACTCGAATCCTCAGTATGCGGCATTTTAAATGAGCGTCCCCACCCAGGTGTTGGCACTGGGCTTGTCATGGCAGCAATGGGGTCAGAGCAGAGAGCCAGCAGGAGACAAAGCATGGAGGGGGTGACAAAGCCAACAGCAACAGGAGTGCAACGCAGGTGAAACATTGTATTCCAGGGACATGAACCATGGGGTCGGTGGAGTCTGGATCCAGGATCTCCTGCAGATGCCAACACACACAGGCGTCCCGATCTCGTCCAGAAAATTCTGTCTGCCTGGAACCTACACACACGCCCTGGGTACTTGAAACCATCCCCAGATTCGCTCTTATAACGAAAACGGCGTGCGTGCTGGGTAAACGTTTCCATAGAGTGTTGTTCAGGATTGCGCGCGTGCGTGTGTGCGTGTGTGCGTGTGTGTGTGTGCATGTGTGTGTGTGCTGGCCCGCAGTCGGGTGAACCTGCATGTGCAGAGCCCACAGACCGCACGGGCTCCTCCACGTCCCAGGGCAGTGGATCCTCCCTGTCCCCGAGTGGAGCAGGAGGAAACAGGGAGGGGCAGACACTGGCATGAGACGCAACTCTTTCCAGTTTTCTCTCCAGCTAACATCCCCTCCCTTCTGTCAGGAGAAGGAACAGGAAAAAAAAAGCCAGGGTGTTTAAGTCGCTTGGACTTTTTTAAGCACATGGTTTTTATTAGGCATTAACTGGCACACAAATATAAGGAACAAGTACGTAATCCTGCCCCTCCCCCCCTTAGCAACACGAAGACAGAACCGCGAAAGACACCCACGTACAGACACACGCACACTCGCACGGACTCGGACACACTCAGCCTCGCACATTACCCTGTTCTCTTCCTTAGGGTCACTTACTGGTTGTTTTTTTTTTGTTGTTTTTTTGTTTTTTTTTTTTGTAATCAAGAAAGCAAAGCACATTCAGGAGGAAAAAAAAAATAACACACAAACTTGGATTTGAGTATCAATAAAATTAAAAGCTCTTGGCCAGCTCCCATGCTGGTTTGCATTCCATGTTATTACTTAATTAGAATTCCTATTTATAAATAAATAGTACCAGTAAAATATTACATCTGAAGAACCCTACAATAACGTTTTACTTACACGGCCTTTTTTTTAGCACTGTTTTCTGCCTTCCATCAGCACAGTTGTGTGTCGGCATCGGGTGCTGGAGCGACTTCTTGGGGAAGAAGTCAGCGGTGAGCAGGTCTCGTCTCGTCTCTAGCAAGCGTGGGTTTTGCTTTGCATCCCATTTGGGTCATCGGCGACGGAGGTCTGGAAGCTTGCAGCTGGCTTTGTCGTTTCTCAGGAAGAATATTTCTTTGGGTTTTTTTTTTTTTTTTCTCACAACTCTTGTCAGCGACAAAGCTTGTGCCCCGCTTATCACAGTTTGGCCCCACGTGGACACCGGGGCTTTTTAAGTTGTTCAAAGCAACCTTTCCGGACGGGAAGCTATAGCCCCACGTTGGAGCGACAGACAGCTGCGCAGACCGGGAGCTGGGAAGCCGGCGGGGCTGGGAGAGATAGGCTGTCAGCTGGGGCCCCACGTTATCCTGGCTCCGGCAGAGGGGCAGAGGGGCCATGACGGGGCGCCACGGTGATGGGGAGTGCAGGGCGAGAGCAGAAGACGGCGGAGGTAGGTGCTCTTCCTGGTGGGGGGAAGGGTGGCGACGGCCGCTCTTAGGGACGGACGAGGGGAACCCCACAAGTACATATTTTGAACCCTACTTGCCTCAGACCTCCCCCAACCCCCGCCACCAATAAGGGACTGGGTCCCGTCAAGAAAATTGAAAGAAAAAATATATTATGATTTATTATATAACACAGTCAACATTAATACCAGGACAGGGAGACGCCCACCACGCGCTGGGAGAAGGCAGCGGATGAGGCAGGCAAGATGTTGGCTGGGGCCCCCGGGGTCTGCCTGATGAGCGCGGTGGCCGTGGCGGGCAGGACTTGGCTGATTCTGCTCATTCGTGAAGTTTTGAGACAAAGCAATGAAGTCACGTGGTTCCAACGGCACTGTGAACCGCTGAGTGCTGGAGGCCATCACAGGGCGAAACGAAAACTCTGGTCCGCGGGGTTGGTTCTCTCTGCCACCGTCTCTTCTCTCTCTCTCTCTCTCTCTCTCTCTCTCTCTCTGATGAACGTCTGTGGCGATGCAGGCTCTGCCTTAGCTGTTCTCACTCCAGTCTGGTACCATACCAACCCCGTGCACAGAGTGGTACTGGTGTGGGGACAGGGTCCTAGGCACTCCGTGAGAGTAGAGGAAGTCAGGGGGCTGAACGCTCCCGGGGGACTGCAGGCCAGTCTGGGGCCCACACTGCCTGACCACAGGCTGGTGAGCCACGGAGGTCTGGTGCTGGAACATTCCCTCTCCGAGCTGTGCCGAGCCGTGGCTGGCCATGCCAGCCAGCCGGGGGACCAGGGGTCCCGAGGTGAAGTGAGCGGAGAAGTGCTGGTAGGGCAACCTGTCCATGGGCTGCACGGTGGTGACCGTGCAGCCGCTGTAGGAAGGCATGCTGGGCCACGTGTTGCAACTGATATCCTCCAAGCTGGGCACCGGCTCGCTGGGGGGCGCCGAGCTGGCGTACATGCAGGCCTGCCGCTGGGCTGATTCTGTCCTGTAGGGGGCACTCAGGGCCTGCTGCTGGGGGTAGCTGGGGCGGTAGAAGGGGTCCTCCTCGCTGGGGGAGGTCTCCATGTAGGGTTTCTTATACGGATGCTCTGTGGTGGAGCACTCTTCATCTGCGGAGACAAGAGGGACACCAGTGAGACCAGGACAAGCGCCGGGCGGTCAAAAGCAGAGGCCGCCACTGGGCTGGCTGCCCAGCAGACCGGAATGTGGAGTCGGCCAACTGCTAGCTACAGCCCCCCTTGGATACCAACAGGTGGGCTATGTGGAGACCCTGGACTGTGGAGTTCCAGGTGACGGCCGATCCACTTGGGGCTCAGTGTCTTTAAGAGGGAGATGGGAGATAGCATTGGACACAGCAGCTAAGGCACCACTTGGGATGCCCAGAGGGGAGTGTCCGTGTCCCGGCCCCACTTCAATTCCAGCTGCCTGCTACCGCACACCCCACAGGAGCATGGCTGGATGGCAGATGCATGGAAGGGGATGGATCAGGTATTGGGGTCCCTGCCACCCACACGGGAAACTCGGGTTACTGCTGCAGGCACCTGGGTAGCAAACCACTGGATAGGAGCTCTCTCTTTGTCTACCTGCCACTACTGCCATGCCTTATAAATAAATAATTTTTAAAAATATATAAATGGAAAGTGTAATAATAGTGCTACAAAGGGGAGTGTCGAGGATTCAATGGGAAACTGAATTCAGCACTCAGTCCACAGCCTGGCACAAGGAAACATTCAAGAAACAGTCGCCATCACCATCTTCCCTCATCCCCTGCTGCGAATTCCTTAAATCTGTCCTAGCCATCACTACGGTTCCAGAACCTGGCGCACACCTGCTAGTTCATGACAACAGCATCAACAGTCACAGCAACGTAACAGTAAACAATAACCACAGTGTTTACACCACCTAACGCTGTGCCAAGCACGCCCATTAGATCCTCACGACTGCCCCAGGAGGCGAGTCCTACCTCTGCCCCCATCGCGAGATGAAAGATGGGGGTTAGGAAACCTTCTAACTGCTGGAGCCAGGATTAGAATCCCAATAGCCTGACTGCAAAGACCCTGCTCTCCAACGTCATGATCCACGGAGAAGAGAAAAAATAAATACGTGTGCAATGCAGGGATGCACGGATGCAGGGATGCACGGATGCAGGGATGCAGGGATGGATGGACAGATGGACGGATGGGTGGATGGACGGGTGGACAGTTAGATGGATAGATGAATGGATGGATGGACCGATGAATGGATGGGTGGATGGATGGGCAGATGAATGGATGGATGGATGGACGGACGGATGGATGCATGGATGCATGCATGCATGGATGGATGGATGGATGGACAGATGGATGATGGATGCATGGATGGGTGGATGGATGGATGGATGGATGGACAGTTACATGGATGGATGGATGGATGGATGGACAGATGGATGGATGAATGGACAGATGAATGGATGAGTGGGTGATGGGCAGATGGATGGGAACTTTAAATGGATCCCCATATTCTTTCCTGATGCCTCGTGTACACAAGGATACCCAGTTCACATTTGTTGAGTTGGTACGAATGAACGTGCTGCTCTCTCCTGGTTGAGGACTTCACTCCTGCTCTGTGCACTGGTCATTTCCTCACGGAGATCACTCTGTCTCTGAAAGGAGGTCTGCTTGACCCACCGTGGAGTCATCGGCCCCACCGAGGACTCGTGAAAGTGCTAGGCTGTGCCCTAGAACCCACTGAGATGCAACGCTATGAAAACTACGTGCATACCAAGTTTTGCATGCAACTGTAGTGGGTGCAAGGACTCCCCAAAACTCAGACTCCAGGTTCAAAAGGTATGTGTGGGTTTGGACCTGCATAGTATCACATGATGGCCATTTTTCCTGAACTTTTCAAGACCCCTCATATGCAAATATCTTGTACCAAAACAAACATTTTTTAATTCCATCTTCCATGAACCTTTTGAAGTACTATCATACTTACTCTACAGAGGAGCTACGAAATAAGATTGAGCATGTGTGTCGTGATAGCCACCATCAAGAGCAGCTCTGCTCGCAAGGACAACACCACCCATCAATCTCACGGCAGACCTAACCTACACCAACACCTTCCAGCTGTCGCCTTGGGAGGAAGCAAGAGTTGGAAGGATCCGTCAGGTGTAACCCTGAGCACAGAGCCATGGCTTAGCTGTTCACCCTCCACGCTGAACACCTTCTTCACTCACCTTCCAGTTTCTTCCTGTTCAACAAATGATAAGAAATAGTGTCTGTCTTTGGGAGGGTTGGAGAGAAAAACAGTGTGGGGGGGTGTCCAGGCAATTCTCTGCCATGGCCAAGGGCCACAAGGCCAGAACACTGGACCAAGTGGCAGGTAAGAGAGCGTAAGAGCTGATATTTAGGGAGCTCCCCCTAAGTGACCCCACTCTCATCTCACAGCAAGTCCTCAAGGCCAAAGCTGAAACTCAGACATGGATGGGCCATGGTCACCCGGCTGCAGAGGACCAGAGCCTGGAATCAAAGCTGCATCGGACTGAAATTCCTGCCACATCTTGCTTCCAGCTCGCTAGATTTCTCATGGCCAAGGCCACCACCCCAGTCACCCAACACAGATTTACTGAGCGCCTCCTAAGTGCCAGAGACCGTGCTGAGCACTGCAAATAGAGTGCTGGGCGGGCCGATGGGATCCCGTCGGAGAGCTTGAGTCCTGCCGTGATCTGCCTGCGGCCGTGGGAAGACGCGCGCATCCAGAGCAGTCGTTCTCTTGCTCTGGGTCTGAGTCAGCCCTGCAACCCAGATGGAGCAGCCTGCGCTTGGGTTCCCCTAACCACCTCCATTTGCCTCTTTCTCCACGCGACACCCACAGGTAGATCAAAAGGCTCCCCACACAAAGGACTTCTACATTAGGGTTCTAGCCACGTAGCAGCCAGCAAGTTCTATTTCCAGCCATGCTCCTTCTGGGACACATCTGGGACCCATAGGACTCCCAAAAATTCATGCAAAAAAAAAAAAAAAAAGAGAGAGAGAGAGAGAAATGCAGTCGCTCTTCCAGGTGTTCTGTCTTCGTCATGCCAACCATCCAGATGTGTGAAGACATCCAGATGAGTGAGCAGCCACGGTTTTCACCCCTCAGCGTCTGGAGTCTCCGAAGACATCGCCCACGCTGGACTTGTTTTCTTCCTCGCTCCTTGATGCCTTCTCTTCCACTCTGCCATGCCACCCCCCCCCCCGCCCCGCAGATTCATAAATCTGAATGTTTCCATTGTTGCTAGCATCATAACCTTTGGGATTTTTATTTAACCAGGGCGTTCCCTTTTTCAATAATAGAAAGTACAGCTGCAGGGTACCCTTGGCAAGAGAAAAAAAAAAAAGAAAAAAACAAGGCAAGCTAACCATTCTCCAGTTTCTGATCCCGGTCCAGATTTGTTACAAGTCAAAAAGGGAGAATAATAGGAAAAAGGCCGGAACACATTTTGGAAAATCGTAAAATTATACATTCCAGTCTTTAATGCCCCAAAGATCTAATGCAGACCCCTAAGAACCGCTCGGTGCTGGCCTGCTGATGAAAGCGGGTCCTGAGCATTCTCGAGTCTCTCCGCCCTCATGACACCGTAAAGAAACTCCAAAGCCGGCATCCAAGTCTCAGGTCGTCGTGACAGAGGTTCTTCACAGAATCTCCCTGTTAATGTTGGTTCCTTTCGTTTTGTTGCGAGCCTGGTAACTGTGTTTGCCAGAAGGCTCTCTGTGGCCAGGTCACTCCTGGCTTTGCTGGGTGGGGAGGGGCTGCACCCCAGGCGCAGTCTTCCGATGGGAGGAGTCATAGGTGTGCATCACGCGGGGTCTATTCCAAGGCGGCTCCAGCGATTCTGAACCCAACGGGGTCTCCTGGCCAGCGGGGACTTTCTCCCTGATGCTGATTACCCGCCAAGGGAAAACCCGGTCCCTGGGATTTTTCTGGATGTTTTTGATTCTGGATCAAGCGGCTTTAGTAACACATTCAGAACATAGATTTTTAAGGCCCAGAATTAGGGCTCTGCTGCTCACTGGCTAAGGGATCCTGAACGAATCACCAGACCCCTGCAGCCTTAGTTCTTGACTGTAAGTGGGATAATCCCAAACTGCTGTGGGATTTAACTGAGATAATGCTACTCGCAATCTGGATTCTGTCTTCCTTATAGCACAGAGCTTTAAAAATCCCTTAGTTCACTGCTAATCTGTGTAGAAAATGTTAGAGCCCTACAGATAGTAATAAGTGATAGGACACAATATGAGTCCTACCTGTACTAATTTTGTTGTAATTTTGCATATACTAGCCCCCAAACCCACATTGTTTTGGAAAAAAAAAATCTCTTGGTTCAAATCTTCTTTGTTCAAATAACCAGGACTACGCTCTTCTTTCTCCTCTCGCTCTCACTCTCTCGGAAGCCTGAACAGATGGCTCTCTGAAGGTCATCCAATACTTGGAGGTATTTGGGTGGGATCCAGAGCTAGAGAGCTCACAGCGCAGCTTGCAAATCACTAATCCTATTGAGCAAATATTGTCACAGCTCCCAAATGGGTCATTTCCTTCGCCGAGGGAGTTAGTCCAGATGAAAGCCCAGTGCGGGTCCCTCACACACACAGACTCGGAGCCAGAGCGGCCGTCAGCCTGTCCCTAGCACGTCGGAGCGGGCCAGGACCGAGGCCTGTCACTCAGAACACAGCTCCTCCTCCATCTGCACCCAAGCCAACCTGCTTAGCCGACGTGGAGAGGCAGCGGCCCTCGACACTTACAGATGGATGGATGGATGGGTAGACGGACCCCTGTGTGTGTGCTCCTTCGGAATATGGGAACCCTCTCAGCTGGGAACCGGAAGACTCAGCTTCCCGGCTCATTTGGCCTCCCTTGGAAACCATGAAATGTGTCTGCTGGATCATCATCTTCTCCCCCCCGCCTCCCCGTGCACCACGCACCCAGGACACGGTGATGCTCAGTAAATCCTCCTATGATGACTGCATCCCAGGCCTGCATCCCTGACTCCAGCTCAGGCTCTGAGTGGGGAGGAAAGGCAAGGCTGTGACGCTGCCCCAAAGTCATGCAGCAGGGACGAGACCCTGGCCCAGTGGGTAAGACTCCCCTTGGGACGGCCACATCCCATATCACCGTGCGGAGTTCGAGCCCCGGCTCCTCCACTTCCGACCCAGCTGCCTGCTACTGCGCATCCTGGAAGGCAGCAGTGCTGACCCAAGCGGTCACGTCCCTGCTGCCCGCGTGGCAGGCTCAGCAAGAGTTCTGGGCTCCTGGCTTCAGCCTGGCCAGTCCTGGCTATTACAGGGATTTGGGAAGTGAGCCAGCAAGTGAAAGCTCGCTCGCTCTCTCTCCTCTCTCTTCTCTCTCTCCTCTCTCTCTCCTCTCTCTCTCTTCTCTCTCTCCTCTCTCTCTCTCTTCTCTCTTTCCTCTCTCTCCCTCTCTCCTCTCTCCCTCCTCTCTCTCTCCTCTCTCTTTTTTCTCTCTCTCTCTCCTCTCTCTCTCTTCTCTCTTTCCTCTCTCTCTCTCTCCTCTCTCTCTCTCCGTCCCCCCCGCAGTAAAAACAGCACCATGAAAAATGCATCCTGTGAACCTTTCGCAATATCCAATTCCAACTCTCCCTTCAATCTCTTACTGGCATTGCATTTGGTTTCTTCGGGGAAGAGGGTGCAAGTCCGGGTGGGAGGGATTAGAAAAACAGACAAGTGCTCCCCCAGGCCCTGGGGTCCCGGCTTTGATGGAGTGGCATTGATAAAAGACCTCCCCAGCTTTTTTGGCTCCATCCATCGGGAGAGATAGTTTGGAGACAGCCGGGTCCAAACACCAGGGAGCCCTGTGGCCTGCGGAGCTTTGGACGTTTCGCTGGGGCTGCCTGTGGGCCGGCTGGAAAGGAGACAGACAATGAGGGGAAGTCAGATAGCGGGGCAGGCAGGGGCCAGCGGGAAACCACCCACGGAGTTATCACTTAGCGGGAATCCCAAACTGGAAGGAAACCTGGCGATTGCTTATCGCTCCGCTCTGCGGCGTGGAGGTTCATGATGAATTGCTACGCGTTGTCTCCCAGGCGGGACAGACGGGGCTCGGCTGGAATGCTCCTCGTCCCTGAGGGAGCTCCTTTCTAGGGGGTGGAGGGAGGTGAGAAGGGCAGAGGTCTCTGCGAAGGCGAAGGGCCTTGCGCAGGGGGCACACACCCCACGCACCCCGCGGGCACGGGCTTCGGGGCGCATCTCGGGCCGGCCCACGCACAAGCCGGGGGGGTGACGTTGGGACAAGTCTCCAGCCTCCCCGACCCTGAATCCGTGAGAAAGGGGCCATTTTTCACCTTGTTGTCCGCAAGCAGTCACAGAGCCCTGGCCCCACCCACATCTCCAGCCCCTCCCACCCCTCAGCGTCCACCCACAACCCCTCCCAGGCTGCCTGTCTGCCTCTCAAGTACTAAGTGCAATGGGACACGAGGGCTGCAGTGCGTCGGGCCCTGCCTTCTTCAGTGGCCTCCTCTCCCAACACCTTCCTCTTGCCTAGGCTTTTGCATCCTGGCCTTGTGTTTGCTCCCTGGAGAGCACAAGCCTCCCACCCCTCCCCAGGGCATCCTGCCTGCACAGTCACCCCCCCCCCCCCAGAGGCCCCAGATCCCTGCTTCAAGTCCTGCTCCATTGCCCAGGACCCCAGGCCAGTGTTCCCGTGTGAGAGTTGCTGACACATCTTTGCACATCTCCTGGGTAACAATCAATCACAGTCATACCAAAGTCATTCTATGAACACTCAAGAAACGTCCGACCCGCCTGCCACGGCGTGTGCTGCCTAAGAGTGGGACGGCGGGGAGGGACGTCACCCAGCCTCCCCTTTGCCGCACTGTGCTGGCCCCCCCGGCTGCATGATTGCATGTCCCGTTATCTCAGCTCCATCACATGGGTGCCACTGTTATCCCCGTGTTGCATAAAGGGTAGCAAGCCACCCCCAGCCACAGAGTGGCGGAGAGGCAGCTACTGGACCATTTCTGCAACAACCCAGCCTCCAACTCCTGCTCCCCCAGTGGCCACCCCAAGTTGATCTGAAGTTCAGAAACTCAGCCACCCATAAAGCCGAAGAGGCTGGCCGACCTCCCATTCGGAGCCTCCCCCCTCCATCCTTCCGGAATGTATTCATAAGGGCGCTGCTCGAAATATCGAGCCTAAAAAAGTGCCTCGGTTCTTTTTTAACGTCTTCCTCCCCTTCTTTCGGTCTGGCATTAATTTAATCGACAGAGCTCCCTAATGCAAACCTGGTGAGCTCTTCGTCAGCAGGTTTGACCCCAGTCTCAAAAGCACCTCTCCGGTGGGAGGTGAGATTCTGAACACGTAGCTGATAAGTGAAACAGAACAGAGTGGTGGAGAGGGGTGGTGGCTACAGCAGACCAGCAAATGTGGGTTCAAATTCCACCCTCTCAAAAAAAAAAAAAAAAAAACTTTGGGAGCCTCAGTTTCCCCATTTGCAAAGTGAGTTAGAATAGCACCAGCTAAACCGCATGGTTGGAAAGGCCTGGGGGGATGCTGGAAGGGCTCCCTTCTGCACAGCACAGCACAGCGTCTCTGTGCGGAGACCTGCACTCCACGGGATGCTCTGAACCTCCTACCCTTGCTAAGCAGTCGGACGTGGCTGTGAGCATCTGGTCTCCAGCCCCTCCGCCAGCGGACGTGCTGGGAGTCGGGCCAGGGGGTCTGCTGCACGGACACTGTTCAGGCCTTGGGGATCCACGGGGCCTGAATGAGCCTCAGGTGAGTCTGGAAGTCAGGCTTCGCCCGGCTCAGCTCCCCAGCCCCAGGCTGGCCCCAAGCGTGGTTTTTCACAAGGCCAACATGGGCACGTGTCAAATGGCCAAACTGCTGCTCACCACCTGGAGCGCCCACGGCCATGGGTTCCTGGGAGTGAAGTTTTTTTTTTTTTTTTCTTGAGACCGAAGCACTGGGTGTCAGACTACCAAAGGCCCTGCACTGGCCGCTCTAACATCTAACACAGGTGCCTCTTAGAGCCAAGCAGCTACCATGTGCAGAGTAGCCCTGAGCCAACAGAGGACGCCCATGGCAACGGTGCCCTCGAGCCACGCCCAGGAGAAAAGTCCTTCCATGACCACACACCCACAGACTGTTTAAAAACCAGGCTCAGTAAGCTGGCTCTGCTTACCAGTCTCCCAGGGGCCAAGGTGGGGTTCACCCCAATGGTCCTGAAATCCTGCTCATGCTAAATACGTTTTCTCCAAGGAACGGGGCATTGGAGCCCCTTCAGCTTGACCTGTGTCTCTGTGTGCTTCTGTGTCGCTTACATGTTCAGAATCAACAGATGGTACTGCGCACACTTGGCCACAGCCAGGGAAGAAGGAAGAGGTGGGGAGGAGGCGCGCCGGGCCGGAGCTGTCGCACTCACCTTTCCGCTTGGTGCAGTGATAAATCTGGCCGTGCTCCTGGGCCAGGGGGTACGGGTTGGGCGGGGGCAGAAGGTCCGTCGAGGGGCCGGAGACCCCGTTCTCACACTGGTACTGGGACCCCAAGTTGGAGGAGGCAGAGAGAGCCCGGGGCTCACTGCTGAACGGGCTGTGGTTGGAGGCCACCTTCTGCCGCACCGTGCTCCGGGGAACCACGGGGTACTCTTTACTGCAAGAGAGGAGATGGGAAACAGCGCTGGTCAGTGCCCTGGATGACCCCCCAACAGCCGAGCAGAGGGCTCAGAACCCACCAGGAAAGTCACAGGATAGGAAACCGGGGGTCTCTGAGGGGCGCAGGAACACAGTTTTGTCTTGTACATCACACGCCCTGGATGTGTACTTGGGCACTCGCTTCTCCTGCCTTATACATTAGGCAAGTAGGCTTACGAACAGCTTCACACAAGGGCAGACAGGTAAAGGAGGACCCCTTGGTCAAGAATCCCAAGTGCTTGGGCCCCCGCACCTGCGTGGGAGACCCGGAGGAAGCTCCTGGCTCCTGACTTTGGATCGGCACAGTTCCGGCCGTTGCAGCCAATTGGGGAATGAACCAGCGGATGGAAGACCTCTCTCTCTCTCTCTCTCTTGCTCTGCCTTTCCTCCTCTCTCTGTGTAACTTTGACTTTTAAATAAATATTAATTTTTTTAAAAAAAAGACTCCCTCTTCTCAGGGTAGGCACTGGGTGCCGTGGTTAAGCCACCATTTGGGATGCCCATGTCCTATATCACAGTGCTTGGTTTGAGTCCTGGCTACTCTGCTACTGATCCAGCTTCCTGTGAATATACTTGGAAAAGCAGGGGATGATGGCCCAAGTCCGGCTCATTCCTGGCTTTTGTGGGCCAAAGGGTGAGTGAATCGATGGATGGAAGATCTCTTTTTCTCTCTGTCTCTGTCTCTCTGCCTTTCAAATGAAAAAAAGTTAATGTCAAAAAAATAAAAAGAGTATTCCAGTCTAATCCACGTGTCTTCCAATTCCCTTCATTTGAAAGTCAAATGACAGGCACCGGTTCATGTCCCGGCTGCTCCACTTCCGATCCAGCTCCCTGCTAATGGCCTGGAAAAAGAAGCAGAAGTTTGGGCCCTGCCACCCAACTGGGAGACCCAGATGAGGCTCCTGGCTCCAGGTGTCAGCCTGGCCCAGCACTGGCTGTTGCAAACATCCGGGGAGTGAACCAGCAGGTGAAAGCGCGCACGCTTTCTCTCTCTCTCTCTCTCTCTCTCTCTTTCTATCTCTCCCTTTTTCTTTCTGTAACTCTGACTTTCAAATAAATAAATAAATCTTCTTTAAAAAAAAAAAAAGCCAGATGGCTTGGGCAGTCCTCTGGACCTCACCTCTGGACCTCACCTCTGGACCTCAGCTCTGGACCTCACCTCTGGACCTCAGCTCTGGACCTCACCTCTGGACCTCAGCTCTGGACCTCAGCTCTGGACATGCGCCGTTAAAACAGGCTGTTACTGTCCACAGCAGCCAAGACACAGCATCAGCTAAGGTGCCCCTCAGCCGATGACTGAACTAGGAAAACGTGGTGTGAGTAGAATGGAAAGTTTTTCAGCCATAAAAAAGAGGGAAATCCTGCTAACTGCAGCAGAATGGGCAGAACCGGAGGACTGCATAAAATAAATAAGCCGGCCAGCGCCGCAGCTCAACAGGCTAATCCTCTGCCTTGCGGCGCCGGCACCCCGGGTTCTAGTCCCGGTCGGGGCGCCGGATTCTGTCCCGATTGCCCCTCTTCCAGGCCAGCTCTCTGCTGTGGCCCGGGAGTGCAGTGGAGGATGGCCCAAGTGCTTGGGCCCTGCACCCCATGGGAGACCAGGAAAAAGCACCTGGCTCCTGGCTCCTGCCATCGGATGAGCGCGGTGCGCCGGCCGCAGCACGCCGTCTGCGGCGGCCATTGGAGGGTGAACCAACGGCAAAGGAAGACCTTTCTCTCCGTCTCTCTCGCTCTCTCACTGTCCACTCTGCCTGTAAAAAAATGAATAAATAAAAATAAAAAAATAAGCCAGACCCAGACAGACCAATCCTGCATGTTCTCACTCATGAGTGGAAGCTAAAAAAAAAAAAAAAATCCCAGTCTTAGTGATTACTGAGGGCTGGGAGCGATGGTGGGGATGCAGGGAGCTGGACCAAAGGAATCAGCTGCTGGGTTACACGGCGTGGGCGTGGTGAGGGCCTGTGGCTCCCAACCACCTGGCACGCATCCTATCGACAACCAGAAGGCGCCCAAGCCCCCAGCCACACGGGAATGTGGGAGAAGGGGCACGGCCACCCCGACTTGCTGGCTGTGTACATGGACCGAAATGGCACACTGCAGCCCCAAATGTCTCTGCTTGTTGCTAACTTGAAAGAAACGGCTTTCAAATCAGGCCTGAAGTCCTTGTGCGCAGCCCGGAGGGGACGGCAGCTGAGCCGCCAGGGGATTCGGTGTGAGCCGGGCAGCCTGCTGCTCCGCCGCGGAGGGAGTTCCCTCTCTGAGCTGCTGTCCTTGCCTCCAGGGATGCCCCTCACTTCCCCACGCCGCGTGCACCCAGGCATAACAGGGTTGCACTCGGCCGGCGGCGGCAAGAGCTCAGCCAATGGCAACCTTTGAGACTGTTGCTGACTTGGGAGAGTGGGGGCGGAGCGAAGGAAGTGCCCCAACCAGGCAGAGAGAGATCAGCGCCTGGGGTCTACATTCGGCGCCACGCACAGCAGTGCAGTGACAGCCCACGGACGGCCTGCTTCGAGGAGCTCCAGATGGGCCATCCTGGAGCTCCCTGGCCTATGAGACAGCCCCGGGGGATGAGACCTGGCAGCGTCAACCACATCCTCTCCTGGGGAGCAGCACCAGGAACCCCAGCGGAAGCGCAGGGGTGGGAGGGGGCTCACACAGGGTTAGTGGGACAGGAGGTGAGAGGAGGAGCCGGCTAAAGACAAAAGGGACAGCGAGAGGCGGGCATCGGCCCAGCAGTTAAGACACCACGTGGGACACCCCACCCCTTATCAGAGGGCCTGGGTTCGAGTCCCGGCTCTGTTTCCGATTCCAGCTTCCTGCTGATGTGCACCCTGGGAGGCAGTGACGGCCCAAGGTCTTGGGTCCCTGCCACCCATACGGGAAGACCCACACGAGTACAGGCTCCCCGCGTGGGTCTGTCCAGCTCCAGCTGTTGCAGGCGTATGGGGAATGAAGCACCAGGTGGAAGATCTCTCTCTGCCCTTGTCTGTCTCTCTGCTTCTCCAGGAACATGGATAAACAGGTTTCTTTTGTAAAAAGAGACAATGGAACCCTTGGACTCCTCTAGTTATCTTGAAATACATCAAACGATGCCCCATAAATATTATGTGTCAACGAAAAAATTAATAGAATGAGAAGATAAGAGACAATGGCTAGAAACATCATAGTGTGGAAGAAGGAAAAAGATTCACCCATGAACATGAACCCATGAACACCCCCACTTAGGGTGGGGAGGGGACCTTGAGCAAGACATTTATGAAGCATACATATTGCTACGTCACCATTCAGAAAGGTTTTTCAAAAGATTTATTTATTTATTTGAGAGGCAGAGTTGCAGAGAGAGGAGGAGAGGGACAGAGAGATCTTCTATCTGCTAGTGCACTCTGCAGATGGCCACAATGGCCAGGGCTGGGCCAGGCTGAAGCCAGGAGCCAGGAGCCAGGAGCTTCATCTGGGTCTCCCATGTGGACAGCAGGGGCCCCAAGACTTGGGCCATTCTCTGCTGCTTTCCTAGGTACATTAGCTGGGAGCTGGATCAGAAGTGGAGCAGCCGGGACTTGAGCCAGTGCCCATATGGGATGCCTGCCTCATAGGTGGTGGCTTTACCTGCTACCAGCCCCAGAAATATTGTCAAGGTGGGCATTGGGTGCACTGGCTAAGAAGCCACTTGGATGCCCATGTCCCATAGCACAGTGCCTAGGTCTGAGTCTCTGCTCTGCTCCCCATCCAACTCATTGCTGATGCGCCTGGGGCGGGGGGTGGGGGGGGGGAGCAGGTGGTGGCTCAAGAACTTGGTTTGGTCCCTACCACTTGCATGCAAAACCTGGAATGAGTTCTGAGCTCCCAGTTTCAGCCTGGCCCAGCCCTGGCTGCTCAGGAATTTGAAAAGTAAACCAGCAGACAAGAGATCTCTGTCTCTGTTTCTCTGTCTCTGTCTCTCTGCCATTCAAATAAATAATTTTAAAAGATAAATTTTGGGGGCAAGTGTTGTGGTACAGCAAGGTAAACTGCCACTGGGGATGCCTAGCATGGAGTCCTGCCCCCAATCCAGCTTCCTACAATGCACCTGGGAAGCAGCAGATGGCGGCTCAAGCCCTCAGGTTCCTGCCACCCATGTGGGAGACCCAGATGGAGCTCCTGGCTCCTGGCCTCAGGCTGACCCAGAAACGGCTGTTGTGGGCATTTGGGAAGTGAACCAGTAGATGGAAGCTCACTTGCTCGCGCTCTCTCTCTCTCTCTCTGCTTTTCAAACAAATAAATCCTTTCTAAAAAGTGAAACTATATCTTGATAGCTACATTTCTATGTAACTGTCTTCATCTGTAACCTGTGTGTTCTGCTTGGTGCCTTTCACCACGTGCCTCTGCAGAGTGATGCACCTGCTCCGGCAGGCTGCCTGGAGAGCCTGAGGCACTCACCAGCTGAGAGGAAAACCTCCCGGTAAGCCCCAGAATGCAGCCAGTTGCAATTTCTGCCCTGACTCAGAACCATCCATTTTTCCCCATATTGCATTTTTTAATCAATTTTTAGCCAAATAAGCTTTGCCTGCTTAGCTGAAAAATCATGGGTTTGTGGTATAACTCGGAGCCCCTGCAATGCAACTGAACTAAAAGCTTAAGCATTAAAATTAAAGCACACCCCCCGCCCCGCCCCGGAATCCTGTCCTATACAAAGACCTTACCCATAGCACCTTTCGAAGGAAGCTTCCTTAGCCCGTTTCATTCCTGCTGTGCTCCTAGGAGGGAGGTGTTCTTGTGTCCCCGTTTCACAGATCAGGAAAACTGCGGCCCATGGAGACTGAGCAAGTTGGCCAAGGTCACAAAGCCAGAAAACTTCTTTTGATTTTTTAAATCCAAGGAGGAGGAGTTCAGAGCCAAGACTCCCTGCCCATATCTCCCACCCATCCTGGGTGTAACCACCTCTGGCCTGTGCCCCAGCTTTTGTTTGTCATGTCAGAGCATGACAGAGCAGCCAGACAGGGGACACCGGGCATCCATGGCCAAGTTTCCATGGGGCTTCAGACACCCTCACGACACCCAGGAGTCCTGTAGCCGAGCTGCCCTGTGGCATATGCCATCTCAGACCCAAAGCTGGAGCCATCCCCAGCACCATGCCAGAGAGAACTTGCCCCTGGGCCAGGAGGCTGAAAGGAATGAAATTAGCTTTATAGCTCTGGCTTTGTGGTTCAAGCTACGTAATGGAAAAAGAAGAAGAAGAAGAAGTATAATAATAATGAGACATTACAAAAGTTGTCAGATCCTGCTGGGAATTCTATTTGGGTCTGCGAGTTTGAGCACTGGGCTGTCACAGCTCCAACAGGATGGGGAAAAATCTCTTTGGGTTTTATATTTTTAATGAGGACTTTTTTTTTCTTTAATTAAAGAAAATAACTCCCAAAAAAATGTTGGCCAGGGGAATTTACAAGAGAACGTATCAATGGACTCCGTGGAATTCTCCATTCCAGCACCGCCAAATTGCAAAATTACTCTCTGGAAGGCCAAATCCTGCTTTTGATTATTGACACTCACAGAAGCGGGAAGGCTGCGAGAGCCCCGTCACTCGCGGGCCCCCACCGCCTGCTTCCCTCCGAGGAGCTGGAAGGGCACCCTCCCATCCGTCAAGAACGTCTCCTCCAGTGCTGACACGCCACGGCCTCGAGCCGGCTGACAGGTGTCAAAACGCGCGAGTGGATGGCGCGGGGGCTTCTCGCTCACCCACGGAAGGAACAAGGCAAAGCGAAGAAAATGTGAGAAGCAAACAGTGCCGGGGTGGTTTGCACCGGCCCCTCCATCAGCCAGAGGGATCTGGTTAGCGTCCGTCCCGCAGATCAACTCTGCAGCCCAAGAGCATCCATGACAAAGCCCGGGTGCGAGAGAATGAAAGAGAAAGCCGAAAAGCCCTTGTGAATCTGGGCAGCCACACAGGGCAGATCTTTATCATGCCCGTCACCATCCTCCTCCTCTTCTTCATCATCATCATCACCCCTGCCGCTCTCAGCATCACCTAACGTTCCAGGCGCTGCGCTGTGTGACTGCAATGCCTCCCCTCATCTGATCGTGGATACAGTCTCCCTTCCTGCCCATGCTTAGAGGTACTTCAGAGACAAGGAAATGCATGCACAGAGAGGTTAAGTGCCTCACCCTGGGCCACACAGCTAAGACAAGGTACAGCGAGGCTTTGCCCACTCGTTCCCACTTGATAATGGGGAAATTGTTGCCTGTACACCAGCTGCGTGGCAAAGACAACGACCCACTAGACAAAGCAGCATGCTGGTGACAGAGGCTGTACCCCAGCGAGGTCAGCATCTACTGGTTGAGCAACCTATAGCCGTCCACACCCCAGAGCTCTGTGGCTGCATCAGCCTGCTGCACCCGCCTGCACTCGCTGGAGGGAAGCTGGGATCCTGAGTGAGTGTCGGAGCCTGCAGAGCAGCCTCGCCCCAGCTCCGCCCCCCACCCCATCACATTCTGTTCCACGTGAGCGGGTGCCCTGAATGACGCCATTGTCGCTGGGTCTGGTTGTAAAAGGTTACAAGGGAATATTGAAGCCCACGGCCCAACTGCACCCTCAGCCCGCCGCCAGCCAAGCGACACCCCCGAGGACCGTTTCCACCGCAGCCCACTCAATCGGCCCTTTCACGGGAGCAGGTGGCCGGAGCGCCGTGTTTGCTTTTGTTTTCCCCCGGTGATGCTTATCCAATTCCTGGCGGCCGTTTTCCAACGAGCAGAGCAGTGGGGGCAAAGCTAGGACTGGAAAATCCTGCTCTTGTAGAGCAAATGCCTCTCCTTGCTAACACTTTCATCCGTGATTAAAATCTACAAAGGGCCCCGCACCGCCACTCCCGCGAGAGTGTTCCTGACTTACTCACTCTACTCCAAGCCCGGGTGGACACAGCGGGAGCCGTGGAGGGCACGCCCTAGGTGCGATTTAGCCTGGTGCCAATAATAAATAATCGCACACTCCATCGTGTCTGCAAAGCACTTTCTAATCATTTTATTAGTTAGCTCGCAGCACACCGGCAAGCTGAAGACCATGGCACCACCTCGCTAGCGAGAACCGACAGGCACAAGGAGACTATATAAACTTCCCAGCGTGGATTCCACGGGTGTTGTGTGATGGGAGAGGGGCCAAGAATCTCAGACACCTTTCTCCTTGCCCCTGAGCACCCATCGTTTGTGACAACTTGGCTTTGAGGTCCCCTTGGGAAGCCTCGAGCCAATAGTACCGTATAGGGGGCACTTTCGAGTTCAGGCTTGGGTTGGGCTAAATGGATGTGCCCTACGTCAGAACCCCACCATGAACTTGGCCACTGGCCGTCTGGTCTCTTTCCTCCTCCAAGTCTCAATCTCTTATCTATAAAACAGGACTACTAAGAGAGGCACATCTTGAGGCTGAAAAGTGACACGGTGCACAGAGAGGCTTAGCATGGGGGGTGGGGGCGCTGTGCTCAACAAACACTAGCCTGTGAAGCATTCATCATTCTATAAGGGGTCTCCAAAAAGTTCCAGGAGGGGTCGGCAATGTGGCACAGGGGGTTAAGCTGCCGCCTGCCTTGCCAGCATCCTGTATGAGCACCGGGTTGCGTCTCAGGCTGCTCTGCTTCTGACCCAGCTCCCTGCTAATGCACCTGGGAAACCAACTTGGGCCGCTGCCAGCCATGTGGGAGACCCGGATGGAGTTCCTGGCTTCTGTCTCCAGCCCGGCCCAGCCCCAGCTGTTATGGCTATTTGGGGGAGTGAAGCAGCGGATTCACGCTCTACTCCCTCTGTAACCCTGCCTTTCAAACAAATAAATAAATCTGTAAAAAATAAATAAATACAGTTCAAGGAAAATATGTATCAGGAAAAAACAACTTGTGGATTTCAAAAACTTTGCACCAAAATAAACTTGTCTTCTACCTCCATTTTGCCACAAGCTTTGGGAGCCGTCTGTGCCACGCAGAGCCAGCTCTTACTCTGCAAGGCTTCACATGGTCTTGCAGCCCCAAAATATCAAACATTTAAAGCTCATCAGTATTCCCAGGGAGAGGTCCATGCTTGCTCAGAAGGGGTCCATGAGTCACCAAAAAGGTTTTGGTCAGCACAGCATGGACAGGTGGCATGGGCACGGTGGGCAGTCGGGGAGCAGCTGGAGGAATGAGCCAGGGGCCGGGGCTGTGGTGCAGCAGGCTAAAGCCCTGGTCTGAAGCGCCGGCATCCCATATGGACGCCGGGTCGAGTCCTGGCTGCTCCACTTCCCATCCAGCTCTCTGCTATGGCCTGGGAAAGTAGTAGAAGATGGCCCAAGTGCTTGGGCCCCTGCATCCGCATGGGAGACCTGGAAGAAGCTCCTGGCTCCTAGCTTCGGATCAGCTCAGCTCTGGCTGTTACAGCCATTTGTGTGAGTGTATCAGCAGATGGAAGACCTCTCTCTCTGTCTCTACCTCTCTCGGTACTACCTTTCAAAGAAATAAAATAAATCTTAAAAAAAAAAGTTAAAAAAAAATGACCCAGATCAACTCCCGTTGCCTCAGATTCTCTGTTTGCAGAAGGGGACACACAAGGCCATCTCACAGGACGGTCGTGTCTCCAAGGTCAAAGCTCACACCACAGGGTCAGAAGTGACCCTAGAGGCTGATTCAGGCTGAAGGAGTGATGAGTAACAGTTCCTCAAACAGCCTCGCCAGGTTCTAGGACTGGACGCAGCAGCTCAATGGTGTAGTTCGGTATCAGGAAACCACACTTTTAACCAGTTCCACCACGCCTTAATTCTTGGTGTTTTGGTTTTTTGTTTGGTTTGGTTTTACTAAATGACCTTCTGAAGACTTCTTCCTGTATCAAGGGGACCACCTGCAGGCCTCTTTTTGTTCTGGGGGAGACCACTTGGGGGCCCGTTGGTCATTAAGGATCTCCTGGTGGTTTTGGGTTCAAATGCTGACCTTCGCAGGGTCCCCCAAGGCAGCTACTGGTGAAGGTCCCTGAATACGCTGGGTCCCAGCAGGGCGTCTGCCTCTTCCCCGCCCCCACCAAACAGCCCCGGCAAAACCTGCAGACAAGTGGGTCTCACTGGGAGACTGTCCTGCGGAATGGGTTTCCAACTCAGATGCATAATCCCCTGGGAAATGAAAAGCACATGATGACACCCACGCTCACCCCTAGAGAATTCGGGGTCACTGCTCCGGGGCGCAGCCAGGACACTGAGAGTATCCAGTTTCCCCCGGGGAGAGAAGCTGTCCATAAAAGGGAGCACACTGAGGGCTTCTGTTGATGAAAAACATTAGCACTGGGCATTCGGTGCTGTACAGACGTCGCCGGGGAGCCTGCACCCTCTATGGAAGCGCCCGGGTGTGAGTCCCGGCTCCGCTCCAGAGTCCGGGACTCTGGATTCCCCAGGACCCGGCCCCTGCCACCCGCATGGGAGACCCGGATGAAGCTCCTGGCTCTGGGCTTTGGCCTGGACCAGATCCAGCGGTTAGGAGCATTTGGGAAGTGAAACAGCAGATGAAAGACCTTTCTCTCTCTCTCTCTCTCTCTTTCTCTCTCTTTCTCCCTCTCTTTGTCTCTTTGCCTCTGCCTCTCTGAAACTCTGACTTTCCAATAAATAAATAAATCTTTTTTAAAAAATAAATAAAACAAAAGGATGGATGGACAGACAGATCTGTGGATGGGTGGAGAGAGAGCTGATGGATGGGCGGATGATGGGATGCGTGGATGGATAAAGCAAATATACAGCAGAACATTAATGACAGAATCCAAACTGGCAAACACCTGGTGGCATACGGGTGTTCCCTGTCCAATTTTCCGTGTTTTCTGTAAGTTGTAACTTCTTCACATGGGAGCATCGGGAGGGGCACCGTGGTGAATTCCAACACCAGGAGAAACAAGCCTGCCTTTCCCACGAAACAGCGCCGCATGGGCTCTACTCCAGAAAACAAGGTCCCACACCCCCCACCCCGCACATGTGTTCCCTCGTTCCCTAGGGCCAGAGATGAGGCAGGTGTGACTGGGGAGAACCTACACCCGTCCCCAGAGAGGCCTTGCTGAAGGGCAGTCTCTGACCCATGCTCAGGGCCACCATGCTCCAAACTTCTTGGGGGGACTGGAAGAAATCCGTTTTGCTAAATAAGCACCCCTACAGTGCTGTGATGTGGGTGGATGAAAGTCATATAACTTAGCAGCCAAACAAAACAATTCGGCTACAAGTGGGTGACTGGTTTGATTGGTTTATGCCGTGTGTGCATTTTTTTTTTTATTTGACAGGTAGAGTTATAGACAGTGAGAGAGAGAAACAGAGAGAAAGGTCTTCCTTCCATTGGTTCCCCCCCCCAAATGGCTACTACAGCTGGAGCTGTGCCAATCCGAAGCCAAGAGCCAGGTGCTTCCTCCTGGTCTCCCATGCAGGTGCAGGGGCCCAAGCACTTGGACCATCTTCCACTGCCTTCCCGAGCCACAGCAGAGAGCTGGACTGGAAGAGGAGCAACTGGGACTAGAACCCAGCGCCCATATGGGTATGCCGGCACTGCAGGCAGAAGATTAACCAAGTGAGCCATGGCGCCGGCCTCATGTCTGTGCATTGACACGCTGCGCTGTGGCCCAGAAGGAGGTACAGGTATTAACACATGAATGAAAAATTGTGGACTTGAAATAAATAAAGGGGGAAATGAGCAGAGGCTCCGAACAGGCACTTCTTACAGCCAGACCCGCAAGGGTCAACAAGCAGATGAAAATATCGTCCCCCTCACTACTCATTAGGCAAAGCAAATCCTGCCAGCACTGGGTCATCGGCACCTCACACCTGCTGGCATGGCTGTCATCCAAAAGACAAAAGGTGGCAAGCGTGGGCAGAAGTGTGGAGAGAAGGGAGCCGTGGCACACTGCGGCCGGGAGACACCTTGTATGGCGGCTACAGAAACGAGTGTGCCGGTAACTCACAAAGTTACAAACAGAACCACCATACGCTTCAGCCATCTGTCTTCTGGGACGCTGTCCAACGGAAATGAGATCATTATCTCCGAGATAACTGCATTCCCAGGTGTATCGTGGCGTTATTCACAATAAAAGAAATGAGGAGACAATGTAGGGGCCCGTCAGGAGAGGAGCAGACACAGAGGATGCGCTGAGCCTGCGCGACAGCCCGAGTCAGCCTCAACAGAGGAGATTCCGGAGCAGGTGCTTGGCACGGTGAAGGTGCCACTCGGGGGACCCGGATGCCACTCAGAGCGCCTGGCTTCTGTTTCTGCTCCACTCGGAATTCCAGCCTCCTGCCAACGCGCGCCCCGGGAGGCGGCAGGCGGTGGTCCCTGCCACTCCTGTGGGAGACCTGGATTAAGTTTCTGGCTCCTGGTGTTATCCTGGCCCAGTCTCAGCTGTTGCAGGCACTTGGGGTGCTCCCCCTCCCCCTCGCTTTTCCTCTCTCTCTCTCTCATCCCTCCCTCTCCCTCTGAAACAAAATAAACAAGACTTTTGAAAAACTTCATTAAACGCAAGAAATTTTCTCGCTTGAGCCAACTCGAACGCATCTGAAGGCCATCAAGCCAGACATGCAAAGACCAACACAGCACCACCTCTCCAGCTTGTGCCACTGAGAAGGAGTCGGCTCGCAGCAGCCAGAGCAGAAAGGAGGCTGGAGGGAGAAGTCGCGAGGTGCAGTTTCATGTGTGCAGAATGAGGAACGCAGAGGCAGCGTGAACGTGGCTAACAACGCTGCCCCAGACACCCGGAACGTGCTGAGGGCTGATCTCAAACGTTCTCACCAAGGGGAAAGACAAGAAAATGACGCCACTAAGTAGACACACATGAAGACAGTCCCTTGTACACCTTAACTGTATCTGGCGTTCACACCTCCATAGAGACCACAAGGGTGTGGACAGGTGAGTGGCTCACAGCACCTCGGGGCTGGGCGGGGGGAGGAAGGCCCGAGGGAAGCAGCCGGGGGCTGCTCTGGGGGTCCTTGGGTTTCACAGACATCTGTGACCCAAGAACAGCTGCCTGGGCTGGCGCAGTGGTGTATAGGTTAAGCAGTCCCGTGCAGCACCTACATCCCATGTGGGTGCAGGTTCGAATCCCGGCTGCTCTACTTCCGATCCAGTTTCCTGCTAATGCACCTGGGAAAACAGCAGAGAATAGCCCAAGTCCTTGAGCCCCTGCACCCATGTGGGAGACCCAAAAAATATCCCTGGCTCTGGGTTTGGTCTGGCCCAGCCCTGGCTGTCACAACCATTTGTGCAGTGAGCCAGCAGATGGAAGACCTCTCTCTCTCTCTCTCTCTCTAACTCTGCTTTTCAAATAAATAAAATAAATCTTTAAAAATTAAAAAGGAAATTCATTTGAAAAAATCAAGAGGGGCTTCTTCAGCATGAGCTCCCAGTCCCCGCGGCCTCTCGCTGCACCCAAACCCTGGCTGGCAGAGAGAAGCTGTCACCAACCAGGCAGGGCTTCGCGGCTCGGCTCGTGGGGAGGTAACGCCTTCTCCAGAGCATGGCCTTGGCAATCACTGAGCTCACGGATCACCTTTAACCGGGAGCCTGAGCGAGCACCGCACTCCGCTTTCGGATTGAAAACAATGACCCTGTGCGGGCAGCAGTTGAACAGCACTTTACACTCAGGACAGACAGGACAAGGGAGGGGAGTGTCAAATGGAAGGATTCTTAACCTTTTAGGGGCCCCAGGCTCACAATTCCCTTGAAATTACTTGAAAGGTTTTCCTGCTTATACATTGGGAGATTTTCAGAGGGTGTCTTGCTTTCAATGGGTCTTCAATCCATATTAAGAAGCATACCCGGGGCTGGTGCAGTGGCGTAGCAGGGAAAGCTGCCGCCTGCAGTGCTGGCATTCTATATGGGCACTGGTTCGAGTCTCGGCTGTTCCACTTCCAAGCCAGATCTCTGCTATGGCCTGGGAAAGCAGTGGAAGATAGCTCAAGTCCATGGGCTCCTGCACCCATGTGGGAGACCTGGAAGAAGCTCCTGGTTCCTGGCTTACGATCGGCGCAGCTCCAGCCATATAGGCCAATTGGAGAGTGAACCAGTGAATAAAAGACCTTTCTCTCTCTCTGCCTCTCCTCTCTCTGTGTAACTCTGACTTTCAAATAAGTAAATAAATATTTTATAAAAAAAAAAAATTAAGCATTCCCAGAGCTGGTGCTGTGGCAAAGCTGGTAAAGCCGCCGCCTACAGCACTGACATCCCATATGGATGCTGGTTCGAGTCTTGGTTGCTCCACTTCTGATCCAGCTCCCTGCTCATGGCTTGGGAAAGCAGTAGAAGATGGCCCAAGTGCTTGGACCCCCGCACCCAGTGGGAGACTCAGATGCAGCTCCTGGCTCCTGGCTTCAGTGCAGCTCAGCCCTGGCTGTGGTATCCATTTGGGGAATGAACCAGTGGATGCAAAATCTCTGTCTCTCCCTCTCTCTCTGTAACTCTGCCTTTCAAATAAATTTAAATTTTTAAAACAGCAGCATCCCTCCAGAAGCAGGGGGCAGTGGGTGGATGTAGGCAGGCACCCCCAGCGGTAGGAGAGGATGGCAGTTTCCAGTGGGGAGTGTGGACTCCCCTCATGTTCAGGGACCAGGCCTGGGTAATGGTGAGCTCCAGTCCAGCCTAGACACCGTGGTTGGGCGGGTGAAAACCCAGGCAAACCAACTCCCAGTCCTTGTGCCTCTCCATGCACCAACAAGTACAGGCAACTTCCTTCCCTCTGCGAAGGTCTCCAAGGCCATCGAGGTCCCCAGCTGTGACCCAGCCACAGTTGCCCAGCCTCCTGATAATGCTGTAGACATACAGGTTTGAGGGGCTGGTGCTGTGGCGCAGTGGGTTAAAGCCCCAGTCTGCAGTGCTGGCATCCCATATGGGTGCCAGTTCAAGTCCTGGCTGCTCCATTTCCGATCCAGCTCTCTGCTATGGCCTGGGAAATCTGTGGAAGATGGCCCAGGTCCTTGGGCTCCTACACCTATGTGGGAGATCCCGAAGAAGCTCCTGGCTCCTTGTTACGGATCGGCGCAGCTCTGGCCATTGTGGCCATCTGAGGAGTGAAAGAGCGGATGGAAGACCTCTCTCTCTCTCTCTCTCTCTGCCTCTCCTCTCTCTGTGTAACTCTGGGCAGGGTCCCTCCCCCTTGGGCTCCCGACCCACCCTAGTGGGTCACATTCAGTGGAGGTGACACCACGTGACTTCCCAGATCACCCTGCGGCTTCCATGCCCTGAGCACACCAACGGGAGAGAGCCACCTGCAGATGCTGTAGCAGACAGCTAGTGAGTCCCAGCCATGTCGTGCGAGTGGGCCATCTTCACATGCAGCCCTCACCCCGCTTCTGTCTGCAGCCCCAGTCAGCGAGAACCACCAAGCGGGCTCCTGGCCAGCTCCTGACCCACGAAGCAAAGCGCCTCCTGGTGTTTCTTGGTTAACCTGGCACCCAGGGGCAGGGCAATGGAAAATCTCTGTCTCTCCCTCTCTCTCTGTAACTCTGCCTTTCAAAGACCTGCAATGCCTGGTCTTCTCCCTGCAGGTGACGTATAGAGAGCATCCATACAAAATGCGGCACGGCCTCGGAGTTATTCCTGGAATGACTGGGGTAGTTTGATTGCACCCCCTTGCCCCTTAAGTAGGCTGAGACTGCCCTGCAGTGGAAGCTGGGGCACCCCACAACCCCACCTTGGCTGGTCACACACAGAGAGCAGATGGGACCGGCCGGATGTGCACACGCAGCACAGCAGCCGGCACTCACGCATCACCTCATGGCATCCTGCAGGGGCCCTGGGGGTCAGTTCTATCAGCAGCCCTGTTGACAGGTGGGGAACCAGAGGCTCAGCAGACGACGGGGCCCAGAGCCACTCAGCAGCTCATCCTGGACCCTGACTCCAGAGCCCATTGTTCCCTCGTGGGTCCTGCTCCTCTGAGTACTGACATACCCCAGGGACTGGCATACAGCAAGCACTTAATAACTGCACTTGTTGAATCAGCAAAACAGACTGAAACCTGAATGGGGACTGACATGATAGTGCAGTGGTTAAGCTGCTGCCTGGGATGCTGGAATCCCATATGAGTGCCAGTTCAAGTCCCCGCTATTCCACTTCTGATCCAGCTCCTTGCTAAAGCAGCAGAGCGTGACCCAAAGACCTGGGCCCCTGCCACCCACGTGGGAGACACAAATGGCACTCCAGGCTTCTGGCTATGGCCCAGCCAAGCTGTGGCCATTTGGGGGGGGTGAACCAGCAGATGAAAGATATCTCTCTCTCTCTCTCTCTCCCTCTAACTCTGCCTTTCCCGTAAATAAATAAAGCTTAAAAAAAAAAAAAACTTGAATACATATAAGTCAGTCTCTGGGCCTCAGTGTCCCCTTGTTTGTAAAAGGGGAGGTTGACCAGATGCTATCTCTTGTAGACACTTCTCTCTCTAGAAATCTAGGCTTCCAGGAGCAGCTCTGGGCAGCCACCCTGTCCCAGCAACAAAGCGGCTGGCCCCCAGGGAGCCCCAGCATCTGACCCCCACACTCCACCTCCCTAGAGGTACAGCCACCTGCCCACTTCAGCCAGACAGCCCCTCTTTCCAAGAGAGTCGAACCCCATTCTCCCCTGGAGGCCTGCTCCCATCTCCGTTGCACTTCTCCCGGCCCCACTCCCAGCGGCAGCCCCGCTGCCTCCAGAGGGGTCCAGAACACAGCTGAATACATGTGAAAGACAGAAGCAGGTTCAGAGACAGGGATGTCCTATGACAACCCAGGGCTAGGCCGTCTGCAGAAGCCGCAGAGCCCCAGCTATTCCTCCACAGGCCTAGCTTTTATGAATAGTTCTCCAATTTCTGTTATTTGTGTATTATCTTGACAACGTTCACCAATCTTAACTCTAGCTTTACTGATATTTTGCTTGTATTTCCCTTTAATTAACCTTCAATGAACTCCCTTGCCTTCTTACTTTCTCCCATCCGTCTTTCATAAGAAATCAGTCTCATTGAAAACAATGAAGTCTATGAAATCGCAGGTCCCATGTGTCTGTGTGTCTGCACACCATGAAAATCATCTCGGGGCCGGTGCTGTGGCATAGCATGTAAAATGGCTGCCTGCAGTGCCCGCATCCCACATGGGCGCCGGTTCAAGTCCCGGCTGCTCCACTTCCAATCCAGCTCTCTGCTATGGCCTGGGAAAGCAGTAGAAGATGGCCCAAGTCCTTAGGCCCCTGCACCTGTGTGGGAGACCTGGAAGAAGCTCCTGGTTTCTGGCTTTGGATCGGCCCAGCTCCAGCCATTCTGGCCAATTGGGGAGTGAACCATTGGATGGAAGACACCTCTCTCTCTCTCTCTCTCTCTCTCTCTCTCTCTGCCTCTCCTTTTCTCCATGTAACTCTCTATGTAACTTTGACTTCCAAATAAATAAATGATTCTTTAAAAAAAATCATCTCCCAGGCTGAGACACCTGCATCTCATCTCAGAGGGCCTGGCCTCACGTCCCGACTCCACTCTGCACCCCAGTCTCCTGCTAGTTCACTCCCAGGGAGGCAGCAGTGACAGCTCAAGTCCTTGGGTCCCTGCCACCCACGTGGGAGACCCAGATGGAATTCCTGGCTCCTGGCTTCAGTCTGGCCCGGGCCTGGATGCTGTGGGCATGTGGGGAATGAGCCAGCGGACGGAAGATCTCTATCTGTCTCTGTCTCTCTGCCTTTCTAACTAATTCACTGATGAAGAGAAATGAGTCTCATTCTAAGCAACAGGCATCTAGGCCTCATAGGCCTGGCGCGTCTTGTAAAATCATCTCCTCCGTCCCCAGACCCGGGTACTGCAATTTGCAGAATATTAAATTTCAAGATAAAGATATTTTTAAGTCACAGAAGAACCTTTCCAGATCATCTTGGGAAATATTTTTATGTGAGGCTGGATGTTTGAATCATTCCATTTTCTTCACTCTGCTTTGCCCAGAGCCCTCCCATTTGTATCATAAGCAGCGATTGGTTCTGTAAGACAAAACTATCAATGTGTGTGGAAGATTTACAACCCCGTCACGTGCACTTCCGGAACCCCTGCATGCAGAGATGCGGGGTGAGGGCCCTGTCGCTTCCCAGGCAAAGCCAGAGGCCACTTGGTTCTGCGGACTGACTGCTCTTAGCGCTGCATAAGCCCCGCCCCTCTCCCGCCCTCTGCTTGTTGGAATTAGAGCAAATTTCATCTCTCTGCCCTCCTCCCCGAGCCAGCTGTCACCGGGCGTGTGGGGGACAGGAAACAGCATTACATGATTAGCAGGGAGCCTGCTGCTCCCGCCTGCCTGTTATCACGCTGGCTCCAGAGAGCCACAGTCCCCACTTGTCACTACCTGCTGCCACCAGGGGGTTGGGACTGTGCCCCAAATAAACTCGGAACCAGGGGAAAAGAGGTCCCGTTTTACTGAGTATGAGCTAGGCGAACAGCCTGCTGTAGGCATTTTCCCCTACAATTCCGAGACCCCTGGAAAGCCCATTGTGTAGCTGAGAATGGTGCGGCTCTGTGCGATACAATCCCTTGGCCAAGGTCACACGTGGAACAACGCAGAGCAAAGATTAACTGCAGGTCTGTCCAACTTCAGAGTCTTTCCAGGAGCTGCTCTGCTTCAGGCCCTCACTTTCCCTAAGGACAAATCCAGAGAACTGGGACGATGACCCTGCCTGCTCCCCATACCCGGTTGCTAGCTCAGCCCCTCCGACGCCCAGTGCAGCTCCCATCACGGCTACGGACACATGAGGCTCTCAGAAGCAGAGACACAGAGCACATCCGGACAGCCAATCACCCGCTGCCTCTCTCCCTCCCGCCTTTCAGGGACCTGGAGACCTGGAGCAGGTGGTGAGCACGGCCAATTCAGACCCAGGCAGAGTCACCGGCCGAAACAGCCAAACAGCTGTGTCGCTGAGAGCGTCCAGAGAGACTCACACCTGTGCTCCCCCACGCACCCCGGCTCTCCATCTGTGTTTGTCATCTGTCCCATCCGTGCCCAGGGCATAAGATGCCCTGAGGAATCCTGGGAAAGGACACAGGCTGACCATACAGTCTGCAGCTGAGCGAAGCTTCCGGGAGGAAGGAGGAGTCACAAGTAGACCCGTGATGGTTCGGAGACGGCCGAGCGAGTCAGGAGGGGAGGGAGCGCGAGGCACACGGAACGTGTGTTCGAAGGGCCAAAGGTCACAGAAAGAACCCAAGTTTCCAGCATACGGGGCGGGAGGACATGGGTCAGGGACAAAGCAAAACCAGGTGGCCTGGCTGGAAGAGGGGGGCGTGGCTAAGCAGGCGAAGGAGAAGGGACCTTCCCCAGAGGGCAAGCAGGGGCTGGCCGCTTCCTGGCCTTGTCTGATTTGTGTTTTTTTAAACAACATTTTTGTTTAATTTATTTGACAGGTAGAGTTATAGACAGTGAGAAAGAGAGACAGAGAGACAGGTCTTCCTTCCGTGGGTTCACTCCCCAAATGGCCACTACGGCCAGAGCTGTGCCGATCTGAAGCCAGGAGCCAGGTGCTTCTCCTGGTCTCCCATGGGGTGCAGGGCCCAAGCACTTGGACCATCCTCCACTGCACTCCCGGGCCACTGCAGAAAGCTGGACTGGAAGAGGAGCAACTGGGACTAGAACCCACTGCCCAGATGGAGGACTGGATGCCGGCACTGCAGGTGGAGGATTAACCAAGTGAGCCACGGCGCCAGCCCCATCTGATTTGTATTTTACAAGGATCTGCTGGGCAGCTGCTGGAGAATATTCCAGAAGAGAAGAGGACCGGGTCAGGCCTCAGGAAGTCAGAAAGCTGCGGCTAGTGAGGACACTGGTGGCTCCCAGCAGGCTGGCCGGAGAAGCGGCGTGAAATCTGGGATGTGTTAGGAAGGTGGCACGGCTAGCTGAGTCCTTCCGTGGTGGCCTTGGCCAGAGCGATGTCCACTCGGCCCCCTCCTGCACAGCGCAGACTGCCAGCGTAGGGCCGGCACCTGGCTGGGCAATGGCCACCTGCCTCTGCGACCAGGAGCAGTGAGGACAGGGCAGGAGTCAGAAAGCTGTGGGCGCAAGGTCTGGGCACACTGGGTCCCTCTCGGCTGAGATGGGATTGCCCATAGCACTCAACCCCAAGTCCTAAATGGGGGCATTTAGAGCCAGAAAGCAGCCGAAATAACAAGGTGAGAACCTGGTGGTTTCAGCCACAAAAAGTACCTTATGCACCCGCGAGTACGAAGGGAAGTAGTCAGGAACACAGGAGCGCTCAGGTGAGTGGGCTGCACAGACACACCTGGAGGCAATGTCCTGTGGAGTTGTTAAAAGCATGCAAAAACGGGGTCGGCGGTGGGTCGGTGGGTCGGGGCGTGGTTGGGACACTGCTGGGGACACCTGCGATTCCATGTTGGAATGCCTGGGTTCGAGTCCCGCCTCTGCTCTCCAGTCCCGCTTCCCGCTAGGGTGCACCCTGGGAGGCAGCCAGTGATGGCCCGAGACCTTGGGTCCCTGCCACCCATGTGGGAGACCCAGATTTCGTTCGGAGCTCCTGGCTTTGGGGTGTCCTCGCTCTGGTTGTTTTGGGCATTTGCAGAGTGAACCAACAAATCATTCTCTGTTTCTACCTTCCAAAAAAAAAAAGTCATTTTTTAAAAGCATGCAAAATTAGATCTGGCAAACCAGCTATCTGAGAATAATTTACATGGCATGTGTTTCTGACCCCAATGTGGAAACCACTAGGCTGTAGGCTTCCTCCTTCTCTTGGCTTTCTTTGAATGAAGACGTCCATCTATGCGCCTGACTCTATTTTCACATCTTCCATGAGGGATAAAGAAAAACATCCTAAATGATCTCATTTTATTTTGAAACGCTAACCCATCAAAAGCAGGAGGGGGCAGGGGGCGGGGAATGCGTCTTGGTCAAAAGAGATCAAGATGTATTTGAATTCTCTCACCATATGGTTAGTTATTTAGGAAGCATATCAAGAGGTAGAGAGGATGCCTGACAACACTGGCAATGCTTGTACAAGCCTTCCCAATCAGACGGAATTCCCAGTGTGGACATTTGCTACAACCCCTTCTATCCGTCATATCAGCAACTGTGACCACAGGATATGTAAAAATATCGAGCAATTTTTAGCACCAGCTTCAAATCCCCCAGTGCCCTGGACACCACATGGTGTCAAGTTTGTCTGTATTTCACCCCCAGGAAATCAAGTCATTAACTTCTCTTTCATTTACCAAGAGCTGTTGCCAAAAAGAATAGCATTCATCGGCTGTGACTTATGGGAAAAAAAAAAAAAAGAAAAGAAAAAGGCTTCAGTCGAAGGAGAGAGACAGCGAGGAAAAGGAGAATGTGAGGTCGATGGGGAGCGGAGAACCTCCTGTGGCCCCCTCCCAGTCCCCGTGAGAAGGTCCACCTTCCAGGTGGCCTGGTGATGTCACCGCCTCTCGAGGGTCATCAGAAAGAGGGGTGCAGGAGGCTCATCCCCACCGCCCCCCGCCTGTGTTCCTGGCCCTGTGCAGGCAGGAAGCTGGGGGGCGGGGGGCGGGGGGCTGCAGGCTCACCTGCACTCCACGGGGGGGGGGGGTGTGCGGGGGAGCGGAGCCCCGCCCCTACCTTTGCATCCTGGACATCCTGTGCAGCTCCATGTCATCACTGCCCCGGAAGCCTTTGGCGAAGGGATTATTCTCGATCTTTAATTGCGTGATCTGAGGGAAGGAGAGAGAGCGAGTTGGTTTCCACTCGATTGCCACGCGCTAATGAGAAGTGTTGTGGAAATGCAGCCTCCAGCAACCCAGAGAAGCAAATTAAGGCAGGCACGTCAACAGAGCCAGCGCTTCATTCTCGCCGAGGCTTTGAAAAATGTCCGACATCAGGCTGCTTTTAAAAAGGGGAAAAAACCTGGATTCGGTTTGCCCATTAATTAGAGTCATACTCTGCATCATTCCAGCCAAGGTTGTTTTTTTTTTTTTTTTTTAAATCTTTGGCATTTTGTGTTTCAAACGCAATCCCGGCCTCAACATTTGGTCCCCTCTCTCCGGAGCCCCGTGCACGCGGCTGCTGAGCACCCGGCGGCACCGTGACGGTCTCCACGCGGAGGGCTGGCTCCAGCATGTGACGATTGCTTCCAAACATTGTGCCAGGCCTCACTGCATGCACATTTCATGGTTTCACAGCTAGAGCTGGCGAGCTCCGGTGGGAAATGGTGCTGCTTAAAAGAAACACCAGGGCCTCCTGTATAGGGACCCAACTACTCCACTTCCCACCCAGCTGCCCGCCAAGCGGCACTGCACAGGTGCCAGGTGATGGCCCCGAGGACTTGGCTCCCTGCCACTGATGTAACAGACTGGGATGGAGTTCTGGGCTCTTGGCTTTGGCCTGGCCCAGGCCTGATTGTTTTGGGCATTTGCGGAGTGAAGCAGTAGATGGAAGATCTCTCCCTCTTCTTCTCTCTCTTTTTAAAATAAAATGAAATTATTTTTAAAGCAAGTCTGTTCAACTTCATTATAAATAAATAAGCAGCAACAGACAAGAATCAGAACAATCACAAGCACTTCAAAAATTCATGAAAAATGGAACTACGCGTTCATTGGCGTGGAAACGTTTTGAAAGCCTGGCGTAGCTTTCTCAGCCCCCTTGTAGCTGTGAGTCCACGCCCCTTCAAGCTCCCAGGCGAGGAGGAGAGAGAGCGACCTTGGAAGTCTGTGCGGTGACACAGCACAGCTGAGAAATAGAACGGGGTCTTTCTGAGGATTTTGGTTCCAGGCCCAGACCTTTAATTTGAACCATCGACACGTATTAGATGAGTGTGAACACACAGTAGCAGGCCCAGGTGACAGAGCGCCTGCATGCAGAGTTTTCTAGAAGCGTTTGCACCGTGTTGCCTGGCAGTTGCCTTCTCTTACAAAGAATTCCCACCCTAGACACAGCAGCAGCACAGCCCGGACTCGCTGCCTATCTGTCCAGCACCTGTCCCCAGGTGAGCCTGACTTCTTTATTTAAATCAAGCCACTTCCACGTAAATTCATTTCACCCATATCCTATCCCTCCCCTGCCGCTCAGCAAAAAAGGGGCCAATTATATCGAACTCCTTCTGCTGGTACCCACAGAAAGCCCCAGCCTAGAACCAGCCTTCTCTTTGCTGTGAGGGGAGGTGCTAATGCCTTCAGAGGCGAATTTAACACAGTCTAGTCCTCAGCTAAGAGGAATGACGAGAAAGATTTTCCCTCTGTGATTCCATCATATTCAAGCTCCCCTAAAAATCGCCGCATCTACTCCGGTAGTGCAAACATACTTTGAGAGTCCCTGTTCAGGGATCAGTAATAAGTGCTCTCTCCCATTGGTTCATTGGAGGCATTCTTGTACATTCCGTTTTCCTGAAGAGGTGCCTATGAGGTTTCCTTCTAAGACGCTTGTAGAATGAACGCATTATATGTGTGCAATCACAGCACAATGTATTCATAACTAATGTGTTTCAATATGATCCCAGGAGCTGGCGTTGTGGCTCAGTGGGTTAAGGCACTGCCTGCGATGCCAGTATCCCATATTAGAGAGGCACTTTGGGGGACCGGGCTGTGGTGCAACGGGTTAACGCCCTGGCCTGAAGCGCCCGCATCCCATATGGGTGCCAGTTCTAGTGCCGGCTGCTATGCTTCCGATCCATCTCTCTGCCATGGGCTGGGGCAGCAGTAGAAGATGGCCCAAGAGCTTGAGCCCCTGCACCCACGTGGGAGACCCGGATGGAGCTCCAGGCTCTTGACTTCATCCTGGTCCAGCCCTGGCTGTTGCAGACATTAAGAGCTGAGTCAGCAAAAGGAACATATCTCTGTCTCTTCCCTCTCTCTCTCTAGCTCTACCTCGCAAATACATTTTTTAAAAAGTAGATCTTAAAGAAGTAGGAAATACAGGATTTCAACTAAGTGACATTCGGGGAGGGGCAAAGCTACGGAGACAATGAGCAGAGCCATGGCTGCCAGGTAGTGGCAGAGGACTCAGGGCCGTGAAATTCCCTGCACAGGACTGCACACCCACGGGACAGCACCGCACGTCACGGCCCTCTGTCCACACCCACAGGACAATGCTGCACCTCACAGCCCTCTGTCCACACCCACGGGACAATGCTGCACCTCACAGCCCTCTGTCCACACCACACCAGGAAGGAGACCCCTGCAGATGCTGGGCCCCAGGTGATAGTGATACGTCAGTGTTGGCTCATGGACTGTGACAGTGTGCTGTCTGGTGCGGGATGTTGATAACAGGGACCGCTTTGCAGCTGCCAGTAGAGGGAGGATGAGAAATCTCTCGGCTTCCCACCCAGCTTTACTGTGGCTGCAAGAGGACTCTTTTTAAAAGTCTACTGGGGGCCAGCGCCACGGCTCACTAGGCTAATCCTCCGCCTTGCGGCGCCGGCACACCGGATTCTAGTTCCGGTCGGGGCGCCGGATTCTGTCCCGGTTGCCCCTCTTCCAGGCCAGCTCTCTGCTATGGCCAGGGAGTGCAGTGGAGGATGGCCCAAGTGCTTGGGCCCTGCACCCCATGGGAGACCAGGAGAAGCACCTGGCACCTGGCTTCACATCAGCGCAGTGCCGGCCGTAGTGGCCATTTGGGGGATGAACCAACAGAAGGAAGACCTTTCTCTCTGTCTCTCTCTCTCTCCCTCACTGTGTAATTCTACCTGTCAAATAAGTTAAAAAAAAAAAAGTCTAAAGAGATTTTTATGGGTGGCTGTTGCAGTGCAGTGGGTTCAGCCTCTGCTGGGGATGTCTGTGTCCCACACTGGAGTGACTGGGACTGAGTCCCGCCTCTGCTTCCGATCCAGCTTCCTGCTAACGTGCATCCTGGGAGGAGCAGCTGATGGCTCAAGTCCTTGGGTCCCTGCCACCCCTATGGGAGACCTGGATGGGGCTCCTGGCTCCGGGCTTCAGCCTGGCCTGGACCCAGCTGTTGCTGACATTTGGGGGAGTGAACTAGTGAAGGGACAATCTCTCTCTCTCTCTTTCTCTCCCTCTCTAATGCATTCTATGTGTGTGTGTGTGTCTTTCAAAAAAGATTTATTCATTTTATTTGAAGGGCAGAGTTACACAGAGAGAGGAGAGGCAGAGAGAGAGAGAGAGAGAAAGAGGTCTTCCATCTGATGGTTCACTCCCCAATTGGCTGCAATGGCTGGAGCTGCGCCGATCTGAAGCCAGGAGCCTGGAGCTTCTTCCTGGTCTCCCACTTGGGTGCAAGGGCCCAAGGACTTGGGCCATCTTCTACTGCTTTCCCAGGTGATAGCAGAGAGCTAGATTGGAAGTGGAGCAGCTGGGACTCGAACTGGCACCCATATGGGATGCCGACGCTTCAGGCCAGTGCATTAACCTACTGTGCTACAGCAACAGCCCCAAAATAATTAATCTTTTTTCAAAGTACTGATCCTTGGGAAATGTTAACATACAGGCTTACCTGCAGGTAGAAATATCTGTCTTATTTTGAACATGTCTCCTTGCTCTCTAACCCGTACTTATAAAATCCCCTTCCCTCTTGAGTGCCCAAGCTGACACACCTGGGCTTCCCCATTTTGCCAGAAGCCTCCACTGAATCTGACCTCTATTCCCACACAAACGCACTCTCTCCAAAATCAGCATAAAACCGGATATCCGGCAGGGGGAGGGGCGGGGCTGGGGGGAACAAATATAAATACCAGCTTCAACCGGTGAGACAGGGGTTGTAAAAATTAATGAGAATAATTGTTGTGAATTCTTGCTTTTGAAACAAAAAATTTAAAAAAAAACCCTCACGAGGGCCAAAAATCTTAATTATGTCTCTCTATTAAGGGTTCATTTCCTGGTCCCCACCAGCAAGCTCGTACCTCATAAATACAGGCTGCATACACAATAATTTAAGCAGGAGGAAAATGGCGTTTAATGGCAGAGTTGGTTAATATTGGGGGAGAGACATGCTCGCATACACAGCCATTGTTGCAGGAGCGGGGAAATGAAATGGCCACGTGACCTGTTTTTTAACACCTAAATATTTCTAGGACTCGCCCTGGGAGCTGCTGACAACCGCAGTGAAAACCTTACAGAAACCTGTTTCACAGAGCGCCCGTCGCTGGGGAAGAGTCGAGTTTTTTAAATATCTTTTTCAAGCTGTCAACCATCTGGGGAAATAACTCCCAAATCCAGCTCGGGATCACAGCTGGGCTAGGGAAACCTGGTCGTTAAGAGTCCTCTGGTCTCCAGAAAGGGGAATGCACCCTCCCTTCCCCCCACCCCCCCTTACTAAAAATGATCCCTCCCATGCCTACCTGCACCTGGTACCTGCACTCAAGTGCAGAAAGCTCACTCCGGAGGCACGGAGCACTTTGACCAGAACATCAGTGGCTCATTTCCCCCCAAAATTGTCCTGGCAATGGAACCTCACACACTGCTCTCCTTCCCCTGCTCACAAAACGCTAGACAAATAGTCCTTGAATTGACGACACGATCAGAGAACGAGCCAACCCAACCACAAAGACTAACATTTATAGTAATTTCTCAACCACAGTAATAAGAACTTATTTAACATCGCAGTCTTTCCCATGCTAAACAGCCAAGGATTTAACATTGACCAGGCAGAGTCTACGTTTTGGATTAAGTTGCCTTGTAAAAAAGCCGATCAGTTAAGTGGCCAATCAATGGTCTGATCAATCATTGGTAGCACTCGGCACCAGCTCTACGCCAGGCCCTTCGTGTTCCACTTTCCACGGATTATCTCACCGAGTCCTCATGACGACCTTGGGAGGCGGATGTTCTAGTAGTCCCATTTTACAGATGCGGAAACAGTTAAATCATTTGCCCAAAGTCAAATAGATCCAAACCCAAGCAGTCCGCCCCTCAAGTTCACCGCTAAACCCTACCCGGTGGTGAGTAAGAATTCAGCTGGCTTCTCCCCATGAAGTCAGAAGGCTCAACAGCCGGCCCAGGTGGGACAATAAAGGAACCAGACTGAGTCCACAAATCACATGCGATCCTGGCACGCTTATTTAAATCACACATCGTATATCCACACGGCGAATGCTTGCAGGGGCTTTGGGTTGGACTGGAAAAGTGCACTGCTAGGACTTGCTCCTGAGAAAGAAAACAAGTGCCAGCCGGCACAGGGGACAGCCACGGAAGGTGGCTTCCCATGAACCCCTCCCCCAGATGGCGGGGACCCCGACAGCCTGACCAGAGGGGCTTTTATGTGCAGCTCCGCTGGGCTCCCTGTGTTGACCCAGCCAACACAGAAAGAGAAAGCAATCCTGACGTGTGTGGCCAGGACATGCATGCGCGGGGGGACACACGCTTCTACACCCATGACCATTTGGACACACAGCCCCCCGGATTTTGGTCAGAACTCACACACACGTGCCTCATTGGGCAGGCACCCATAGGTGCACATATGCACGGGGAGGGGAGAAAATTTTTCAAGACAGACATTTGAGGGGGTTCAGATCTGTTCATGAAGGGTGTGATGACCGCTGGGTGTCTTCCAAATACTGCACCTGACTATGTGACAACGATGCCTCAAAAAAGATACAAACAAAGGGTTAAGGAGCACGGGGCTCCCTCCCCCAGACCCGCCCACCCCTAAGATCCCAGTGCATCCCCGAGTCCCTTCACTTGTCACCTTCATTTTCCCCACTTCCTGTCCTTCCTGGATGAGCCTGGGTTTTCTCAAGAGGGGGAAATGACCCGATGTATTCTGGGGCCCTCTGTCAGGTCCGGAGGCTCTCAGCGTATATATGTGGGGAACTGAGCTCTCTCACTGCTGGTTTTCCCTTTCATTTTTCCTGGAATGGTGACTGCAAAGTTAAACACAGGCCTGCAGCAGCCGCAGAGGGAGCAGCTCTCTGGACACCAGCCTCACATCGACCTGAAAGAGTTTGTACGCCTTCCACGGCACCACGGTGCTCTGCCCAACACTCCTCCCCGCTGCTTCCAAACCTCTGCTTCCGGGGGAGCCAGTTCTCTTCCGGACGGATGGAAGGCAGCTCCCTCCGGATCCGGGTTCCCAGACAAGGCCAGGCCGTGTGGCCTGGAAGGGACCATCCATCACTGCGTGGCCTGGTCACTGACAACCTGGGTTTAGAGATCACCACTGGTTACGTAACAGCCCCCGCCTCCACAGAGACCTTCTGTGCCTCGCAGCCTGCACTGAGATGACCGTCCTGTGGGGACCCGAGGCTCTGGGCCACTAGGCCCGCCTCTGATCAGCTTCCCCCACCCTGACTCTGCTGGAGCTGCGAGAAGAGGGGCCACACCATCCCCACAAGGCCTGCACTCACCACCCCACCACACACACACACACACACACACACAGACTTTGCCACCTGTCCCATTGCCCATTGAGATGCCCCTAAAATGCAAAGTAGAGGACAGGAAGACGCTGACCCCAACAGCAAAGGTGGCCCCCAGGAGGGGCGGTCCCAGGCCCCAACCTGAGAGAGCTCAGACCACACAACAGCTCAGAGCGAGCTCTCCTCCCTCTGAGGCTTTCAAGAGATCAGTAGGTCGCCTTCTCTCAGCATTCGCATATGCTTGTTTCTAACTTGTGTGTGTGCCTACGAGGGTACTTCAAAAAGCCTGCAGAAAATGTGATTCAAAGAGACACCTATTGGGGGCACACAACACCTTGCATGTGCCTAGAGGTGCTCGTGATGCTCCTGGCAAGCTTGGGGAATCCGAAACAAACAGTCGCTACCCTTAACGAAGGCTGCGTCTCTCCCCCAGGGGAGAAGCGGGTCCTGCCGCGTGGCGTGGTGGAGGAATGAACTTGCCCTTGGAGCCTGGAGTTCCAGCCTAGAGACCCCTTCGAACTCCCGCCAAGGAGCAGACGCCCCCCTGCACTGGGTCCTCGGCTGGGGGTTTACCTTGTGGTTCTGGTAGGAAGTCACGGCGATAAACGCTGTCTCTGGAAAGACATGGGTGCAGAACGCTGTGTTTTTTGAGCCAAATCCATTATTTTCGTCCGCCTTCACGATGTGTAATCTGGGCTGGTATTTGTGCATGGAGTTTAGAATAATCTAAACAAAATAAAGAAAATGAGATTGTAAGAAAATCAAACCTCCCTTTGTTTCCAGATAAAACTGCTCCTCGCTTCCCCCCACACACCCTGCCCAATCACCCTTGTTATAAGGGCTCTAGAAAAATAGATTTTTTTCCCTCCTCTTTTGAAAAGGGGCCAGTGATTTCATTAAAAAGAAACATTTCAAAAATGACAATTTCCAACCGAAAAAGCCAGGGTAATATTCCAGGAATCTACCCAAGGCACACAGAGCAGTAAATCAGAATTCTTAATAAAGTTTGCTTAATAAATTAACTCCCTGCTCTTCCCGCCCCCAGCAGGAGCCCTGCAAGTGTGCCGTGAGCAATCCGGGGTGTGAGGGGTAAATCCTGGCCGACAACTGCGGAAGAATGAGGAAGACACAAATAAACAAACCCACAAATACAGGGCGCGCCCAGGACGCTCCGGGTCCAAGAGGAAGTGTGTGCAAACCGGAGGACCGGCAGCAGCGGCTGCACGCGTTCCCGGAGCAGAGCAGCAGTACTGGCCCTTTGTCTGGAGCTTGAAAAGAGGGGCTGGGAGGGGCTCGGGGGGAAGCAGACCTCGCCCCTCAGCTCGGGCAGCTAGGCTTCTGGGGGCATAGGGTCTTCCTCCCTGGCAGCCCTATTCCCAGGGATGCACGGGGTCTGACTGCTGTGACTACAGACACGATTATTACTATTACTATTATTATTGTTATTATTTATTATTATTATTGGAGGAGGAGGAGGAGAGGAAGGGGACCTCGGCTGCACGTTCTCGCTCCAGCCAGATGCATTCGCGGGAGATGCGCCGCGAGGCCAAGAAACGGGGTTTCCTGGACGGCCGCCGCCCGACTTCGGACGCTCCCGGGAGACTCTCGGGCGCTGATCCGTGCCCTCCCAGCCGGCCGGCCCTTTCCCAAGCAGCGGCGGGGGCTGTCTCAGTGTCTTTGATTATTTGCAATGATGACCCTGGGGCAGGCCCCTCCGACCAACCCCGGAGCCCGCCCCGGGCCGTGGGGGAGGGGGCAGCGGCTCTCCGGCCTTGCGGCTCTAATCTCGGGCCGCCCAGCCCGGCCGCCTCCCCGGCCGATAGTGACGCCGACCGGGGCGGCGGTGGCGACAGAGAGACGCAGCGGGGCCCCGCCGGCCGCCGCAGCCCCCCGGCCGGCGCGGCCATCGGCCCGGCTTAGCCAAATTGCTTTGACGGCTGGGGACAGTGTGGAGACATCAGCGCGAGGGCGATCTAATGGCTCCTAATTTCATCAGAGCGACTCTGGATCAGACGGTCCGGAGCGGGGAGGGGGCGGGGACGAGCGGCGGCGCCGAGTGCCCCATCCCCGGGTTCGGAAGGACCTGCGGACTCGCCAGGGTGCCCCAGACGCCGTGGCCTCGGCGGCCGGGCTGGGCGCCTTCCCCGGCCGTCGACCAGAGAAGCTAACGGGTCGCTGAGGGCGGAGGAAGAGGGTCCCATTTCCCAGCACACAGGGCCCTTACAAAATGGTCGCGTTCTGGAGGGACAGGTCCGCACCCACCACCACCCAGCCCCGGGGCACTTCCGCACTGGGAAACACCAGCAACAACACCTGCGGTGGGCCACACACCCTGATCTAGATGGAAAAGAGGCTCTGGCTCCCTCCCGCTAGGAAGCCCCCTGTACCTCTGCCCTCCCAGTAACACGGACAGGAAGCGGCCGCTCTGCCCCCTGGCCAGCCATACAAGCGCCTCTCGGCCTCAGCAGACGGCTGCCTGCAGGTCCTGAGGTCCCCTTCCCACCCCAGGGACCTGGGTTCAGGACAACATCCCAAGGACCCTCAGGAGCAGACTGCTCGTTTAGGTAAACCATCCTCCCTCCTGGCCAAACCCAACCCGCCCAGCCCCCTCCTCTCCCTAAACTGGGGACCCTGTGTGCCTGGGTGGTTTCTCCCGGGAGAGACACTCGCCACTTTTGGAACCAAAGAGACCTGGCCTCAAAGCCCTGTCCCTAAATACAGGCTGTGTGGCCTTGGGCAAGTCACCCCCTTCCTGCGGCCTCCCGGACAGAGGCTGTGCGTGGTGGGGCCCCTGTGTGGGCCATTGCTAGTGTCGAATGCCCTGAGCTGGAAGAGCCTGTTTGTAGGTACAACGGACGAGTGGAAGGTTCTGCGTGCTGAGTTCAGAGCCGCATTCTGCTCTAGTGATCATTTCCAACGGGGAGATCTGGGGACACTTTTGCAAAATTTGGTGTTTTTCTTGGGAGGAATGGGTGATGCCCAACTGAGAATCTACCGAAAGCTACAAAGGGTCGGCTGGGGCTGAACACTGAGGATCTTGCATGCAGTTTGGGGGAACTCACAGGGCCCCGCTTTAGGGGCCAATCCCGACTCCAGGCTTAGGGGCCTCGTCTAGGTCTGCTTCCTTGGGGCATAGTAGGGACAGGGAGAAAGTTGGGCGCTGGAACAAACAGATCTGCCCCAAATCACTGGCACCATGGCTCACCCCTCGTAGGCTGGCTCCTCATCTGCCCGGGCTCTCCCTCTCAGATCAGACGGGGCAGGTAGGCGGCTCCTGGGGAGCCAGCCTCTCTGCAGTGCGTGCTAGGGATCCCACTGGGCTACAGGCTCCACACTTTCTGCAGGACTGAAAGCCAGCCCTGTCCCTAACCACACCGGGGACTGAGGCCCAAGTGGGGTGCACAGGCCCGAAGTGAGCAGCTGTAGTCACCCCTCAAGCCTCACCCTCAACAGAAGCAGAGAGTTGGCTGCTAGCAGGAAGGACGCAGCCCCCCGCCAGGAGGACCAGCCTGGAGCCGCATCTCCAGCTGCCTGGGAAGGAGAGACCCAGAGCAGGAGAGGAGAACCACTGGGGGACCAGCAGACATCCGGGGGGGGGGGGAGAAAGAAAGCAAAAGAGACAGAGAGAAATAAAAGGACAGAGAAAAGATGGGGGGAGTGGGGAAGTAAAGGAAGAGGAGAGAAGTCAGGTCCAAGAGGTAGAGGAAGAGACTAAGGGGGCTGGGGGAAGGAGCGATGGAAAATACAGGCACGAGAGGCGGCGGCAGGGGCACAGCCTAGGGCCTCGGTACTCACGTGTCCAAAGGGGTCCAGGTGGTTGTTGGTGAGCTTCAGCTTCTGGAAGGACACGAGCTGCCGCATCCAGTGTGCCCCCGTGGCCGGCGAGTCTGGGTGCACGTACAGGCGGCCTGGCATGGCGGGCTCCGCTTTGCCGGTCACAGACCTACAGCGGAGAGAGTTGTGGCCGGGGAGCCTCAGGGGCAGTGCTCAGAGCTGGGGATGGTCACCCCCAACCCCCACCCCAGCAAACCCAGGTGCCCCAGAGCACCAAGCTCCCTGGCCTGCTCTCTCTGTGCGTGCCTTCTGCCCCAGGAGCGCCTGGGGCCTCGCAGTTTCTCGCTGCGAGACAGCAGCAGGCTCTGGAGGTCTGGATGGGCAAGAAGTCTTGAAATCTCCTTAGGGGCTTTCAAAGGGGCTTCCCTTTCAAGTCTCGGCACTATTGGCAGCGGTGGGAGCAACCCGTCCAGGGACGGGGCCTCTCCTCTCGTGCCGCATTAACTGAAATACCAGGGGCCGATTTTGCAATTTCATTAAAAAGACCCGTTCAAAGCAGGTTAACTCATAAAAAATCACTGTAAATGGTTTATGCCCCCAGAAATACCTCCAGCACTTGGTAACAATACCCTTTTGAAAAATCCATAGATGCAGGTACCCCGTTTCCTCTCAGTCTCAGTTTTCTAGTCCATAAAATGGGGCACAGTGGGAACTGTGACCAGCAGAGAGCAGTGGGCTGGACACAGCACCCTCTCCAACAGGTACATAGGTGCGGTGGGGGAGGGGCGGACAGTCTCCTCCCCGCCCTCGCCCATCTGCCATGCTGGTGCCTACCATTT
>CM027396.1:16980130-17104669 GCA_015711505.1 Sylvilagus bachmani | reverse complement strand
CTGGGGAACATTCGCCTGGAAGAAAGATAGAGGGAGAAGGAGAGAGGGACAGGGCGGGGGGGGGGGGGGGGGGGGGGGGGGGGGGGGGGGAGGGGAGCGGAGAATTAATATCCGTATTACAAAGAACACCTCCACCCCGTGTGATGGAGAAGAAATTCCTGGGGAAACATCGTGGACGCGAAAACGGGCCCCGCTCCGCTCTCCCCGGGATCCAGCCCGGGTTTCCCTGGACATTGTCGTGCGTGCGGAGGAGGGAGGGGGAGGGAGGCGGCCACTGTAGGTATCCAGGAGGAAAACAGAAACCAGGAGGCAGGCGCTTCTGGAATACTGGTTCTCCGGGGTCTGGGAGGGACTCCCGCGTCAGCGCCTGCTCAATGCCCTTTGCAGAGCCAGGCACCTACTATTCCGGGGAACGAGACTTCAGCCAGGCGCTTCGGCCCAGCCTCGCACCGCGGCCGCGTCCCGCGGACACCCAGGTGCGCGCGCCCCTGCGCCCTGGCTTCGGGTTAGCTCCCTGCAGGGGCGAGGGCACCGGCGCCCTGGCTAACTCGGTTGGTTCCCCGACCAGGGAGCCCTAGCAAGAGTTTATTCTTAAATGTCGGCAAACTTCGCCCAGGCGAAACTCCCTGGCCCTTAGCAAAGAAACGCCAAAGCCACTGTGGGGCTGGTTTCAATAAGAGCTGGGGCCCGAACCCTCGATCCACCAGGACTCGATCCACCTCCCGCGGAGTGCGCCCCCGGAACTCCGCGACCCCCAGGGCTGCCCTGGGGCGCACGGAGAAGCCGCTGGAGCCGGCTCGCCTGGCGCTGCTGCGAAGATGGGAAACTGCAGGCTGTGCCGTGAAGCCCCGGCGCGGAAGCCTCCCGGGGTTTATTCGCCCCGCCGGGGAGCGCGCCCGGAGGCAGCGGCGCAGGAGGCTCCGCAGGCCTTTTATAGTGAAATCCTCTCGGCTCTGGCGCGGGCTGGGGGGGAAGGCGCCCCGGAGAGGTCTCTCCTTCCCCCCGGGAAAGGGAAGAGGACCTCATTTCGTTGGTATAAACAGAACGCGCTTCCCTCGTTGAATCAGGCCTCGCGCCGAGAGCGGGGGAGCCGACTTTGTTTAATTTCAAATAATAATAAATGTCACCGTTGTCAGTTTATTGCGGGAGGCTTGGGCTGGAGAGGCCGGGGGCGTCCGGGGAGTGGGCTCCACCCTCCCGCTTCACACACTCCGTGGCTTCGGCCTCGCGGCCTCCGTGGCTTCGTCCGCCTGCCTCGGGCAGAGACTCACGTGGAAAAGCCGCCGGGCCGGGCCAGGCCAGGGAAGCGGGAGGGTGTCCCCAGGCCTGGGCACGCAGGGACGCGCCGGCCTCCCCTCCCCCACGAGGCTAGCGTCTGTAGCCACAGCTCCGCGAGCGACTAAGCGGAGCGCGGTGGGTGAGTGTCTTGGCGAAGCTGCCCTGTTTATCGGTGTCTGTATATAGAGCTTGGCCGAGCCCCGGTTCAGTTTCAAAGGCTTCGCCTGCGTTCTATAAACAATGAAAGAAGGTAGCGCATACATTCAACAATTCGGAGTTTGGCAGTCGGGTGGGACCCTGGAGCCACTCCAAGGTCAGAGAGGGTGGGAGTGGGGGTGGGGGTGAAGCGGGACCTGTGCAACCTTAAGCCGGGCTGTGCCTCTGCGCTCCCCCTTCCACTTCCCTGTTTCTCTCTGGACGAATCCACCCAGGCGGCTCAGCCTCCCAACCCCTTCCTTCTTCCTGCCTGGGAGCTACAGAAAATGCCCATTTCTGGAGGTGACTGTTTGGGGTATCCCCCCAGGCAGCTGGAGATCCGTGGGTGAATTCTCCCTGCGCCTCCTGGAGCTGAACCCCATGCTCTCACCTCCAGCCACCTTTTCTCCATCATCTCCCCCAAAAGAGCCCTGGGCACAGCTGCCCCTGCCACACGTGCGCACACACACACACACACACACATGAGCACGCGCACACACACAGCGGCTCACCTTCCCGCCTTGGTTATGATCATTTCCGTACCCACTTCGTGGAATTTCAGCCACAACTCTCTCTCGTGCAGAAACACCTTGATTCCTTCCATGCCCTGCAGGAAGGAGAGAACAGTCACAGAAACACGCTCGGGGCGCAGGGCAGTTGCCCGCCTGAAACGTCCCCCCAAAACAGACAGTCTGTCGCACCTTCTCCCGCTACAGGCGGCTTTAGGGTGAACAGCCGCCCATGGCCCTGGAGGGTGTGCCTGCCCTGGAGTGCCCCCAGTCTCTTCCCCAGGAATCCCTGCGTAGGGCCAGTGGAGGAGCCGGTTTCCAATCCTCTCCTGTTCCCACAGCGCTGGGCCACCTCTCTCTAATGCCACCAGCACAGAATGAAAGAACTATCGATGGCCAACATGCTCCCAAGTGGCTGTGGGCAAAGCCTGGCTGGCTAGGTTCAATCCAGATCCAGTTTAAATTTAAAAAGAGAGAAAACCCCCAATCTAGAAAACTCCATGCCGGCTACTCTGGTCTAGACCCCCAGATGTCCACGCAAAAAAAAAAAAAAACACTCACAGATGCGCGGAGATGTGCCTGGTTATTCAGCGCCGTGGTGAGTGCAAATAGGAGCATTCGCGAAATTTCACATTTCATGGTGTTTATATTACCATGTTGTTCCCACAATCCAGAACAAAAATTAATTCTGTCTGTCTGGGTGAGCAAACCTTCCAGGCCTCCCCACAGCGAACTCAGTCCACTTTCGGCAATTGTGATTACGGAGCACGGTTGAAACCATTTACTATTTCCGCTCTCAACTAAAAATCTACAAAACACCGTGCAAAATAGCAACAGAGTCTCCGCTTGGAAAATAACTCTGTAACCCATCTCAAAAGCGGATTTGCTTTTTCCTTAAAAGCAAAATTTTCTGTAAGTCTCCGAAAATGGGATCACGCCCTGGGCTGTACAAACACACACACATTTTCCTGGGCCGTGAAGGCAATGGAGAAACGCTATTGGAAAGCCAGGAAAGACAATGAACTGCCGCCGCGGAAGGGTTTTAGCTAGAGCAACTGCTCTCTTGTGCTCAAATCACCCCGCTTGGCGCCCTGTGACACTCGATTTAAAAACCATCCGGGGTGTTTGAGTTCCGCCGCCTGGGGCGTGCAGTGCACCCAGGTTTGGGGCCCAGAGCGCAAGGCTTGCCTTCTCGCTCAGCTCGGACCCAGCCTCTGCCCAGGCGAGCCCGGGCTCCCCTGGGTCCTCCCAGCATAGCCCCCCGAGCGCACCCCGTGGCCGGCGAGGGCTCGCCAGCCCGCCAGGCCCGGACCTCAAGACAAATGGTGTGGCGCGCAGGTCTAGGCGCGGCGCGGAGGAGGCGGGCGGAGGCGGGCGTAGGCGAAGGCGAAAGATCTGAAGAGAGGTCAAACCATCGCTCATGCCGGCCTGAAGCGGCCGCTGACCCGGGCCATAATAAGGCGCTCAGGGCCGGAGCGGCACCTAGGGCAGTAGGAAAGGACTGAGCTGGGCTACTGGTAGAGGATCCCAAAGGGCCGCCGAGCTGCGACGTCCCCAACCATTTAAAGAGTCCCAATTTAAAGATCTGGCCTGCCGATCAGAACATTGTCCCCAAGAAGTGTACCGACTAGACTGGTATTTGGGGACGGAGGGCAGACAGAGGTGGAACGGAGGGAGAACACAAAGGAGACAAAAACGGGCACTGGGCGGGTTTCCTTCTGAGCCCACAGCTGGCGCAGAGCGGAGAAGCAGCCGCTGCTGGCTCTGGTCTGGACCCCAGGGTAGGGCTATGCCGTCTTCTTACCTGCTGGGTGAAGGCGGCCTGCGGGGACGACGGGGACTTGCTGGGGGTCCCCAGTGCACCCTCGGGTTTGGCATCGCAAGGTAGATCTTTAGAGTCAGGCTCCAGGGGCGTGTGAGCCAGGCCAAAGGCCTCATCTGCGTCGGCCATGGTGCGCCGGGGGCCCTGTGCCCGCGCAAGGTTCTGCACTGAGGACGAGAAGGAGAGAGAGAGAGAGAGAGAGAGAGAGAGAGAAATGCCAAGAGATAAGTTGGAGAGCACAGTTTCAGTGAGAGGAGGGTGCAGCTTGGCGCCCCAGGCTCCAGCCACCAGCACCTCCGTTCCCAGCTGAGCGAGGCCGCCGAAGGTCTTATTATTCGCCTTACTATTACTTTATGAATGTGCACGGCCTCTTGCGAAAGACCGGCGTCAGAGCGCAGGAGGCCAGGCCCCCATCTCCACTGGGCAGGCTCCCCCGATAAGCCGCTGCCCGTCAGATTTGTCTGGACTTCTGGAACAGCCAATAAAGATAAGGCGTGGGTATTTTTGGAAGGCATTGGGTACGAACCAAAAACAAAACAAAACAAAAACCCTAGTGTCCTTTTGAGAATTTTTCCCCCCTTGTCAAATTACAGGCAGCCCTCAGAGCTCTTTTTATGAAATTTCACGAGAGGAATATTTTTCTGCGGCAGGCAAGATGCCCGAAATAACCCGCCTCTTGCAAAACCAAAAACACAGGGGAGGAAGGTGTGCCCCTGAAGAGACCAGGTTCAAAAGAGAAGTCGCCTCCGTCTCTGGTCCCTTACCGGCCTTAAAATGAGAACATGTTGAAAACGAAAAGACCTCTCTTTCCCCCCGCCCTCCAAACTACAGCAAGGTCCGTTGGAAAACCAAAAGGTGGACAAGCAGAAGGCCCAGAGGGAGGCGCGCCCCTGGGTGCCGGCCCCCCGGCCCGGGCTGCGCCTCCGCCCGACTCGCTCGGCTCCCTAGCCCCGGGGCCAGGCATGTTGTCGAGCGGCCTGGCCGAGCCGAGGCAGCTTCTCTGAGCCTCAGCAGGGCCCCGGCGCGCGGAAACCACAGGCCCAGGCCCGGGTTTGGCGAGCAGAGAATCGGCGCTCGCCGAACGGCTGGGCTGCGGCAGCGGAACCGGCACTCCCGGGTGGCTGCAGCGCCCGGCGCGGCCCAGGTCTGCGAGGTTGAAACAACAGCAGCCCGGAGGAGCCTGTTTCCTGGCCTCTGAGCCCCTCCAGTTCCCAAGTAGGGCTCGCCCCCTCCCGCCTCAAAACCCGGGAAGACTTGGGGAAGCGGGCGCAAGCGGCGGCCCCCACGACCTTAGGCGCCGCGGGAGCAGAAGGCTGGATCCCACCCTCGTCCGCAGGGGCCAGGCCCGAGACTTAATAGGCCGAGAAGGAGGGCTTTGGAGGCCCCACTCCCGAGTAGCTTCCGTCTCCTTGCCTTTGGGGCCCGGGGGAGGCAGCGGTGGGAGCCCCGCAGTCTGCTCACAACAAAAGAGAGTGGGGCTGGAGCCCCCCTCCAGCGCTGCTGCTCGCTGCCGGCCGCAGGGAGAATCCCAGCCCGCGCCCTTGCCAGGGTTCCGGGGAGCTCCGGGCTGGCGGAGGCGAACGAGATGCGGTTTGACAGAACCAGGCCGCGCGTCTCGAGAACCTCGCCGCTGCTCCCCCAGCCGCGGCCGCCTCCCGGGCTCCACTCGGCCACGAGCTCCGGGCCGCGCACCGTCTCTGGCAGCCTCTGGCCGCCGCAGCTCTGCGGAAGGCACGGCACGGCACGGCTGGAGTCCGCCATGCGCGCCGCCCCGAGCCGCCCCGGCTCCCTCCCGAGCCTTCCGGGGCCGGTTACCTCGCTCCGCGAAGCCGCTGCATTCACCACGTCCCCTCTGGCTCCTAGCAGGGCAGTGGGCGACGAGGCGGGGGCGCAGGCATGGTGGCTCCGCGGTTTACGCAGGGAGCTGCTCGCCCCGGCCAGCAGCTACCGCTGCCTGCGCGGGAGTCCCCACCGCTGCAGCCGCTGCTCGACTGCCTACCTCCAGCGCACACCTCCTCTGCTCGCCGCTCGCGCGCTCTGAGCACGGTCAAGTTGGCAGGCGCCAGACAGCACCCGACTCTGCCCCGGAGCACAGGCAACCTCGGAATCCCAGGGCACCCCCTTGCACCCCCGGGGGAGAAGCAAAGTGGAGAGGCTGGGCGCAGCCAAGAATGGTCGAAGTCCTTTCTGAGCAAGGCTCTCGGGGTTAAAGTTCTGGAATTGTAGGTAAAGACACACACTCTCTCTCTCTCTCTCTCTCTCTCTCTCTGAAACACAAGCCAACTTGGCTACGAGCACTTACGCTGGGTTGCCTTGATGCTTACAAAAATACTGAAATCCACTATCCAACTAGCTCCCACCTCTCTCTCTCCCTCTCTCTCTCCCTCCCTCCTTCCCTCCCACCCTCTCACCCTCCCTTCCTCCCTTCCTCCACCACCGACTCCACTAGATTTCCCAAACACTGGAATCACAACAGGATTCTCAAACCTAAGACCCCTCGATCACCCCCTCCCCAGCCTCCATCCATCTCTGCTCCTTTGAGCAAGCGCTGGCTGCAAAAACTTCCACAGGAATCATTGAAAATAGGGCCGACTGCACCCCGGGCAGTCTCAGGATCTCGGCGAGGCCGGCTGTGCAGAGAATGGAGGGTCCTACCCGTGTGCACACACTCGCTCGCCGTGGGCCTCTGGGGCCTCGCCCACATCCTCTCTCCAACACTGACCTTAGAGGGAGAGATGGGTGACCCTGCCTGGCCCGCCAAGCTGGCGCTGGCTGCCCTGACATCGCTCCTCCGCCCCCCACTCATCACCCCCACTCCCAACCACTGCAGGGTGAAGGTGCAATTGCGGGCGGGGAGGGCTGAGATCAAAGATGCCAAGAAATCACCGTGGCCCCCACACCCCACCCGCTGGGCCACCAACTGGCCCTGGCTGGAGGTGCACACGGGCAGTGCCCAGTTTCATTCAAATAAACAGCCAGTGAGGACCGGCTGTGGCTCTCCTCCGTTCGGCTCTGCCACCGGCCCTTCCTTTCTCTGAAATGTATTATTTTGAGGGAGAGTCGGAGAGGTCAGCAGAAGCAGAAACAGCCAGACGGCTCAGCCTGAGCGACCGGGCTGGGATGCTGAGGACCAGCGCTTAGAATCAATGCCAGGAGTCCCGTTCTGCTTCCCGCCCTCGCCTCCCAGACCCCTGCATCCGCTTCTCTTGGGGCTCTGCTTGAGACTTGTCCCACTCCACCCCCCCCACCCCCCCCACCCCCGCCCATCCCCAGGCCAAAGTCTGCAGAGAGGGACGGATGGAGGGAGGAGAAGGGCCTGGGAGGTCACTGTGGCGGCTCTGCCATCCCCGCAAACCCCGAAATGGTTGTCCAGCCCAAAGTGTGGGCAAGCCAGGGACAAAACCAATCCCCCCTCCACCTTCCAGGTTTGTTCTCAAACAGACCTTTGCAGGGGCAATTTATTTATTTATGAAAACACCATCTCCCTTCTAAAGCGTCATTTAAAGGCCCTTGGGCTCGCTGGCCTGTCCGGTCCGAACCAGAAAGCAAGCATGGCATGGAGATGAGCAGCAGCCTGCACATCTCCGGCAGGAGGAAGGGGAAATCCAGAAAGACCTCATCAATCCCTTGAAATTCTCCGAGATTTGCGGATAAAATTAATTCCCATAAATAATCTGTAGGCCCCTCCTGAGAGGCAAACTCTGGACTCCCCCAAGTCAGAGCCGAGCCAGATTCGCTCAGTTCCTGGACTGCAGATGGCCAGGGCCACCTAGCAAAATCGGATTTTTTTTTCCCCCTTAAACCTGGCGGAGAGGAACCCACTCTTGCCAGGTGTCCCGCGCAGGCAAAATGCAAGGGAGTGCCTCCTAATGTCGCTGGCGAACGCGAGTGAGGTGCGCAGGAGAGACTGAGCGGAACCGGGTGCAGGTCAGAATCCAGGAGTGCAGGTAAGGTGGGCAAAGGGCAAAGAAAAACCCGCCGCGCCGCGCCCGTGAGTCTTGGGCGACACTCACCTGCGCAGAGCACACCTAGACTTGCTGGGGGAAAGAAGCCAGGCGCGGTGCCTCGCTCAGGAGGGCGACTCCAGGTGGAGACCTTGGAAGGGAGTTCCCCCAGAAGCGACCCTTTCCTAGGCCAGGCCTTCTTCCAGCGTCCGTCGAGAGGAGCCCGTACCTCCCAGCTCGCAGTGGGCTTGTGGTCTCCGACAAATTAAATATTACTGTTTATTACCAGGCATAGCCCCATAAAATAAAGAGGCGACCCGGCGATACCGACTATCTCACCAGCGCTGCACCTATAGGACGTGGAGACGTCACGAGCCACGCAACGCGCCCGCGCTGTCACGCCTGGCTGGGGGGCAGCGGCGGGAGGCTCGCTCCTCCGCGCCTTCGCCTATCAGTCTGGGTCCCGGACGCGGTGGCCCCAGGGAATACAGAAAGAAAAAGAAACACACCGCTTGCTCCCTGGGGGAGACTGGGGGGAGTCGAACAGCAGACACAAACAGAGCCAAGGTGGACTTTGGCGGGGAGGGCGGAGCAGGGGGTCTCTCTGGCCGAGTGGGCCTGGGAACCCGTTTTTTTTTGGGGGGGGCCTGTGGGTCAGCAATTCGATTGCTGCGAGAGACCTCTAGGGTTTATTTATTTATTCCCCACCCCAACCCCTCCCAGGAGGAGCTCTAGGCAAACGAATGTCGAGGCGCCCGTCTAGCGGGCTACACCAGGGACGCGCTAACTCCGTGGCAGCTCAAAGACCTGCGTGGGAGCCACGGCTGGGTGATCGCCAAGGCGAGGCGAGGCAGAGGCCGGGAGGCAGGAAGAGAGCCGCCAGCCGCCAACAGCCAGCCTTGCTAAAGGAGAGGCCATTCTGCCAGGGGCCTGGGACTGCGCTAGATCCCAGCGAGCGATGCGCCCCGGAGTGGCCTGGCGGGGGCGGGGTGCGGCTGCGGGTGGGGTCGGACAGGGTTGATTTCTGCAAGGGAGAAAAAAAAAAATCCCAGCTCCGGGGTCCGCAGGGAAAAGAGGCCCTGTCTTGTGTTGTATGGACGATGGCTATTATTTCTGATGCGATCAATGGCTGTGATTTCTAAGCAGTCCGGCGGTGGATGTGCGCAGGCTTCTGCGTGTAGCTGAGAACCCGCTCGGTTCTGTTGCGAAACCGTTCAGACACCCCTGGCGCCGCAGAGGGGAGAGCTAGGCCTGCCCAGCGCAGAGCCCGCGAGCGCCGGGCCTCCCGGAAGGGTAAGTTCTCCGCCGAGAGGCCCCGAGGGAGCCGCCGGACGTCGGACTCGAGACCGGCCCCCCCAGCTGTAAGGAGGCAACGCCTGGTTTGGCGCACCCCGGGTCCCCGAGGGCTTTCCGAGGCACGGCCTGGCCACAGGCCCGGTCCGCGCGGAGCTGCAGCGGCCGAGCAGCGGCAGGAGGCGAGGTCAGGCCCGCAGGGAGAGCGGGCAGCGGCTCCCAGCGCCGGCCGCGGGCGCGCCGGCCAGCTCGACCCCCGGTGCTGCTTCCAGCCGGCGGCCGCCGCATCCCCGCTCTCCGCCAGGCCGCCGCGGCTCCCGCGCGCTGCGCTTTCGTTTCCCGAGTTATTAATAACTACCTTTCCCCAAACCCGAGGCCCCACTGGCCGCAGCGTTGGCTCCCGGACGCCAAGAACGCGACCCGGAATCCGTGGCCCAAACCCTGGTCCGCTGAGACGAGTCCCGGGTTGACCTGTAGGCCGAGGTGGGCCAGAAACCGCGGCCTGCGCCGCGCCGGGGCTGCAAGGGGGTCGGCGAGACTCGGAGCGGAGCGAGTTCCTCTTGGCCTGGCTCCCTGCTCTCGCACCGCAGGCAGGCGCGGGCCCCGCAACCGCCTGCCCCGGCTCGAAAACAACCCCACAGGCGCCCCGGAGCCCCTGTGGGCTTCCAGACCCAAGCCCCCCACCTTTCCCCCGCCCCGTGCTGGACTGGAGAGCCGCGGTTCTCGCTGGAGCAGTGGACTCGGGCGCCGGCTGCGGCGCGCGCCTCCCTCGGCTTTCCCGGGACCTGCGCGCTGTTCCAGACCGGCTCCCAGTTCAGGCTGCTCCCCAAGCCTGCAAAATCCCTGCGCTGATTTAATATTGAAGTGGGTAGGAGAGCAAAGGATTCCTGTGTTAAAAACAGAGAGAGAGCGAGAGAGCGAGAGAGCGAGAGAGAGAGCCAAACAAAGAAGACCTGGGCTGCTGAGAAAGTCCCATCCCAAATGACCACTTGGCCTTCCTCCGGGAAGAGAGAACGCACCCTTGTCCATTGCTCTCCCAGTGTCCCAGCCTCTCCCGGGGCCTCAGCTGGGGTGGGAAAGTAGAGGGAAGTGCAGACGAGGCTGGGAAAGTAAGTTAGCATCATGACCATAGAAAAGATGACCAAACTCAGCGACTCATTTTGCAAGACAGAGGGTCAGTCGGAGGGTGAGAAATTTCCTGGTTTCTCAGGGGGTTACTTTCCCTCTCGCCCAGTGAAATCTGGCCCTGCTGGCGCTTCTTCCAGGAGCAGGGAATAACCCTTTTCGCGGTGTTTTGTTCCGGGCCTGCCTTCCCGTTTGGCCCCGAGCTGCGTGTCCAGTGTGCTCCCCAGTGTCCCCACCAAGCATCCTTGCCGCTCTCTGTACCCGGGCCGGTGCCGTCTAGGAAGTATTCTGCCCCCACCTCTTCAAATGTGGGGGCTGTTTTCTCTTTTTCTTATTTGGGGTAATGAAATGAGAAGTGGGTGCAGGAATCATCCTAAAACCCAGCCGCGAGGACCCTGGTGTCGGGGAAGGAAGAGAGAAGGCGCTTGCAGCTCACGGAACCCGCTGTGTTGGCCCTCCTCAATTTGGAAGGGTGAGGGTCTTCAGCTAAGAGAACCCAGAGACCCTGGGGTATATGCTGAGCCTGACAGCTCCCACGTTATCTGCAGCCCAGGACCTGCCCAAAGCCTCAGGGTGTAGTCACTGTGTCTTCACCGCGTCTACACCGCCAGCAAGCCCTAAAAGGAATGCGACAATCTGTGCTGAGTCCCAAGGCTCTGATGCTGTAAGAGAGGCTCAGGCTCCCGCATGCAGGTCTGGGGGTACAGGCGGGGGGGCTGTCTGGATACCCCCACCCTCCATGGAAGGGTCCTATGGAAACTTGGGAGCCCGCCGCTCTCTGGGGCTCTGGGAAGACAAATTTTCTTTGGCAAACCGAACAGTGTCACGCTGTCGACACAGCAGACTATTTTTCTTGTTCTCTCACAGGGTTGGGTTGGAGTGGGGGGGGGGGGGAGAGAAAGCAAGAAAGAAAGGGAAATTAAATCCACACGTGTTAAGCTCGCTCAAAGGGCCAGAGACAAAACTTTGACTCCAGCTCTGGCTGCCTGCGGGCCTCTTTCCAGCCAGCCTGGCCTCACAGAGCTGGGCATCCCCACCGGAGAGAATTCGATCCAACATTGCATAAAGCCCTGTATTTTGTGGGGGGGGGGTCCCTCCCCAGTGCATGCCTCCAAGGCTCAGCACTTACCAGAGGCAAAGAAAGCAAAGGAGTGAGAAGAAGCAGTGAGACGAACTCTCCACCTTGGTCAAAGCTCAGCTCCGTATCGCCAGAATCAACTCAAGAATTCGATCGGGGCAACGGTCACCCTGTGAGCCAGACCAGTGACCTTGGAAATCCTTAAGACTCTCGGACTTGGGCTTAACCAAGTCAAGAGAACCTGACAGCCCGGTTTTACTGATGCTGGAAAAACGAACTCATTTACCTCTTTTGTGGGAAGATGTTGCAGAAGAGGCTCCGGGCTCCAGCAGGGAGAGGGGCTCCAGCGGGGGGCGGGGGGGGGGAGTGGGTGGAGGTGGCCACCGTGCCTGGAGCTGGGAGGGAAAACTCAAGTCGTGAGCTTGAAGAGGTGGATGGGGTGACAAGGGCGGCCAGCCCCCAAACTGGAAGAATCCCTCACCACCGCAATTACTTCCTGACGACCTCTCATTTTTCTTTCTTTCAGTCTGGGCAGCCAGCACCCCAGCCAGTCTCTTCCTGGCCTCTTGGTGCTGGGTTTCTGGCTTTTGGGGGCACCCCTCCCCCCAAAAAAAAACTTCAGGAAGCAGGGACCCTAGGAACCTCATCCCCACGTTCAAATCACACCCAAAAACCCCGGGTGCACTGACAGGTTCCTGATGGAGAAGTCCCCTGCCGTTGTTTCCGGCATGGCCCTGGGTTTCCTGGTCACCATGGCAACAATGGGGCACCCTTGGCGTCCCAGAGCCTCCCTGGTGGCTTTCACAGAACAGAGATTTGCCAAAGAGAAAACCGAGGCTTAGCGTGGGGTAGGTTTTGATCTTGAACGAAAGTCCCCTTCCCTATTGAGTTCCAAGCACCCCAGAGGTGTGCGCACACAGAGTACAGGGGACCTTAAAGGAATCTCCAATTCGGAGCACCCCAGCAGGGAGCCTGGGACTTCCCTACCCCCCAGCCCCGCAAAGTACCCAGCGGGCCCGTCCAAGGCCTGGAGCTGTTCTCCTACGCAGAAGGAGGGAAGCCAGGAACTGGAAACTGACTGACCTTCAGGTCCTCAAGGTCTTATGAAATTGGGGGCGGGGGAGGGGAGGCAGGCGGGATTGTGCTTTTTCTGATTAGAGGGAACGGTGTCCCTTGTGGATGTCACAGTCACAGTAATAACATGAAAACACTGTTTTTGCCTCGCATCGCTTCCTTCTTGAATCTGCAGGGTCGGTGGGGAAGCGAACAGCACAGGCCAATTCTCTGTGTCTCTGAGACCGAGCTCAAAGCCTGGCTTGGCTGGGCAGCCACGGTGGGAGCAGGAAGCCGGAGAGAGCCTGGGGGCAGGGCGGGGGGGGGGGGAGCAGAAGTTCCATCCCTGGGGTGGGGTGGCCGGCAGGTGGCGGGAGGCCCCCGTGGCTCCATCTGCACTGTCACTGGTCCTCCGGCTTCTTGCACCCTGCAGTCTCTGAACCTTCCCTCTCCGAACCTCACGGATCATAGAGGAGAGAAATTCCCTTCCCTTCCCCCGCTTCCGATGGGACACCTCCTGTCCCCAGGAGGTCCTGAGCGGCCCCCACTCACTCCTTCACCTTGGGAGAATCCACAGGCAGCCTGCAAACAGGCTCTGTTCCCACCCCCCCCCCCCCCAGTCCTCTCACTCCGAGGCCAGCATTTCGGGTTCATACTTTCAAGGGTTCTGCTTGTGTCTACACAGCCACAGAGAGGAAAGTGGATGTCGGTTAATAGTCACGGCCACCACTCCGGGAGCTGCTGTGGCCCGGCTTCTTGTATTCCTTTACTCTAAGAGCCCCCAAGTTTACCGAAGAGGCAGTCTGGTTCCCGAGCCTGGAGCGGGTGGGGCAGGGAGGAGTCGGCTGGGCCGGGTGAGGACGAAAGATGCCCTTTGCAAGCCTGAAAAGCACGTTCCATCTGGAACCGGAAGCAACTGCCCTGGGAGTCCCTGCCTTCAGCGGGGCAGGACAGTAAAGTGCTCCGTTCTCTGGTCCCGTTCTCTGGTCCTGGCCTTGGGGTCCAGTTCCCAGGGGCATCACAGCCTCAAAGCCAGCACACCCGATCCCAGGAGGGAGGAGGGGAGCCGGGAGAAGCAGCCCCTAGCTTCATTTTTTTTTTTTTTTTTGGAACAAAGAATCAGGCTCAGAGGGGGTGAGGACTTGCCTCGGGTGGCACAGCCCATGCTGGAGATGCCCATGGCCCCTGGGCTGGCCTTATTCTCTGGTGCCTTGGGAGCAGAGCCTGCGAGGAAGGCGCAGCCATTCCCCCGCGCATGCACGCGGACACCACGCCCAGTGCCTGTGCTCTAAGGGACGTGCAAGGGAGGCCACCCTGCAGCCTCCCTCTGGGAGACTCCCCTTTCCCGGGGTGGGGAGAGCGCCCAGCCTGGCCTCTGTCATTGGCTGTGCTTCCTGGGGCTGGTCTGGCCCTGACCTCACAGGGGCTTCAGACTTGTGACCCAGAGAGGTTCCTCAGCCTCCCCAGGGAAGCCCTGCAGTTGTGCCCACTCATAGCCTTGTCCCAGGCTGGCATTGGTTCTGGCAGCCTCAGGAAGACTTCCTAGGGCTGGGTGAGGGGACTGTGAGATTCAAATGGGGGATGGGGGGACGGAGCCTGGAAAGAGGTGCAAGCGACCCCCACTCTTCCACCTCGCTCCCTTCCGTTCCTCCATTCACTTCTTTCCTTCCCCAGGAGCAAGGTCTTCTAGGGGTGGAGTCTTCCCACCCCCGTGGGACATGCACCCCCTCTGGGGAGCCCCCCATGCCAGCAAACACGCACCTGGCTCCGTGTTGGGGATTTCTCCCAGCTTCTCCCAGCGCCCCGCTCCCTCAAGGGCCTGCTGGGCACTGCCGGCCCGAGCTGTGTCTGGGTGACGTGCACGGGTCCCACTGCCTCCCTGCCCAGTCCTTGGCTGGATGCCCACCCTCCTGGGCTCGGGTCTGCTTTCCCCACGGCCGAATACGCCGCTGTCCTCGGGTCTTTCTGTGTGACTGTGTGTCATCCCAGGAGGGGCTGTGTGTCGCTATGCTGGTGTGTGTGTGTGCTTCCTTGAGGGGCATTTAAGAAATACACAAGGACACCCAGAAAATACATGGAAAATGGAACAAAAAATAAGTTCATTCGGATGCAAAAATTTCTAAAATTCGTACCAGGCATTTTCCATGAACTTTTCGAAGCCCTGTTGTATGCATGCGGAGTTTTTGCACCGTAATTAACTGATCTTTTCACTCCACTTGCTGTGAATTTGTGAAGCACCTTTGTAATTTTTTGGTGTGTGAAAACATGTGTGAGTCTTTGTGTGTGTATGTGCGCGTGTGCTTGTATCGGTCTGTGTGTCATGGGAACACTGTGTGTGTGTGTGTCGCTCTGTGTGTCATTGTGGAGGGCACAGAGTGTATGGTGTGTGTGTGTGTGTGTGTGTGTCGCTCTGTGTGTCATTGTGGAGGGCACAGTGTGTATAGTGTGTGTGTGTTGCTCTGAGTGTGTCATGGAGGGCACAGTGTGTATGGTGTGTGTGTGTTGCTCTGTGTGTGTCACGGAGAGCACAGTGTGTGTGGTGTGTGTGTCTGTGTTCTGTGTTGCTCTGAGTATGTTGTGGAAGGCACAGTGTGTATGGTGTGTGTCTGTATCACTCTGTGTGTGTCATGGAGGGCCCAGAGTGTATGGGGTGTGTGTGTGTGTGTGTGTGTGTTGCTCTGTGTGTGTCGTGGAAGGCACAGTTTGTATAGTGTGTGTGTGTGTGTGTGCGCGCGCCTGTGTCACTCTGTGTGTCATGGAGGGCCCAGAGTGTATGCTGTGTGTGTGTGTTTGTGTCACTCTGTGTGTCATGGGAACACTGTGTGTGCCTGTGTCACTCTGTGTGTCATTGTGTATGGTGTGTGTGTGTGTGTGTCTGTCACTGTGTGTGTCATGGAGGGCCCAGAGTGTATGCATGTTTGTGTCTGTGTCACTCTGTGTGTGTCGTGGAGGGCCCAGAGTGTATGGTGTGTGTGTGTCTGTCTGTCTGTGTCTGTGTCGCTCTGTGTGTGTCGCGGAGGGCACAGAGTAGGGGTGGGGGAGGGGCGCAGCCTGGAGGGCGGCCACCACCCAAACAGCCATCGGGTCCGCGGTGTCCTGAGCTCATAACCTCGTTGGTGTTCAGCTGCCCTCCTTTTTTATGGACCTCTTTTATGATTATGATTTTTTTTACCTACAACTCCGAGTGGCAGCCTGCAGGCCTGGGCCTCCTGGAAGGCAGTTATGGGGTTGCAGCTCAGCCTGGGAGGCCACGGGGCCACCACAGTCTCTAGAAACAGACTCCACGGCTGCTTCCTGGGAGTGTGTGTGTGTGTGTGTGTGCGGTTGTAATGCGGCCCCATTCTCAGCCCCAGCACTCAGGGGAAGCCCCCACAGCCCCCGCCAGGTGCAAGGTGTGCAGTGGGGCACAGACCCCGGCAGAAACCCACACCCACCGTGACCGTTGGCAGCCAGAGCTAAGGGTGCGACCCAGAAGCACAGCCCACTCGCTGGGCCCCCAGCAGGCTCCCTGCTCACTCCCACTGGGCCTTCCCACAGTTCCGGCTCAACCCTGAACCCTCAGCATGAGTACTTCTGGGAAGTTGGTCCCAAGAGACCACGTGCTCCCCCACCCCCAGCCTGCCTACCCCCAAGCGTCTTAATCCCAAGCAGCCTTTCCCAAGTCCGCAGCCCTGGTGGGTTGGAGGACCTGCTCCCTGCTGCTGTATGGACGCCAGGATGCTCAGACCCCTTTGGCAGAAAATCCCCAGGGAGCCGAGCCTGGGGGCTACCCAGCCACTGAGCGCCCCCCCCCCCCCCCCGCCAGCCCTGTGCTCACTCCCGGTGGCGGTGCCGCCAGGAAGCTGCCTCACTGCTCCCCTCGCCAGAGGACACGCCCCAGCCCTCTGTCCCCAAGGGGTCAAGTAGCAAGAGGCTCCAAAGCCAGCCACTTGGGAGTTGCAGCACATAGCCAGGCACAGCCACTCCCTGCATGGCTGCAGGCACAGTTCTCTCTCTCTCCCTCTCTCCCTCTCTCTCTCACTCTCACTCTTACTCTTACACACACACATTCACATATATATATAAGGACACATGAATACAGGCACTGTCCTTATATGTGCACATACATGCAAACACACATGTACACATAGACGTGTGCAGCCAGCCCTCTGCACCCTTGACTTGGCATTCAACCAGCAGTAGATTGAAAATGGTTTTAAAAAATTGCATCAGGGAGTCAGCACTGTGTTGCAGTGGGTTAATGCCCCAGTCTGTAACACTGGCATCCATATGGGCGCTGGCTTGAGTACTGGCTGCTCCACTTTGATCCAGCTCTCTGCTATGGCCTGAGAAAGCAGTAGAAGATGGCCCAAGTCCTTGGGCCTCTGCACCTGCATGGGAGACCCAGAAGAAGCTCCTGGCTCCTGGCTTCAGATCAGCAGAGCTCTGGCTGTTGTAGCCACTTGGGGAGTGAACCAGTGGATGGAAGACCCCCCCACACCTCTCTATAATTCTGCCTTTCAAATAAATAATTATTTTTTAAAAATTGCATTGGTACTGGACAACAGAGATGTTATTTTCATGTGCTGGTTGCCTAAACATTGCAGGAGAGCCTCTGCGTACAGGGCATTTATGGTGTGGTGGGCGTTAGATGTAACGATTTTAAGTCATGATTGAACATGTCCCTGGAGAGATGCAGAGTTATGTGAGAACACTGTGTGTTCATATGGGACGCCGGTGACTGTGGGTACAGGTGTCTACAGGAGTCTTGGAACCAATCCCTCATGGGCACTGGGAGACAACTGTATAATATGTGTCTATACATGCAAACACACATGCACATAAACACGTGCACACACATACATGCAGGTATACACACATACACAGAACAGCCATGGGAATGTTCCCATACTCAGAAGCACATACACACACACGCATGCGCATACACACACACACACACACACACTCCCTCCTTCTCGCCCAAGCACACAGCCAGGCAGTCTCACCCCTACACAGGCACCTCTGAGCACCCATGGACTGACTCCAGAACTCCCCAGGGACACCAAAACCCACAGATGTTCAAGCTCCCCGCAAACAATGGTGCGGTGCTGACATAACCACGCAATGCACCCACGTGCTTCATGTGCTTTAGGAGAGCGAGAACGAGAGAGAGAGAGAGAGAGAGAGAGAGAGAGAGAGAGAGAGATCGAGCGCAAGCGCGCGGTCCTATGTGCTGGCTCACGCCCCAGATCCGTGTAAAGGCCCCGGGGCTGGGCTCAATCCAGGTCCTCACCTCTGCCCCAGGGCAGTCAAGAGCAGAAAGGCCACACCCATGCGCACACCCACACCTGCCCCGGCTCCTTAGTCACAGGTATGCCTGTGCACACCCTCAGTCCTCCTCCCATCCATTCACAAACTATGCACTGGCGCTCACTGCAGTGCCCCCCAACACAGCGGCCTTGAACCCTGGCCCCACTTCACACGTGGCTGTGCACGTGGGCCCACCCAGAGTCTGGCTGCCCGTGCCCAGCCTGGGGACAGTCACAGGGCTGCCACCACCAATGCACGGTGAGGTTCACCTGGAGAGAGAGCCCTGTGACTCAGCAGCCTCCAACCAGGCTGGTGGGAACCATCACCCATTTGGGAGGAGCAAAGACAGCCCCACCCTCAGCCCAGCCCTTCTTGAGCCACCTGACCACGGCCACAGCGGCCCTGAGGCTTTGGCCAGGACTGGATGCCTGCGCACCCCTGTGCCCCTTGGGGATCGCCAGTCCCACTTGTGAATTTCACGTCTGGAGAAGCTGAGGTCTGGAGGCGCAGAGGTCGGGAAGGAGACCCCGAGTCCTCCCCGAGTGTGAATCACAGGACCTCTGAGAGCACCTGGCCCCCACCCCACCCCCACCCCCATCACCACCTTCTACCCTTCCACCCTGTTGCCCTGCCCAGATCCTGAGTTACCTGCCTCACCCCGGCTCACAGCTCCCCAAATGGCAAATCAACAGCCTCAGAGTAACATTCCGGCTCCCCCCCTGCCCCACCACTCACACCCTGCCCCCCTTTCTGCCTCTGCACTCTCCCCCAGCTCTGTCTCTGCTCCTCCTCTCCATCAACCTTGCTTCCCACCCCAGGGCCTTTGCACAAGCCATCGCTGCTGCCCTCAGCTCTCCTGGTGAGGCCAGCCAAGACCACTCACCTCCTAAATGCCCGCTCTCTGTCCACTCTCCGCCACCACCTGTTCCACCATGTCATTCTTCTTCCTTCCTAGCACTGGCCACTGCCACAGGTTATTTTGCTGGTGGATTTGCTTGCTTCCTGGCTAACAATGGCTTCCTCATCAGGTTTTTCTGAGGATTAAGTGAGTCACTAGAGGTAAAGGTAGGAGCACCTGGGGGTATTAGCGGTTGTCACTCTTCCTTTTTTTTTTTTTTTTTTAAGACTTATTTATATATTTATTTATCTGGAAGCCAGAGAGAGAGAGATTGAACTTTCCTCCACGGATTCGCCACTCACATGCCCACAACAGCCAAGACTGGGTCAAGCCAAAGCCAGGAGTCGGGGACTCCATCCGGGTCTCCCATGCGGGTGGCAGGAACTTAAGTGCTTGAGCTGTCACCTGCTGCTTTCCAGATGCGCGAGCAGGAAGCTGGATCCGAAGCACGGAGCAGCCGGGACTTGAACCAGGCACCCCAGGAGGGGACGAGGGCACGTGACGCGGCAGCTCTACCCATCGCACCGCCATGCCCTGCTGCGACTCTCTTCCTGAGTTTGCTCATTAGGGCTCCACCTCAGGCTGCATGCTGCTGAGGACAGAGTTCCGGCATCCCTGTGTTGCAACACCCTAGAAAAACGTGCACTAGGTCCTGTCTGCGATGGCACTGGAACAGGTGCACCCTGACCCAAGGGTATGCAGACAGAGACAAACCACCGAGCGAGTGAGCCCGGGTGATGGGACGCTCCCCCTCCTGTGCGGTACAAGTCAGTGGGGATGGTGCTAAGTCGACAAGGGCACATAAATCTCCCAGGAGCACATTTCCAACTCTCTTGGTCCTGCTGGCCCTAGCGCCTTTCTCATCCCCTCCCCTAAGTGCGCCCCTCACCCCTGACCACCCCTCCCTGGCCCTGAGCCCTCTCACTTGCCCACTCTCCGTCTCTCCCCAGGAGGCTGGACAAGGAGCCAGCGGAGAGGAGAAAGTGGTATTTTTATGGGCTGATAAGACCCCTGCTTATCTAGAAAGCTCTGTCCAGTCTCCTCAAGTGTCCCCTGCTGGCCGTTTGCCCAGCGGCCTCTCCACACCATGAGGAAGGCGAGTCGGGGCTTCCTGCCTCTGCTCCCCTCCCCGCTGCCCTGTGCCCTCCGTGGGGGCTGCCAGGAGGACTGGGGGACACAAGAGGAGGTGAGAGGAGGCGGGGGTGAGCGAGAGCTCCGGACGTCCCAAGCAGGTTTGCTGTGCCACTACTTAAGGACGCCAACTATATTAAATTCTATACGCTCCCAGCCTCTTAAATCCGTTTATGGCCCATACTAGACCCTGAGCTATAATAATAATAAAAATAAAATAAAGGATTTATGCATTCAGGGTGTGGACCGGTCGCCCACAGAAATAGCTGTTGCTAGCTGATCTGGCTGGCCTGTCGCCCGCAGGCTGACCTCCTGCTGTCGGGGCTGAGAGAGGAGAAGGGAGTTCCTGGCTGAAGAGGAGGTAGAGGGAACCCAGGCCCAAACAGATAACAAGCAGCATTTGCTTCGCCTTTCTCGAGCCACTTTTCCCAAACTACAGTCTCTCCACTCCCTTCTCTTCGGCTCCCGAAAAGAGTGCTCTTGTACTGAACCCCGAGCGGATCTCAGTCCAAGCTGTGCTTCGGAGCTGGAGACAGAGCAGATAACCGGGGTGGGAAATGCCCAGAGAGGGTCCGGGCGTCGTGGTCAAGGCCTCCACGGGGCTGAAGTTTCGAATCCTGACCCTGTTAACTTCTTGGTGGTGTGACTGGAGACTCTCCATGTCTTGCAGCCTCAGTGGGCCAATCTGGACCATGGGCCTTGACATCAGCCTCAGGTGGGACAAAGACACAGAGGAGACGTGTGAAACACCCTGCACAGGCAGAGGAGACAATGCCAGCCGTCTTAAGACGTGCAGAGGTGGGAACGACCCTGGGCAGTCATGGGCGTAACTGGCCCCTGGAAGGTGTTGGTACCAACTGAACAGAATCTTCAGGGACAAGCTGCACGTCCCCTGGCTGAGGTTTCTGGGGAATGAGAGGCAGGAGCAGGCAGAGAGAGGAGGTGGCAAGTGCTCATGGCCAAAGAGCCCTGGCCCCAGATCCTAGGGGGTGGGGGAGGTTCTCTCCTTTGCAAGCTCCTTATCAGGAGGCTGGGACCATCCCCCCTCACCTCTGCTCAGCACTTAGACCCCCTAGGAGGCAGCGCTCTGGTGCTCTGGGGCAGGAACCCAGTGGCTGTGGTCTCCCTGCTCTTTTGAGTGATAGCCTGAGTGGGGGCGGGACTTCTGGCCTTGAAGTTACTGATGAGGCACAAGTGGCCACATGCAGGTTTCCCGCAGGCTGTGGGGCGATTCTCAGCTTCTGATTACCTGCTATCAAGGAGTCCGTGCAGGGGTTAAGGAGGACTGCGTGCAGGTACTGACCCGATCTTACCTGCTGCTCCACACCCGAGCCCTCGCACGGTCCGCTCCCACAGACCCTGCACTTGGCTTTGACCAGCGGGCCCGTGTGTGTTTCTGCTCCCTTATCCCTGCCTTTCCTTGTGAATGATTCTAGGGTGACCTGAGGACAAGGCAGGTGGCAGCATTTGCCCAGGTGTCCCAACTCAGGCCCTAAAGAAAGGCGAAGTCAGCTAAGATCAGCAAAGCCACCTGGTTGGCTGAAGCTCGCCACAAACCACAGCACCAGCTGGCATTTGCCTGTCTCCCTGCTTATCTGCTACCCGCATTGTTGTGCCTGTAGATAATGAGACAGGCCCAGGAGCTGGGAAGAGGAGTTTTGAGGTTGCAGTTGCAACATTTCAGGCCTTGACTGTCATTTCAAAGGATGCTGCTTAAAGCATCAGAAATCAGGGGTGGCCATGCGGGCCAGCAGGTTAGGCCGCTACTCGGCCACGTCCCACATTGGAGGGCCTGGGTTCGAGTCCCACCTCGGCTTCCTGCTAATGTGCACCATGGGAGCTGGCAGCTGATGGCCCAGGTCATTGGTCTCTGCCACCCCCACGGCAGGCCCTGAGCTCTCCTGGGCACTACAGGCTCAGCCATAGCCAGTGCAGAAGTGACCGACTACGAGTAAGGTGTGCTCAGGGCCTGCCTCCCACCGCCGGGACTGTGCAAGGTTCCTAGATCTGCCTTAACAAAGTAACTTACATGAGACTCAGCTCACAGCGGTGCCGCTAACGTCCAGGGGCAAGGTGTCAGCTGGGGGGCTCCTGCTGAGACCCGACGCAGGGTCTGCGCATTGCTTCTCCCTGCCTCCTGCTGGCTGCCAGCAATCCTTGTCTTGCATTACCCCCGTCTCTGCCTTCACCTGCTGGTTCCCCCAAAAGGCAACAATGGTTCCTTCCAGGTCTCCCACGAGGGTGGAAGGCACCCAGGGCCATTTGCAGGGAGCTGGATGGGAGGTGGAGCAGCAGAGCCTCTCACTGGTGCTGATCTGGGATGCTGGCTCAACCTGCCTTCCCAGTGTGCATTAGCAGGAAGCTGGAATGGGAGCTGCAGTCAGGACTCGAACTCGGGCCCTGCGTGGATCCAGGTGTCTCAACCATGAGGCCAAACACTTGCCCCAAAATTAGCTTCCAATTCCATTTTCCATGACCTTTTTTTTATTAGTTAATTTATTTGAAAGGAAAAGTCACAAGGAGAGAGAGACACACATACACACACAGAAACACACACACACACACACACAGAGAGAGAGAGAGAGAGGTCTTCCATCCGCTGGTTCACTCCCCAAATGGCTACAATGACCAGAGCTGTGCCAATCTGAAGCCAGGAGCCAGGAGCTTCTTCCAGGTCTCCCATGCGGGAGCAGGGACCCAAGCACTGGGGCCATCTTCTGCTGCTTTCTCGGGTGCATTAGCAGGGAGCTGGATGGGAAGTGGAGCAGCCGGGACTCGAAGTCGGGCGCATATGGGGAGCTGGTGCTGCAGGCGGTGGCATTACCTGCTACTCCACCGCACTGGCGCCTCCTGTGAAGTTTTTCCACACCGTGGTAGATAAGTACATACGTGCTATGGTGTATATTCTTGGAGCTGAGAGTCTCCCAAAACTTCTGCTCAGCTCAAGGAGATGCATCGGGACCTGTCTTTGGCAAGAGGAGACTCCAGAGGGGACACCAGCTCCTGCTGCATGATCCGAGGCAGGGCTGGCACAGTGGCAGCGAGTGGAGCCGAGCTCCCAACGTCTCTGCAGCAGCTCACGGTCCCAAAGCACGGGTGTCGGATCCAATGCCGGGAGACAGCTCAGACCCTGCTCCCGTCCCACTTTCCCCACCCTGTGGCTTACAAAGTAGCCATGCCTTGAACTACACGAAGGGACAAGGAAGGAATGTTGTTTTGACCCCTACCCGCCAATCAAAGATGCTTGTGCCTGGGGCTGGCGTTGTATCACAGTGGGTTAAGCGGCTGCCTGCGATGCTGGCATCACATATAGGTGCCAGTTCAATCCAACTCTCTGCTAATGGCCTGGGGAAAGCAGCAGAAGATGGCCCGAGTGTTTGGAGCCCTGACACACATGTGAAAGACCCAGATGAAGCTCCTGGTTCCTGGTTTTGGCCAGGCTCAGCCCCGGCTGTTGCAGCCATCTGGGGAGTTGGCCAGCAGATGGGAAGATAGCTCTGGCTCTGTCTCTCTGTCTGTCTGTCTGTCTCTCTCTCTCTCTCTCTCGACAGGTAGAGTGGACAGTGAGAGAGAGAGAGACAGAGAGAAAGGTCTTCCTTTTCTGTTGGTCCACCCCCCCCCCCATGGCCGCTGTGGCCGGCGCACCGCACTGATCCGAAGCCAGGAGCCAGGTGCTTCTCCTGGTCTCCCATGGGGTGCAGGGCCCAAGCACTTGGGCCATCCTCCACTGCACTCCCGGGCCATAGCAGAGAGCTGGCCTGGAAGAGGAGCAACCGGGACAGAATCCGGCGCCCCAACTGCAACTAGAACCCAGTGTGCCGGCGCCGCTAGGCAGAGGATTAGCCTAGTGAGCCGCGGCGCCGGCCATCTTTCTTTCTCTCTCTCTCTTTGGTTTTCAAATAAATAAATAATATTTTTAAAAAGATGTTTGTGCAGCCTACATGGATCATGGAGACAACACCTTCTCCCACAAGCGTGAGTCTCCATTGATTTATCTCAAAGCCTTCTTTCCCCTTCCACACCCCGAAAAGGAAATGAAACAGTGTGAGATGAGATTCGGAGGGTTGCTGAGCAATGGTGAAGGAAGATCTTTCCCAGAGCTGACCTGTGGTTCCTCTTCCCTGGGGATCACAAAGGGAAAGGTTCAAAGTCACTAGTAGCTGCTGGGAGCAGCGTGGCAGTGCGGCCAGAGGGCTGAGCCGGTGGCCCTGCGCCAGCTGGGACAGCTTCCACGTTCCAGTAGCCCCGGGCAGAGTTCCTTGGCAGGGAACACTCACGTGACCACTCACGGGTTTGGTGAGTATTTGTTGAGAATCCGATATTGCAACACCTCCTGGCTTGTGCATTGTCGATGTCTCATTTTGTTGACATGGAGGAGGAGACAGAATGGCAAGGCTCTAGTGTGATCCTCCCCAAAAAAATCCCTCTTGTTTAAGGTTTTGGGGAGCAGTGGGTGCAGAGAGGGGGTCCCCTCGGCAAAAGCACAGTTTGTGTAGGTAGCTGGATCCCTCTGTACAGGGCATTATCGAGCCATGGTTCAGCACAGAAACAAGCAGACTTGAGTGACCATGGGCAAGTTATCATCCCCTCTGAGCCTCAGTTTCCAGTTCTGTAAAATGGACCGAATGGTACCTACCTTCTAGAATTGGCAAGAGAATTAAAGATGTTCACCCGTGTCTCCCCAACAGAGGACAACCAGGTGTAGCAAAATCGCCATTCTTTCGTGTGGTCCATGCATAGACCCAAGGCAGGGAAACCACCCTGAGAGGGTACTTCTCAGCCTCCACGACCCTCCCTGAAGTTCACTGTCATTCGTTTCCCACCCTTCTCCAGCCACAACACCGGCCCTTTGATAACATCCTACCAGTCCGGGGCTGGGCAGCCGGCCCTTTCAGAACACCCAGCACTCTGCCACTGACTGCAATTTCCCCCTCTTTTCTCTGGACCAACCGAAAGAAATTTAGTAGATGGACATCCAGGTTTCACCTGGAATTAATCTAATCCTCTACCCCAACTTCTTCTAAACTCAACCTCCAGGGCTACCAGGCAGACACCTGTAATCCAAATAAGCATTGGCCGCGCACTGCGCACTCTGTGCCCGGAACTATTCTTGGTGCTGAAATCATAGTGGTCATGGAAACAAAGGAACCTCTCCGCCCTCAAGAAATTCACATTCTTGTGTCTTGAAAGAGACGAGCCTTTCGTGATTCCACACTGACTGCACAATCCTAGCTTTCTCTCAAATGCCACTCTGGAAAGAGCCATGAAGATCTTTTGTTTAATTTATTTATGTATCTGAAAGGCAGAGTCACACAGTGAGAGGCAGAGAGAGTTCTCTCACCCACTGGTTCACTCCCCCAATGCCTGCAACAGTCAGGGCTGGGCCAGGCTGAAGCCAGGAGCCAGGAACTCCATCTGGGTCTCCCACAGTGGTGGCAGGGACCCAGGTACTTGAGCCACCACCTGCTGCCTCCCTGCGACAGCAGCAGGGAGCTGGACCGGAAGCAGAGGAAGCCTGCCTTCCTGACCGAATCGTAAGAGATTGACCCAAATCTACAAGCACATTTACTGAAGATGACCTTGACCGTGGCTCTTGGGTAGCCCCGAGCACGTGCACAGTCCCTGAGAGCTTGACCAGGGACACTGTCACGTAGCCATGGCCATCAGACACAGGAGACTCCTGAGGGGTTTTGGAAGACAAGGACTCGGGGCAATCCCATTTAAGGGCTTTGGGGAGAAAGTCTTAGCACTTCCTTAGCGCTAAGCGTGATGCCCACAAAAATGCACGCGGAAACGTGGGACAAACTCAGACAGTACTCTTAGTCGCTCCCCAGCCATCGCTGGGGCTGCTCTTCACTGGGGCGGAGGATGGGGGCCACAAAGGAGTTGAAAGAGTCACTGGAGTTGATCGACTCTGGGCTCCACATTGGCATGAGACGTGGCAAGCACCTGCTGGAGCAGAAGCAGACTCTGAAGACGATCAGAGCAAAACGGATCCCCCTCCCCAGCAATCCGAACTGGAGGACCGTGCCGCGGCAGCCGTCACGGCAGTGGGGCAGCGTGTGGGAATCACGACGCAGTGTGCAGCTGGTGCTCCTGAGATTCTGACGTCTGGAGAAGCTTGCCATGTGGACTGGAGGAAAAGAGACGGTGCGGACGCTTCCTTGAATAAAAGTTGCCAGCGCTGGTGTGAACCAAGAATGGGAAGCTCAAGAAAGACAAGGAAGCGCAGAGGAAGAGCATCAGCTACACGGAAGGCACCGCTCTGGCTTGGATTCTGAACTGATGGCCATGGAGGGGTGGGATCACCATGAGATCCTCATTGGCCGCAACTGATGGGGATGAACTGACTTGACTTGCATCTCCTGATTTTGGGAAGCGTGCTGGGATTACGTAAACATCATTTTTTCTAGAAAACACTTGCTGTTGCATGTAAGGTGTCTACCTTACTTAGATGGTCTGTTCACATGACTTACATGGAAGTGAATAAAAACATATTAGCACACATACACAAATATATATGAGGATACTTGAAAAGGTCATGGAAACTGGAATGTAAACATAAAGTTATTTTGGTGCAAAACAATTTTTGAAACACTATTTATAGTGTTTTCACTATGTACATTTTCCCACTAAACTTCCTTTTTGGAAGTTTTTTTTTTTAATTTTTTTTGAAAGGCAAAGAGACAGATGGAAAGAAGTGTTTCCTCCACTGGTTCACTCCCCAGATGCCTCACCAGCAAGAGCTGGGCCAGGCTGCAGCCAGGAGCCTGGGACTCCATCCAGGACCCCCTTGGGTGGCATCAACAGGAAGCTGGAGTTGGAAGCAGATTAGCCAAGACTTGAACCAGTCGCTCTGAAGCGAGATGTGCATGTCCTAAGCGGCAACTTAACTGCTGCAACAAACTCATGTCCCTGATTTTCAACAAACATTTTAAAGACCCGTCGAGTGCGTAGAGGCCCCTGCACCCATGTTGGGGACCTGGAAGAAGCTCCTGGCTCCTGGCTTTGGATTGGCCCAGCTCTGGCCATTGTGGCCATTTGGGGAGTGAACCAGCAAATGAAAGACCTTTCTCTCTGTCTCCCTCTTTTTTTATTTTTTTTGTACCTCTGCCTTTCAAATAAATAAATCAATAAAAAAAAAAAAAGAGGAAGAGAGAGACAGACAGGGAGAAGAAGAGCCACTATTTGCACAGATTCTGTGTGGTGATGAACCCACCCGAGAAGGAAACAGACAAAAGAGGAAGGAACGCCTCCACCCTTTGATCCCAACACGCCTGAAGCCAACATGGCCTGAGACGTCTCAGTTTCGTGAGTCAGTAAAATCCTCCCTGTAACAACTCTTCCACTGGGTTTGGGTTGCGTTCCAGTCTGGTGAAGTCAATTAGAAGCCCTGAGCCTGGGGCTGGCACCGTGATGCAGTAGGTTCATCCTTCACCTGCCGTGCTGGCATCCTATGTGGGCGCCAGTTCTAGTCCTGGCTGCTCCTCTCCCAATCCAGCTCTCTGCTGTGGCCTGGGAAAGCAGTAGAAGATGGCCCAAGTCCTTGGGCCCCTGCACCCAGGTGGGAGACCCAGAAGAAGCTCCTGGCTCCTGGCTTCGGATCGGCCCACCTCCGGCCGTTGCAGCCATTTGGGGAGTGAACCAAAGGATGGAAAACTTCTCTCTCTGTCTTTTCCTCTCATTGTCTGTAACTTTACCTCTCAAATAAATAAATACAATCTTAAGCCTTGCCCACTATTGCCATATAATATTCTACAACCACCATGTTGCAGGCTCCATGCTGGGGAGCAGGTATATGGAAACCAAGGGATGCAGCCCTCTTCATGGTCTCCCAGGGTGATGGACAAACAAGCAAACGGTGACAATCCGACGCCATCTGAGTTTTCTCAACCCCTCCCCCTCACCCGAAGTAGCCTCTCTTTCTTCCTTTCCAAGTTCTCCCCCTCAGGGACCAGCCCACATTCACTCTCCTTCATGAGTGGTTCCTCAGGCCCCCGGGGGCCAGTGATTGACTCATCAAACATCCCTTACGTGAGGGCTGCTAAATAACACTGCGTGGCCACCCCGCTGACTGCTGTCTCAGCTTCCTGCAGACAGGGTGTACAGAGACTGGTAGGAAATGTCAAATAAGAAATGCTTTTGGGGGCCGGCACCGTAGCACAGCCACCGCCTGCAGTGCCAGCATCCCATATGGGCACCGGTTCAAGTCCTGGTGCTCCACTTCCGATCCAGCTCTCTGCTATGGCCTGGGAAAGCTGTAGGAGATGGCCCCAGCCCTTGGGCCCCAGCACCCATGTGGGAGAAGCTCCTGGCTCCTGGCTTTAGGTTGGCACAGCTCCGGCCATTGCAGCCATTTGGGGAGTGAACCAGCAGATGGAAGACCTCTCTCTCTCTCTCTCTCTGCCTTTCCTTCTCTCTGTGTGTGTGTAACTCTGACTTTCAAATAAATAAAATAAATCTTTAAAAAAAGAAAGAAAGAAACGCTTTTGGAATTCATTAAGCCTTCTACATGACCTGGTTGGTGATTGGATGAAGGCTGTGGGCAGTCTGATGGTAGTGAGGTGGGGAGGTTAATAACATTTTTCAAGACAGAATAGCTAACAGCAGATTCTCAGATGGATATTAATGTCTCAGACCTGACCCAGTCTCAGGAACTGACAGGGACGGAGAAAGGTTTATGAGATCTGAAGAGAAACCAGAGTATGGCTCAGCACTGTGATGCTGCTAGGAGAGACGGATAAAGCCTCCACCTGCGGCGCCAGCATCCCATAAGGATGCCGGTTCGAGTCCCAGCTGCTCCTCTTCTGATCCAGCTCCCTTTTATTGTTCCTGAGACAGCAGTGGAAGATGGCCCAAGTGCTTGGGGCCCTGCACCTGTGTGGGAGACCGGAAGAAGCTCCTGGCTTTGGATTGGCCTAGTTCTTGCCATTGCAGCCTTTTGGGAAGTGAACCAGCAAATAGAAGACCTCTCTCTCTCTCTTTCTCTTTCTCTCTCTCTCTCTTTCCCCCTTTCAAATAAATAAATCTTTTTTTAAGAAGATACTGCTTGGAAAACCCACATCGCACATCAGCTTGCCTGGATCCAAATCCCAGCTCTGCTTCTAGTTCCAGCTTCCTGCTAACTCACGCCCTGAGAGGCAGTGAAGGCCCAAGTATTGGATCCCTGCCACCAACGTGGGAGACCCGGATGGAGTTCGGGGCTCCGGCTTTAGCCTGCTGCAGTCCCTGCTGTTGTAGGCATTTGGGAAGTGAACCAGCAGATGGAAGACTTCTCTGCCCCTATCTCTCTACCTATCAAGTAAGAATAAATAATCTTAAAGAGCATGGAAAATGCATATGATGAAAAATTATACATCAATTTCAATTTTTTTTTTGGCACCAAAATAAACTGATCTTTTAATTCTTCCCACCAAAAACTCCTCACATTGCAAAGCAGCACAGTCCACCCTTAGACATCCTGGTACTCACACACATCTTCAACGATGTTTAATCCCCAGCTAAAGACAGCAACAAAGTCCGCTGGCTGACATGACCCACTACCCCCACCCCACAGACTCAGCTGAGAACATGCAAACTCTTGCTCCACAGGAGAAGATAAACCCCTTCACCTTGCAGTAGCGCCATTCTCTTAGCTGATCCCACGCGCGCGCACACACACACACACACACACACACACCTAGGTCATCATGCACCTCTTTCTCTTTCTCCTGCCTGCTGCCAACCCTCCTACCACCAGCCCCTGGCTGGAAGGGCTGTTTCTCGCTGACTTTCTCCCTCCCGCAAGGTTGTGTGGCATTGTTTCCCCCGCCACCAGCAGCAGCCAGCGTCTTTCATCTGCTCTTCACCACGGATTCTGGGGCTTTATGAGCAAATGAAAACACTCCAAGTCCAGCTGACATCCATGGGGTCTCGGCAAGGAGCGGGACCCCAGCATATCCTGTAGCCGCAGCCTCAGCCAGAGCAATGCGAAGAGAAGCCAACTGGCTCTGCTCCACCTACCAGGAGCTATTTCAACATTAAAAGAAGCTGAATTTAGCTGATAACTGATTAAAGAGATTTTAAACACAGCTAATTGGGTTTTAATATCTTGGCAGGGGTGGAAAGATAAACAAAAGGACTGATGTTGCCTTTGTCCAGCAAAGTTATTTTGAAAACAACTCATTGGATCCCGTCTAGAAACCAAGCAATCGTTTGAGCTGTGTCTACGCATGTTCCCTTCTTTCTCATCCCAGAGAATGAAATCAGGGCAGGAAAACAAAGCCTAAACATTCTCAGGAGCCTGAAGTTGGCACAGCAGTGAGAAAAATCCTGTTAACACAATCATGGCGCCACCTTGCCTACCTCGCCTAAGGTGAGCTCATCACAAACGTTCCGAAATGCTTGGGGCATGCCTGCAATAGAAAGTCGTTTCTGGAAGTCTGGGTAAATCTAAGGAACAGGAAATCATGCTGTGAACTCTACTTCTGCTCTTGTTTTCTGTAAGTCAAAATGAATTCACCCAGCTCCCCACCTCAATTCTTCCCATTGCTTTGGGTTGAGATCTGGGGCACAGGGCACAGGGCGCCCAGACGGTCTGAGGGCTCTGCCTACCATCAGCAATCACCAGCTGGCCCAGCACGGTCTGGTTCTGTGTTTCAGTCACAGCTGCTTGGAGTGGTTTGATAGAAAAATTGAATGGAGGTTCCTGCTGCTCATTTTGAAGTCTGAAAAATGAGACAGCTAAGAAGAGCTGTTCAATTCCATCCTAAACATCAATTCTCAGCTTTGAATTTTGTATCTCTGGTCCAGGTGTGGCTAGCCCGCTCACAGCACACTGCAACGGTAAGATTCTTGCTTCTACCTGTAACAGCTACGAGCTCTCCCATGCACGGCTCCCCCTCAATCTTTATGAGCTGGCCCTCCTGTTTCCATTTCACAGAGGGAGAAACTGAGGCTCAGCAAGGCGAGGGAGGGGCAGAGGTCACACATGCAAACCTTGACACTGGAAACATGCGGTAAAGTCAGCAGTGTGCACGCGACAAGTCCCACAAGTCTACTTCCGGTATCTACTCCAAAGAGACTCTCACACGTAGGAGAATAACCACCACCCAGGAAGAAGCCAAGGCACAGATACCCGGGGTATCACTGCTTAAGAAAAAACAAAGAAAATGACTGAGAATCCATTAGTAGAGCGCACAGCCTTGGGCTGGTGAGTTAACGCCACACAAGCTGCAATTTCTAATCTGAATCGTGGAAATCACAATAGCAGCTACTTCATATGTCTGCAGATGGGGCAAGCTCATTAAATAAAATCCCGAACAGTGTTGGCACATAGAAAGTCTAATGTACGGATTAGCCAGGACGATTCTTAGATGCTAGATTGCTATGCAGCAGTTAAGATAAATATTTATATAAAGTTTGAAACTACAATTTTTACCTATTAATACAAATTGAACTCAGAAATATAATGCTAAGTGAAAATAAGTTGTACAGTCGTTGTATGTAGTAAAAGATGCATGCAAAATTGAAAATACGAAGCCAGAGTTAGTATTGTTTCAAGTCAGGCGTACATTTTATAAAGCAAAAAAAAAAAAAAAAAGTAGAACATGGATAATTCACCAAAAAAAGATGATCTTGGAACCTCTAAGGAGAGGAAGAGGAGTTTTAAAGTCAAAAGAAGAAAAAGCAGTTCGACTTGGTAATATTATGCTTCTCTTATTAAAAAACTTTTTTGAAGTGAATATGACCACATGTTAATATGTGTTTTTTTCTGAGTGTAAGTACATAGGTATTTGACATATTAATCTATGTACTTTTCCATATGCAAACAATTTTTTCAAGTATAAAGAAAAAACCCACAAAGTTTATGTTTACGTTGCTATGAGAAGCTCACACTTAACATATTTGCAATCCTGTACCCCCCCCCTTTTTTTTTTTTTTGCTTTTTGGCTTCTTTCCTAGTATGGAAGAGGGATAGATTTTATTTGCTAATAACCAAAAAAAGAAAAATACTATTTACCATCCAGCTGTGCAAGGATCTTTGCAAAGCAACATGAAGTCATTTTCTAAACACATCTCCAGGGGAGAGTCCTGCATTCATGGTGTGTCCACAAGGTGTGGAGACCTTCCACCATACCTTGCACCTGAGACCCCCCAGCACAGGACAGCCACAGAAGGAGGCAGGGAACAGCCTCTCCCATGGGCTTTGCTGGGATTTTATGTAAAGGCGGGGTTCCACTGCAGTGGACAAGGGAATGAGTTTCTTAAACATTTAATTGTACGTGTTTGAGAGGCAGAGAGAGAGAGAGCGAGTCAGACACAGAAAGAGAGAGGGATCTGTCTGCTGGTTCACCCCCAGAGGTCTGCAATGCTTGATCCAGGCCAGGGTGAAGCTGGGAGCCAGAAACTCAATAGAAGACCCTCCTTACATGTGTAAGAAGCACCCAATTACTTGACGCGTCACCTCCATCCCCCAGGGTCAGAATTAGCAGGAGGCTACTGAACCCAGGAACTCAAGTATCAGATGTGGGTGCCTTAACCACCAGACCCACTCCAAGGAGTGGGTCTTCAGCCAGAAAAATTCATTTCAAAACTCCATGGTTTATAGTTTGTGCATAGTCTTAAATTTGTAAATGACACCCTACTTTTTAATATGACCACAAACATTTTCAAGCGCAATGCAGAGCTCCTTGCTTATAGAATTCTACCCACACACAGAGTGGCCAGGTTCTGTGGTTCAGGCGATTGCTTCAACTGCTGCGCACACACACACACACACACACACTCACCCCAGAAATACCAATGCCATTTGCACAGCCCCACTTTCGATCTCTCAACGTGGAAGACAGCAGGATTAGAGAATTTTAAGTCTTTCCCTTTTTCTGAACACGGTATGTTTTAAGGTACGTCTGTTGGTGGGAGAAACTGAATTCCCTGATTGTTTGTCTAGCAATGATCTAAGCTAACTGTCACAGCACAGCAGCAGGAAGGAGCCGGCCAGTGAGAATGGCCGGCAATTTGTTAAAACCATGACAGCTAACATTCATTGCGTATTTTCTTTGTGACAGGCGCAAATCCAGACGCTTTGTCTATTTCCTCACATGGAATCCTTGTAGGAAAATTTCAAGGCAGATTCCGGTACCATCCCCATGTCACAGATGAGACACTAAGAAAGAGAAGTTGGGAAAAACGTGCCCATGATCCCAGATAGAAAATGCACGGACCAGCATGTGGCTCTCTCCCACCAGACCATAGCTACATGTTGAATCTAAGTGGATATAATTGCAACAAGAAACACATCTCATCATGCTTAAATGATATCCAGAAGATACACAAGAAAGCGCCACAGTTGGAAATGCCGCAGAAGACGGAGGGCTGTGGAGAGGGGCGGCGATGGAGACATTTTACTGCACAACTTCTAAAAAGAGACTTTGAGTTTAATTGTTATAAGATACAAGTATAGATGAAAGGGACGCGCATTTTAGTGCCTTGCATGTGAACATCCTGCAGGCTCCAGCGCTCCTTGCTAACTTGGCCCGGAGCGAGTGCCATCTGGCAAAACAACCCGTGCCCCTGGCATTTTCCCGGGGCATTGCTCTGGAAGCCCAGGAATGCATTTGAAGTTCCTAAGCATCACCTGCAGAAGCCCAGTCCCCAGATAAGAGGAAATTCGGTAACGGCCCCAGCTCCTGTGTTTAAGGGCTCCCCACAGGAATCTTGGCCTCACATCCGGATCTTAACGGAGACTTTTTCCAAAGCCAAATTCTCACACCCCATTACCTTCCAGGGCTTAGCAGTGGCTCCGGGAATGAAGAGCTGCTAGGATTTATGGGAACTGCGGTAGGAGCTGAAGAGAGAGACGGGACCTGGGAGCAAATTCCTCCCGCAGCACCGAGTCCACGGGTGGGTTTCCCATGCGCCGCTTAGGGACGCTCCTGACTTACTTCTGTCCTCATCAAGCTCACCTCGCAACCCCAGCTGCTACCAGGAGTCCCAGCAAATCGTCTCCGGCTTTGTGTTGGAGCCAGCTGGCCCGCTTTCCCTTGAATTTAGCTGTCCTCTTTGCAGCACTTGATTTTCACGTATTTGAACACAAATTAAGGGACGAGAGAGGAGTTGGAAGTGTGTGGGGGGGGGGTGGAAAGAAAAGAGGACTATGTTGAAGTAGGGGTCAGCTAGGTTGCAATGATTCCACTTAGGGACAGACCGAGCGGGTTTGAGGGCATCTCATGGGATCTGCGAGCTTGGGTAGGAGGCTCGCTGCAATGAGCCACAGTTTGCACATCTGTAAAGTGCCGCTGAGGATGCCTGCCCTGCCCAGTGAGAGAGAGATGGCATACTCTGCGTGCATCAGGTGGTAGCTATTGTTCTTACAGGAGGGGGAGACAGTGGAACAAAAAGCAGGACTGCTGAGGGGAAGACCACATAGTCACCAGCCATTTTTATTACATTTGCAATTAGTGTAAAAGTTATTTCTATCAGGTGGACATCTGGGGCAGCAGTTTAGATGCTACTTGCATTCCTGCATCCCACGTCAGAGCACCCAAAAGTCCTGGCTCCTCTTCTTCCCACCCGGCTGCCTACTAATGAGTCCTAGGAGCCAGCAGGTGGTGGCCTAAGGACTTGGGTCCCTGCCACCCACGTGGAAGACTTGGATTAAGTTCCAGGCTCCTGGCTCCCATCTGGCTCTTGCAGGCATTTGGGAAGTGAACCAGTGGATGAGTGATCACTCTCTGTCTCTCTGCCTTTCAAGTCAAATGACAATAAATAAATAAAATTTTAAAAATACTCATAGGACAGGTAAGACATGCTAAAGTCCTCCCCTACCGGCCATCAAAAAAAAAAAAAAAAAAGGAACTTCTCCTGTCTCAACCATTTAGGTCACCTTCCGGGTGGTAACTATGGTGACAGGGTGACAACACTTAGTACCCCCTTCTGGAGAGACTGCATTCACACTCACGCTCAGCTGTGCAGTCAACAAACCTGTCTGCCCCATTGCTTGGAGTCTTTAATCCCAGAGACCCTTTGCCTAGCTGCTGCCCATGCAGGAAGCACTCCATCTTGTCACAGCTGTGTAATATTTCTCTGCTTTTCCACCCTCATTCATTTCATCAGATCCTCACGAATGTCCATCAAGCTGTTTTCAAACTTCAGGGGCCCCAGCAGTGCCGCGCTGGACATCCTTGTAGGTACGCAATTTCAAAATGTGCACTCGCACCTGTGAGATAAATACCTTGTGCCTAGCATAGCCGCAGACAATGCTAGGCTCCCAAATTGTCCCCCTCAGGGGCTGGAACCTGTTTATCCCTCGGGGAGTACCTGCTTCCCACACCCCCACTGGCTCCATGTGTTATTTAAGGTTTTTCCTATGGTCTGTCTTCTGACTGGGTTCTAAGCTTCGGAAGAGGTAGACACTCAATGGGTAGAAAACAGGTGTCTGCAGCTGGCCACCCAGATCTTTCCAGAAAGTCAGATTCAAGGCGCATAGGCTCAGGAAAACGCCCTGGGATGCCGCTCCCAGGATTTCTGGCCCGGAGTCACCCCCTTGACTGCTACACGGGAGTCAGTCCTTCCCCCCCCCCAATTGCAGGCTGAGCTTAAGGCCTGGGAGGAAATGACCTCTGATTAATAAGGAAGGTTTGGGAAGTTGGATGGGGTGGAGGCTGCTCCTGGGGCAGGGTGGTCAGATGTTAATATTCTCATCACTTAGGGAAGGGGGCGGGGGTGTAGAATTCCTCCACTCTTTGTCAAACCAAAGAAGTGCAGCAGTCGGAAGATGAATGTGGGTGACTGAGCAGTGTATTATGGAACACGAAGCTTTTCATTTGGGTGTATTTATGGGTTTATATTTACCTAATAAATATAACAATGGATGAACAGCTGCTGAGAAGGGGAGACCTGGGTTCAGAGGGAGGAAAAAAATAGGAATTTATCTTCCAGGAAGGGAGCTAGGTGGTCTCAGAAGCATTTTTAATCTTGGGTGGTTTGTTTGTCTTTTAAAAAATTCTTGCTAGCTCTTGGCAAGGTTTTCCTCTGGGCTCCGGAATAGACCAAGATGGGAATCCGACGGGCAGCTGACATATGCACACCCTGGTATGCACACGTGGGCGATAACACCCGGGAGGACTCTGATAACTGCCCGGTTCGCCCTCTTGCACATGGATGGTGCCGTTGGCCGTGGAAAATTTGCCATCTCATTCATCTTCCAGCCCCCCTCTTCTCTCCACTCTAGGCAATGCTGGAGAGGCCAGGGCTGCGGGAACGCGGGGCATCTTGATGAGGTTATCAAAGCCTGAGCCTCCCTTTCTGTCTCCACGCCCACGGGACCTGTCTTCCGCTGGGTTTGCCCTAATTCAGGAAGTCTAAGTTCAACTGCAGCATCATACGGGTGAGAGGAGTGGAGAATAACAGAATGGAAGACGAAGAGGGAAAAAAAAATAAAAAGAACTAGGCAGGAGAGTGCAAGGTGTCGCAGATAAGGAGGGGAGGTGTCGCTGGAAAGAACGGATTTGAAATATTCTAAGTGTAGGGAGGGAAAGACACACTGGGCGTAAAATGGAAAAGGAGACAAAGGGGGAAGACGGAAAAAATAAAGAAGGAGACGCGAGGAGGAGGAAGCGCACAACAGGCCGGAGAAAGGGAGCTACCCGGGAAGATGTGGTGGAGACAAAGAGAAGGAGGCTAAATGCTAAGAGACGAAGCCGAAGGAGTTTCTTGAACCAATGCTTCCGAAATCATTTCCATCGAACCTCTTGAATGAACTAGCTCCCGGCAGACAAAGGCATTTTCGATTCAATCTCATTAGCGGGCGGGAGTCACAGGCCGGCGTGGGGGGGTGGAGGCAGGAAACCGGCAGACCCCGCTCCCTCGGTGCGGTCCCGGCTGCTGGGTCCTACGGGCAGCGCTGCGCCCGACCCCGGGGTGCTAGGCCTGGACCTTCTCCTCTCCAGCTGGAGAGGCCCTGGGTTTGCGATGGAGCCCTGGGTTGCGTCTCGGCCCGCGTTCCCAGCGCAGCGGCTCCTGGGCTGCCCAAGGCAGGGGTCGGAGCCGCAAACGGCTGGGGCGCAGTGGCTCGCGCGCGCCTGGGGAACCCACAACCCGCGTCTCTCGGGCAGCCGGACTAGGGTCTTTTTTTTTTTTTACAGCACCGATCGGTAATTGACACATTTTGATTCCGCCAGTGAGTTTGCCCTCCGTGGCTTGATGCCATAAAATCCGTGAGACGTGGCAAAGGCGCCCCTATCCCCCACCCCCTCCCAAGGCCCCAGCTCGCCCCAAGTTTCCTGCGCTGTTACAAGTAATCGTGTGGAAGGCGGCCAAGAATAACGAGAAAATAAACACGGCTCCCTTGCGCGCCGAGCCCAGGCCCGGGTCCCTGCAGGCCGCACCTGGCTGTCGGGGCCCCGGGGAGGCGGGGAGGCTGAGCGCGCGCCCGCGCTCGGCGTTCATTGTGCTCCAAGGCCCGGCCGGCAACCCTGGCCTTCTGTCCACACCAGGGCGAGCCTGCTAACCTTTGCCTCCGCCGCCTTTCCCAGCAGCAACCCAGCTAAGCTTCCGACTGTCCCAAACACAAAACCACCGAAACCTCCAAACCTCACGAATCAAAGAACAAGCTCAGATTTCAGCTCGGGAACTTTCCCGAGAAGCGACCTCGCGCTGCTCCTCGCACCTCAGGTGTGCGCGGGTGGGCGTGTGTCACGGGCTGCGCAGGAACGCATAGCCATGGGGTGCCCCTTATTTGCGGGTACGCGATCGAGCAAATGAGCACCAGCGCGCGTGCAACTAAATATGCGTGCGCGCAGATGATTCTGTCTACAGGTCATTATTGCGTAAATTAGCCATGGCTCCGTAAGTGCAAACAACATACGCAAGTGATTACCGATGTGCAAATCATTCCGTGCCCCGGAGCCGGCGGTTTGGGGTTCGCGAGCACCTCTGCGTGCAAAAGTGTTCTTGTGCCAGGGACCTGGGGTGCGCGCCGAAGTGTCCACCGCGGGAACAATTGCGCGGGTGCGCTGGGAGGCGGGTAGAAGGCGGAAGAAAGGCTCCCAGGACCCGTTCGCTCCCCGGCTGCTCAGCGAGCGCATCCGCAGCGCTGGGCGCAGTCGCGGGAGGCAGCGCGGAAACGCTGCAGCGCCTGGCTTCCGACCGTGCAGCCTCGGAGCGGCGCCCGCTCGCCCGCTCCCGGCGCCGGAGGGAAAGCAGAGGGCGGAAGGAGGGGGTCGGAGTTCTCGGCTCCTCTCTCTGCCTGCTCCGAGCTCCGTATTTGCTGAGGCCGGGCGCAAGCCGCGAATTCCCCGGGACGCCCGATCCCCTCGCGGTCCCTATAAGACCCCTAACCGCCTCCGCAGAACGGGGCCGAGCCCTGCCAGGGTCTCTCCGTGCCCTAGAGCCTGTGGGAACTTCCCCAGGCTCTGAGCCGCGCTGCCTGCCGAGGGAAAGCGAAAGTTCTCGCGTTTTTGCCCGGAGCTCGCTCGGGCTGCGAAACTAGCGCCGACCACGGCGGGAGGAAAAGGTGGCCCAGCCAGGACCGTGCGTCCGCCACGGGCACTAGAATGGCAAAACGTGGCCTGGCTGCGGCGGTCGGTCCCTCCCGGCGCGCACACGTGTGCCCAGAATTATAATACAATATAACACATCGTAATATCGGATATTGCACCGCGTTTACCTTCCATTAGGATGTGAGTACTGTGGGGCTGTGCTTATGTGTTTGTTACGACGTGCGGCAGGTTGTATCTCTCCATCCCACCAGCATGGGCCGCCGCGGCACCGACTCGCTTGTTTGATCCTCACAACGACCCTTCCAAGCCATGCGCTCCAGTCTTGCAGAGGGGGAGGCACTGGTCCCGAGCCGCCCAACCAGAAGGGGGCCGGGCTTGGACTGGAACCCCGGGGCCTGGGGAGTAGCCTAGGGGCGAAAGGCAGACCTCACCCACACAGCTCAAGCTGGAAGGCCCTGTACACCTTGCACACTGTTGCTACAACAATATATTATTTATTTTACTACTTTCTCACCCTGTGGCTGGGAGGAGCGGCCGCCAGCCTGAAGCCCTCTCTCTGGCTGGCTGAGACCCTAGTGTGGACAGGTCTCCAGCTCTGCCAAGCTGCTCCGGTTTGATTTTGGTCTGGCCAACTCTCCCAACCACCAGAGCCAGGACCAGAGAGGTTACAACACTTGGCCACCGTCACTCAGCAAGCGAGCAAAACAGGTTCTGCTCCAGCACTTAGAATCCAGAACTGCATTCCCGACTCCATCCCAAGTGCTGGGGTTTGAATGTTGGTGAAGAACCACGGTGGGGAGAAGGTTCTGGGGAGGGTCGTCCTAACACTGGGGAGTTAGGGACATCCTGGGGGTGCCCTAACGGGCTTGTGAGTCTGGGTTAAAGTCTGCTGTGACTTGGCTGCTAAGCTGCTGCCTTCCGCTCAGACAACAGAGCGGAGGTTGCCTCCCACATCCCAGCTTTCCTCCTTCCCACTGCCTGCCTGAAGGAGAAGAGCAGGTGTACCTGCTTGGGTACAAGCACAGGACTTGCATTCAGTCCCTCCTCTAGCTGTAGAAGTCGGGGTCCCTGCAGCCTCCACATACCCCCCAACAGCTGGAGGTCTAAGCCTAAGCACAATGCTGAAGGAGCTCTCAGGACAGGGCCTTCTGGGTCTCCTCGCAGAGAGCAGTGCTGGCGAAATTAAACCCCCGGGGTAGAAAATCCAGATCCTTCCTGGTTGTGGCACTCGGATCCCTGCCCCAAGTGGACACACAGTTTCCCTCAAGGTGTCTTGAGCTGGGTGGACAAGTTCATTGGATGTTTTCTGTGCACAGCAGGTCCCTATCCTTGACCTCTGTCATAGGTTGCAAGATGTGGGGGAAAAAACCCTCTCTCGGGCTTCAGAGCCCCAAGGAAATGCAAGGATTTGAAATTTAGAAACTGGCCCCGGTAGGTGTTGAAAATGGCGTCTATTGGGGTCGAGAGCCAACTGGCATATTTGAAGCTAAAAAAGTCAACGAAATCTTCCCAATATCTGGCCCCACTCTGCCGCTACCTGGCTACCTTGGCTCATTCTGAGACCCACATCGGCCAGGGACAGAGTTGGAAATGGATTCAGTTCCCTTCTGCCTTTTGTTTTCTGTTTCACTGGGGTTTGTTGTTGTTTGCTTGTTTTTTCCCCCCTAAAACTTCCGTACCTATATCGTTCATGAGAAATGCAGATGGGAAGAAAGAAGATCGTCTGCAGATGTTGGCCCAGCCTCCTCTCTCCCATTTACACTCAAGTATCCGGGTATTTGGGGGAAGCGTGGGGAGCCCGTGTTCAGGAGCCCAGAAGGGCTGCTTGCCTTTCTTCTCTGCTACTGTGTGCATCTGCATTCGAATCGAGAGGTGGCAGGAGGCATTCCCTTTGGGCAAACTGGGGTGGGCTGCTTTCAAACCTCTCCCCAGGCCCTGAGAGCACCAGGAGGCCCTGGAAGAGGCGGGAGATCCCCTCACCTCCCACTCTCCCCACCACACCTGTCTCTCCCCTCCTCCTCCAGCCTCAGTGGCTTGGGCAATTTGGTTTGGGGAAACAGGGTAAAAATCCAGGATCTGGAATACCCAATAGAGAGAGCGGATCTTCGGGAGTTAGAGCTGGACAAGAGAGGACTTCTCTTGCTCTAATACCATCCGCACAGCTGTCCCCACAAGAGCAGATTTCCACTGCTCCAGGCAATTCTGGATAGTTCCTTAGAACATCTGGGTAGTTGGCAATTTCAACTGGATACTTCTAGAGCCCTGGGATGATGGAATATGTGACTACAGGGCCGCCAATTCAAGCCACGGTAAAGGAATCGTTTTAACTCCGTTTTTTCGTTTTGTTTTAATTCCCAACTCACGGTTGGGACTGGAACTTCCTCCTAGGTCACACTCGGGGGACACTGGGAGCAGGATAGCGAGGGGAGCCCCTTCTTCGCGGTCAAGCCCGCAGAGCAAATCCCTGGGGGGCTCAGCAGGGCTACAGAGAAGGCCGCTCCGAGGGGAGGGGTCGTTGGGTGCGTGCGTGCGGGCGCCACGCGGGAACCCGGAACAGATGACGTAAGTGACGCTGACGAGCGCAACCCGGCCGCAGCGCGACAAAGAAGGGGTCCGCCCGCAGCGTGGGCCGCGGGGATTGCCAGACGCTGTGCTGGTCGCCTGCCCTGCGAGGGCCAAGCGGCAGGCTGCAGCGTGGGCGAGGCTGCGGCGCGGAGCGGCGGCACCAGGGGCGTCCTCCGGGGAGCCGAGGGCTCTGCCCCTGGCTGTGCTTTCTCAATGCCCCTCCCTTCCCGTTCATGCACGGGCGGCCCCCTAGCTGCCACCAGAGAAGGGAACGCGCTGACTGCAGTTTGGCCCCTAACGAGGTTTGCACTTCGGTCTCGCCCGCTGATAGGAGCCGCTCGCGCGGCCCAGGACCATGCCGGCCACAGCTGGGGCTCCAGGGCCCAGCACAGAGCCGGAAACGAATGGAATATTCATTGAATCAGTGCTTTCTGTCTTAGCTTTGCCATAAGTCCCTGTACCCCGCCCTGCTCTGTGTCCCTTCTGCCGCACCACAGGGGCAACCTTGTGTTCCTGCCAGGGTCAGGAGAGACGACAGTCACGAAGCCACGAATTGACTCCTGCACACTTCGACGACCTTTCTGTTCTTCTATTCTCCCAATAGTCGTTCCGGGTAGGTACCATTACGTGCCCATTTTACAGATACGCAAACTGGAGCTGCAGCGGGCAGAGCAACGCAGAGCACCTGGTGCGCGGGGAGACCCGGCGGCTGTGCGCGCCCCGCGCTCTGAACGCCGGCCTTGCTCCAGGGCACTGTGCGGGCTGAGTCCCTCGCCCCGATGTCTGTCCAGACCTCACGACAATTCGCCCACAATTCCTGCCTTAGGGTCAGCCTTAGCCCTCACTTCTCTCCCTAACCGTGTACCGCCGGGAACTAAGAAGTCCAGCCAGACCAAGTCCGGCTGGGCCCGCGCCTGTGCTCCTGCGCCCACTCGCGACAGGAGAGGCTTCCCGGGGCTTGCCTGGGGTCCCGCCCAGGGGTCGCGCCTCACTACCCCGCTCGGAATTCCCGAAGCCCAAAGACCCGGTGTGTCCGCAGGGAAAAGGCTTGCGTGCGGAACCTGCGCGGCCTCGCCTCCGCACTCGGCGCGCGCTCGCGGCCAATTGCGCCCCGGCGCGTGGCCACAAACCCGCCTCCTGCCCGCGGGTCTGCGGTCGCGCCGCGTGGCTGCGACCCCTGCCCATCCTTCGGCGTAACGGATGGAGCGCGAAAAGACGAGGTGCAGAGGGAAGCGGCGTGGCGAAGGGGGCGAAACGTCTTGAGAATAATACAGGGAGGGAGGGAACTACGCACACGGGTTTATCAGCACCCCCGCCCCCACTGCCCGAGTGTTTAAAACCCCTAAGTAACTTTAGATTGTGTCTTCAGTTAATATATCTCTCCCTTTCCCGCGGGCTGACAGGGAAGCGCCGTGATGCAAGATGCCTGAAGAAAAGCGACTTTAAGAGTTTCCACATTGTTTAGCTGCACAAACGTGTTTGTGGTTCCCCAGGCCGCCCCTCCCCCACCCGCCTCCGAATCTCATTTCTCTTTATGGCTCCAATTGTTTGAGGATGCCCGCGCCACATAAATCCTGCTTCGAGATTAATCTCCCTGCTCTCTCGCGCTGGGCGCACTGATTTTTTTTTTTTTTAAGTTCTTTAAAAGAGGGCGCCGGTCAGAGATTTATTAACAAGGAAAAATAGTTTATTTTTATAGCTGACCTCAGAAAGGTGGGGGTGGAGGTGGGAGTGGGGGGGAGGGGGAGAGCGGTTCCAATGGATAAACAGGGAGGCCCGGGAAGGCTGCCCGCGTCGGAGGCCACGCGGGGCGGGGATGTCCTCTTTTCTCCTGGCTCAGGGGATGTCATGATGCGCACCTGTGTGAAGGAGGGGCCCACACACTCCTCCAAGAAGGGGCCTCTTCACGCACCCCCTGAGCGCCCTCTCCCCACGGTTACGATCTCTGGGTTGTTCAAGTGGAGGTTCTTAACAGAGCTCCACGGATGTCCATCACTAAACTGCCCACGTATATCTATCTATTCTTCCTGCGGAGTTTTCACGGGCTTCTCCGTGCCTAACTTCTCCGTAAAACTTTACAAACCCACTGCTAAGGAAAGCGTCAAGCCGAGCAGTTCACCCTTGCTAATGGCAGCCTGCAACCCACTCCCACCACCCAATTCTAGTTTCTATCTTTCAGATTGGGGTGGTAGGTGCCACTAATGAGTAACAACCAGGAGCCTTCACCTAGAACCTTCTGGAAGCTCATTGAGGCCACATTTGGGGTTCAGGATCTTTAGGGGTCTCCGATCAAGGGCAAAAGGGTGCTCAACCTCTGAGCTTGAGCCAATGGCACTGTCTCTGTGCCTCAGCTCCCTTCGGACTTTGAAAAGGGACATTTTTGAGGGACGCATGTGGGGACACGCGGCAGGAGAGCCCTTAATCTGTAACGCTCCACTTTGTACCCAGGGTAGCTCCTGGTCGAGAAGGTGGGTTCTTAACCTTGGGGAGAGACTGTGGGTCCCTTCTGCACCCAGTGTCCCCAGGCACTGAACAGGTAAATACACTCCTTGTGTAATGTGAGGAATTGGAGCGTTCACCCTGATCAGTATCCTGGGGAGAGGTGCCGGCTGTCCACGGGGCTCCCGTCCTTGTGAGCTGACTGACCTGAGCCAGGCAAAATGCTCTCCAGCGAGCACAGCAGGGTGAGAAGGGGAGAGCAGCACACCTCTCCTTTGATTCTTGGTCCTGAGCTCAACCAGAGACCACCTGGCACCTCGGCGTCTGTCTGTCTGCGCGTCTGCTAGCGGGGCCGGCTGCCGGGAGTGATTTCTACACGCACTCAGCGCATGCCGCTGGACCCATGTTAGCGCGCGGTGAGCTGGTGCCCCGCGCCGGAGGGAACTCTCTGGTGGCGGCAATTTCCCGGGGGCCCAGGCCGGAGCGGCTGGTCCAGGGTGCTGGAGGGCACACGTCTGGTGTCTGCCACCCTGCGTGGGTCACTGACTTCACTTAGGAGCCTCAGGCCACCTGCGCAGGGCTGAAATTGGCTCCCGGTTTAACCTGTGCGATCCCACCGGGGCCACACGCCCCAGCTGACTCTACACGGTGCCCGAATTCTCACATCGATCACCAAAAATGAGGCTCTTCGTCTTTTATAACGATCTTGCCATTTCTCATGTTGCTAAACACTTAGCTGCTACTAGCATTTCTGCTTTCAAGAGAGGAGGCTGTGCCCAGGTTAAGCAACAGGCCCGGGAGGGAGTTCACGGTAGTAACAAAGGGACAGACCAAATTCGCACTCAGGGCTTCAATCTGTCATTTTCAACGGCACGGCTGGTAGCCTCCTCCAACAGGCCAGCCTACCCCAGGACAAGGCGCCCCTCTGTGCGTGCTGGCGTCGTGGCGGAGCAGCGCACCGCACATGGTCAGCCGGGCGCAGGAGGCTCAGGCCGAGGTGTGGGAAGGTGACCATGCGCAGAGGAAGTCGGGAGCACCACGGGGGCGCACCCTTTCCGCCAGCGTGGGGTGTGCGGTCTGAGTCCCAGCATCGCTGGTCTCCTGCGCTCTCACCATTCCCCACCCACGGATCCCTGGCTGCTTCCTTTGGCTCCCGCATCCCGACCGCCACGGTCCCTAAAATACCAGCCTCTCACCCGCCCATAGCCGACGGCCGGAGGGCAGAGGCGCATCCCCCGCTCCCGCAGCAGCCACCTGACAGCTTACCTGGTTGCGGGTGGGCGGATGTAGGCCCGCGCGCTCGGAGCCTGGGCGCTGGCGCGCGCGCACCTCTCTGTCCAGCATCCACTGGCCTCCAGCCGCGTTTCCGGTTGTAGCACCGGGTGCCCCCCGAGTGCAGCCGATAAGCTATCGGCCAGGCCGGGGAGGGGCGGTCAGCGGCGAGCCAGGGCACCTCTGGCCCGCTCCCGGCTCCCGGCCCGGCTGCCTGCCAGCGGTGGCTCAGGACGGCCGCGAGATGCCTGCCCAGGCGTTTCTGGTTACAATCACCTCACACACGGGGCCTGCATTCCGCCCCCGCCCTTACCACGAAGCCTAAAGTCACACCTTCTCCTCGCCTGGCGATGAGTGCGGGCCGCGGCTGTTAATCTATAGCGCTCCAGCAGGTCCACAAAGCGGCGGATTTTTGGTGGTCAGAAAACCCAAACTGGACTAGGTGTATCTCCCGCCAACCCCTCCAGCCCATTTGGCCAGGACTGCTGGGGGTCCTGAGTACCTGGCTAAAGGGCCAGAGCCTACAGTTTCAGAAGGGGATTTTTTTTCCCTATTAGAAGGCGAGGGTCTTAGGGGTTGGAAGGGTGGCTCGTTTTAGCCTAAAAAGTCATCATTGCTTAGTAGCTGCCATTTATGGAGTGCTTGTATGCCTGAATCCTTCGCAAAACCCGCCCGGGGTCAGGGACCACTCCCCCCGGCCCACATTTTGCAGGGGAACAACCAGTCTTAATAGGTGCGGAGTTGTCCCAGAGCGACAGCTGCAGGGACCCCGTTCCCACCAGCCTCTCGGCTTTATCCAGGTGTGGTAAAGGTAGGAGAGGGCTACTCCAGGGGCAAGCCGAGCGACCCCAAAGGGACCTCCCTGGCCTGTGCAATGGTGCATTCCAGAGAATTCCCAACAGCATGGCTGTTGGCCTGTCCTGACTTCCCCGGGGAAGAGGCAGTTTGGAGCTTTGGTAAGAGTCAAGAGGAAACCCCTTAGCCAGGGGCCCAGGAGGCCAAAGCTCCAGCCCCAGCCGCAGCTCCGTGCTCTTGCTTCTCACTTTGGTGAAGCCCAGGACCCCACGCCTCTGGGGTCACGCAGCTTCGTTAAACCTCCCCTCATCTGGAGAACAGGGCCGCCCAGCATCCATAGAGCAATTAACCTCAGCCACCCTCTCCCTACCAGTTTCCTTAAAATAAATGTGACAAACGTTAGCCTAATGGTCTGCAGGGAAAGATCTATGTGTGCAGGACTGTAACACATGGCTCCCCACCCCGGGTTGAGCAGGCAGTCCGACTTCAAAGAGCCGCCCGGTTGGTGATCTTGCAGATTTTCCTGCCTTTCAGGAAACAAACAAACAATCAGCCGGGTTATTTGGGTCAGGATGACAGCCCCGGAGGCAGCGCTAATGATGATGATGATGATGATGATGATGATGATGGTGAAGGCAGTATTTACCAACCACACGTGTCAGGTGCTGTGCTAAGCTGCGTGCACTGACTCATCTGCTCTCTGGAACCCTGGAGGAAGATCGCCCAGTTTTCCAACCACGGATTGCTGAAATCCCCGTGCCTATACCAGCAGCGAGTAGCTGGCAGAGCAAGATTCGAACCAGACCCTTCAGGCTTTAAAAAAAAATGATAAATGCACATGATAAAAAACAATCAAGCAGGGGAGGGTTTGCAAGGACCTCTGACCTCAACTCCCCCTCGTTCCCCCTCCCCCAACCCCTAATATGAAAGCCTGTGTTTCCTGTATCTTTTTATATTCTGTGTCTGCACTGGGGGGTCTTCAGAAAAACAAACAAAAAAAGCTCCAGGAAAAATTCTATATTTCAAAAGTCCAGGCACAAATTCCAATTTATTTTTATGCACCGAAACGAACTTGTCAGCTCGTTTTCCGACGGACTTGTAGAACTCTCCCCAGCCTAGGGTGCGTAGGAACACTCCAAAGCCTTCTCTTGAATTGCAAATAGAGCTCTGGGTGCCCACGACGCCCGTACACTTTGCATTTGTATCAACTCAGTCAACTTCGTGAGAGTTTCAAAGTCTGGGCGCTGTGGCCGCGCAAAAAGAGAGGGACAGTGGTGGAACTGGTTTCCTGGACATGGTATGGGGTCAAGTTTTGCTCAGGGTCATTGTAGCTGCTTAGGGACAGAAATGAGGGGGGCAGGAAGAGCGGGGGAGAGCGAGCGCGGAGAGCGGAGAGGGTATCTGGCAGCCCAGACATCTCTCGCATTCCAGTCAGAGATAGCAGATGTCCCAGGGACAGAACAAGCTCATCCGCTCTTGGCGTGGGGGGGGGGGGGGTGTCACTCAACTTGCAGCTTGGAACAGGAGACTTTCAAAGCCTTAAATGGTCTCTGCGAGGCTGCGGAGCCGCATTCGCCCGGCGCATGGCGCGGAGGGGCAGGCAAGCTTTTGGGTGGGGGGGCTGGAGCGACACCAGGCTCGCGGGGCAGCAGGCACTGGGGGATGAGCAGGGACTATTTCGGTCCTGGTTTTGCCTGTGCGGGGAGGAGGGTAGAGCCCGAGGGGAGGGCTCCCGGCCCGCTTCGCGCACGCCCACTCTCAACACAGCCATTGCTTCTTGGTTTTTGTTCCCCCCAAATGTTGCCTTTTGCGTGTCTTGGTTCCAGAATGTCACACGGAGGCACTTGTGTTTTTATTCGTGAGGTTTTTAAAAGCCCATGTTTTTCGACAAGCCGTGTAGCTCCGTGGGAAGGCTTCGGGTTGTGGCCCTAGGGAGAGGAATGAGCTCAGTCCTGGCCTGGGGGACCTGCCGAGAGGTCCGGGCCTGGGCTGGGGGCTGCTGTCTGGAACAGGAGCGTGGGAGGGGATCCCGGTCTGCTCTGTGGTCCCCGGTTCAGAGCGCGCCGCCCCTCGCTGCCTCCCTACCTCCCAGCTCCTGGTCTCCAGCACGGGATACTATCCCAAACTTTTCTCTTGGGTTCCTTCATTTCCTCGTTAAAAAAAAAAAATTTTTTTTTAATTTATTTGAAGAGTGACAGCTAGAGAGAGAGACACACAGAGAGAGTCGTTCATCTGTCTCACTCCCCCAAAATGTCCCCAGGGGTGAGCCAGGCTGAAACCAAGAGCCAGGAATCCCCCTGGGCCCCTCTGTGGGTGACTGTGCCAGCCATTATCTGCTGCCTCCCTGGGTGCACAGCAGCAGGAAAGTCAGGGTAGGAGGGGCCGGAACAGGCCCTCGGATAGGGAGTGTGGGCACGCAGATGGTGGCTGCACCACGCCGCCACGCCGCCACGCCACCACGCCACCACTCTTATTTTGTGCCTTTTCCCTACTGCCTCTTCCTCTGGCCCTGTGTGACTGAGCTCTCTCCTTTACAGAGGGAGTAGCTCAAGGGTTTGGGGGCAGCTGATCTCAACTCAAACAGGGCGTGTGTGTGTGTGCGTGTGTGTGAATTTGAGGTCCCCTTGCTGGAGCCACTTGCACGCTTGGTGCCTCATTTCAAAGGCACATTCGAAGCTGTGTCACTTCTATAAAAGTTTTCTAAAGAAATAATCAGAAAGGGGAGCAGATATCTGTGAGAATGTCCATAGCCGTGACATAGGCAAGGACAGAAGGTTAGGGATTTAGAAGCCCAAAAGAGGAGGCTAATAAAATTATATTTTATCCAGAGATAGCACCATGCGGCTACTGAAAATTCAGTCTTGGATGGGTGTTGGGGCTCACTGGCTATGCTGACACTTGGGGGGCCCACATTCCATATGAGAGTACAGATGTCCATCCCAGCTACTCTCCTGCCTGCTGCTAGTTCAATGCGGAGGCACCAGCTGGTGGCTTGAAGCCTCCAGTTCCTGACACACAGGTGGGAGACCCACACGGAGTCCCAGGCTCCGGTTTGGCCTGGCCCAGCCTTGGCTGTGGTTGGCATTTGGGGAGATTGCCTGCTCTCTCTCTCTCTCTCTCTCTTTCCCCCTCTCTCCTTTTCTCCTTCTCCTTCTCTCTCTATCCCCCATCTTTTAAAAGTCTAATTTATTTTATTTTATTTTTATTTATTTGACAAATAGAGTTAGACAAGGAGAGAGAGAGAGAGAGAGAGAGAGAGAGAGAGAGAGAGGTCTTCCGTCCATTGGTTCGTCCCCCCAAATGGTGCCGCGCTGATCCAAAGACAGGAGCCAGGTGCTTCCTCCTGGTCTCCCATGCCGGTGCAGGGCCCAAGCACTTGGGCCATCCTCCACTGCACTCCCGGGCCACACAGAGAGCTGGCCTGGAAGAGGAGCAACCGGGACAGAATCTAGCGCCCCAACTGGGACTAGAACTCAGTGTGCTGGTGCCACAGGAGGAGGATTAACCTATTTAGCCATGGCGCCGGCCAAGAAGAGATTTTTTGGAAGGCCTGGAGTTAAACATAGGGGAGCAGGAAGCTCTGGGGGGACATTTGGCTGCTATTACAAATGAAGGAACCCAGAAAAGCAGAGAAGGCAAATGCTGGCAAAGGTGGGCATCTTGGTGGGCTGAAGGAGGTCGATGACCCCAGGTCATTCCGAACGGCCTCTGTGTCCTGACAGCTGAGCCCCGGAGACCCGGAGGCAGCGGAGGAGGCCAGCAGGTCCCACTGCAGAAGGGTGGGGGGCCTCCGCACTGCATCACCTGCCCCACTGATTATTGTCCTCTCTTACTGAAACCAGTGAGGCACCCACTGGAGGGGGGCGTCCTAGACCACCTAGAACCACTCAGTAGGAGTGGCGCTGTGTCATGGCGGGTAAAACCACAGCCTGCAGTGCCAGCATCCCACATGGGCACCGGTTTGAGTCCCAGCTACTCCACTTTCAATCCAGCTCTCCGCTATGTCCTGGGAAAGCAGTAGAAGATGGCCCAAGTCCTTGGGCCCCTGCAGCCACGTGGGAGACCTGGAAGAGTCTCCTGGCTCCTGGCTTCGGATTGGTGCAGCTCCAGCCATTACAGCCACCTGGGGAGTGAACCAATGGACAGAAGACCTCTCTCTCTCTCTCTTCTGCCCTCTGCCTCTCTGTAGCTCTGCCTTTCAAATAAATAAATAAAGCTTAAAAAAAAAAAAAAAGAATTACTCACTGTGTAAGCAACCCAGCCTGTCAATTCATGTGTTCTGGCTTTGTGGGAAACGGCCCATCTTTACTGGAGTATTTCCCTACAGCTCCCTGCTTCCCTAGCGCTGGACCTATGTGTTACAAATGCTGGTTCCTGGGTCCTGCTGCACCCTCAGGGTCGGATCTCTGATGTGAACCATCTACAACTCTAACAGTCATCCCAGGCTGTCTCATTAAGGCGCTGAGAGGTACAAGTTGTAGGAAGTCCTGTCATATACACTCTCCATTATTTGTCTGTGATATCATAGATACATATTGTATCTACCATCAGTTACACAATGTCTGTGGCACACACTGTATCGAGAGCTGTCTCATTTAATCCTGGACACTACTCCTTCATGTAAACCGTGCACCCATTTCACAGAAAGTGCTCTTAGCGTGCCTGAGAGGGTCCTGAGAGATAAGGCTTGGGAACACAGGGGTCAGAGTGATGATGTGGTCTTGGAAACTAAAGTGACCAAATGGCGAAAGACATGATGAGTGGGGGTTGGTTGGGATTTAACCAGAATTCTTGCCTCTTGGCGCACAGAGAGGTGAAAGGAATTGATCACAGTCACATAGGAGGGTACTGCAAAACAGCCCATTGGAAATGACTTTAAAAGATGAGTTTATTTCAGTGCAAAAAGGTCCATTTATAGCTTTTTAAGCACATGGCTTTTCCATAAATTTTTTGAAAATGCTTTGTAGGCATGGATTTCAAGATTTTTGCACCAAAGTGTTTTTAAACCTTAGACCACATTTTTCTGTAGTAAAATATGAAAATAGTCTTCAGGGTTTCTGAGGAGGAGGAATGATGTAAAATAAGAATCATGCATTCTGGAGCTGGCACAGTGGCATAGCGGGTAAAGCTGCCACATCCCATATGGGCTCCAGTTCAAATCCTGGTTGCTCCACTTCCGATCCAGCTCTCTGCTGTGGTGTGGGGAAGCAGTAGAAGATGGCTCAAGTGCTTGGGCCCCTGTACCTGCATGAGAGACCCAGAAGAAGCTTCTGGCTCCTGGTTTTGGATCCGCTCAGCTCCATGCATTGCGGCCATTTGGAGAGTGAACCAGAGGAGGGAAAAATTAAAAAAAAAAAAAAAGAATTATGCATTCTGGCAGAGGTTAAGACACCACTCGGGACACCTGCGTCCCTTTTCTGAGTGCCTGGGTTCAAGTCTTGGTCCCACTTCTGGCTCCAGTTTCCTGCTAATGCACACGCTGGGCGGGGGATCAGGCAATGGCTCAGTTACTTGGGTCCCTGCTCCCACAAGGGGGACCGGGGTTGTATTCCAGGCTCCCTGCTCCTACCGGCCTCAGCCCTGGTAGTTGAGGACATTTAGGGGAGTAAACCAGAGGAGGGAAGATCTCTGTCTCTTTCTGTTTCAATCAGTCTTAGAAGAATTAAGCATTGTCGATGTTAGCCTGGGATTTTCGTCTCTTACTTAGCTTATCCACCTGCTAAGTGTGAAGATGGACTCCCGAGAGTGGCACAGCAAGGGTTAAACAGAAGACTCAAAGAACCATTAAGAGAAACCAAGCAATGCACTGAAAACCCAGAGGCCAGGGTCCTCGACCAGGAGACAACACCCATTCTTCACCTGCCTTTGCGGCTGGTCGCTCTGGGGCCTCAGTTTCCCTGGCTGCACTGTCACCAAAACCCTAGGCTCCTGAGGCCTCTCTCTTGTGACGCCCCCTTTCAGGCTCCGGGAGGCTTTCCTGTTGGTCCTCTGAGCTCCATTCTTATAGGGAAAAAAAAATTAAGAATCTGGGGACAAGCGCTCCAACGTGCAAGTGGATTCGGAGAGTTTTCCCACGTCATTAAAAAGCGAAAATCGGTCTCTCTGAGAAAACAAATGCTGCTCTCACTGGGAGTGTGGGTTATCAATCGGAATTCTGATGACTTTGGGGCTGACAATTTTAACAACCACTTAAGTCTCACCCTGTGCCTTTTATCTGAGTGCTACACAAACATTGTTAAACACAAAAGCGGGGGCCAATGAAAATGGTATCATCTCGGAGAGGGGAGAGGATCCAGGGAGCTAAAGCTTCGCAGCCCACCTCCTCCCACTCTCCCCTCGGCAGAGCTAATCAATGGCCTGGCCAGGCTTAGCATTAATAAGGCTGGACTCTTGCACTTTTGACCTAGCTGTTAGATAACAATTCCTTTGGCTGGGCCGTGGGTTATTAGGCATGAAGAGTCAACTTGATAAATAGATGACGTTTTATTTATCTAAATTTCTGGAGGAATGGTGCTTATTTTAAAAGGGAGGAATGCAATTTATAAATAATTTATTTGCCCAGGATGAGTTAAAACACTGAATCCATATTGGCAGAAAAAGATACTTTATTGACTGAAAACTAATACCGAATCTTTATACTTGTGCGTTCCTCATTTTTTTCATGCTTTGATGCCTAATTAAGAGGTATTTTGGGTCAATGTTCTACTACTTCACATTCAGTGTCACAGTTGAAAATGTCATCCAGCGCCGTGGCTCAATAGGCTAATCCTCCGCCTGTGGCGCCAGCACCCCGGGTTCTAGTCCCGGTTGGGGTGCCGGATTCTGTCCCAGTTGCCCCTCTTCCAAGCCAGCTCTCTGCTGTAGCCCGGGAGTGCAGTGGAGGATGGCCCAAGTGCTTGGGCCCTGCACCCCATGGAAGACCAGGAAAAGCACCTGGCTCCTGGCTCCTGGCTTCAGATCAGCGTGGTGCGCCGGCCGCAGCGGCCATTGGAGGGTGAACCAACGGCAAAGGAAGCCCTTTCTCTCTCTCTCTCTCACTGTCCACTCTGCCTGTCAAAAAATAAAAAAAAAATTAAGTGTCTTTCTCATTTGCCACAGTGAAATTGCAATGCTGCAATAATTTATAATCCTGCAAACATATAAACAGTCTAATCATATTCAAATTGAGTTTATGTTAAATAAAGGATTATATATCTGCCAAACTGAATATGATTTGATACCACTTCTCTCTTTCTCTCTCTGTTTCTCAGCAAGTTTTAAAAATAGGTAATAAAATACTTTGCATTTTCTTCAAAATCTCCAGATGTTCCTTTTTTTAAAAAAAATTTTTATTCATTTATTTGAGAGGTAGAGTTACAGACAGTGAGAGGGAGAGACTGAGAAAGGTCTTCCATCTGCTGATTCACTCCCCAAATGGCCACAACAGCTGGACCTGAGCCGATCTGAAGCCAGGAGCCAGAAGCTTCTTCCCGGTCTCCCACATGGGTGCAGGGGCCCAAGGATTTGGGCCATCTTCCGCTGCTTTCCCATGCTGTAGTAGAGAGCTGGATCAGAAGAAGAGCAGCCGGGACTCGAACCAGTGCCCATATGGGATGCCGGCACTGCAGGTGGAGGATTAACCTACTATGCCATAGTGCCTGCCCCCAGATGTTCTATTGAAAGACCAAGTGGGCATGCCGCTTTCCCCGACATTCCATTTCCACGTGCACTTGCAAATGTGCACAATAATGTGCCTACGGAGGTGGTCATGGCAGCATGGGAATGAGACTGAGAAGCTCAGGCAGTGTGTGTCATCTAGCCGATAGACGCCCACATCCACCCACCTCAGGGTGCTGGGGTCAGGTCTCGGACCTGGCTCACGACGCCAGCCTCTTACTAACACAGCCAAGATGGCTTAAGTCACTGGGTCCTTGTTACCCGTTGGCTGTTGTGGACATTTGGGACGGAAGCCGTAGTTGAGAGCATTTTCTTCCTCTCTATCCCTCTCAAATCAGGTTTTTTTTCTTTTAAGTTAAAAAAGTAAATAAATAGACCAGCGCCGCGGCTCACTAGGCTAATCCTCCGCCTTGTCGCACCATCAAACCGGGTTCTAGTCCCGGTTGGGGTGCCGGATTCTGTCTCGGTTGCCCCTCTTCCAAGCCAGCTCTCTGCTGTGGCCCGGGAGTGCAGTGGAGGATGGCCCAAGTGCTTGGGCCCTGCACCCCATGGGAGACCAGGAGAAGCATCTGGCTCCTGGCTTCAGATCAGCGCGGTGCGCTGGCCGCAGCGCGCCAGCCGTGGCGGCCATTGGAGTGTGAACCAATGGAAGGAAGACCTTTCTCTTTGTCTCTCTCTCTCACTGTCTACTCTGCCTGTCAAAAAAATAATAAAAAAAGAAATAAAAAAGAAATCTATAAAAAAATAAATAAATAAATAACTGAGGAAACCCCCTGGGGCCAGTGCTGTGGAGTAGCGGGTGAAGTCACCGCCTGCAGTGCCGACATCCCATATGCATGCCGGTTCGAGTCCCGGAAGCTCCACTTCTGGTCCAGCTCTCTGCTGTGGCCTGGGAAAGCAGTGGAGGATGGCCCAAGTCCTTGGGCCCCTGCATCTGCATGGGAGACCAGGAAGAAGTTCCTGGCTCCTGGCTTTGGATCGGCGCAGCTCCGGCCGTTGCAGCCATCTGGGGAGTGAACCAGCAGATGGAAGACGTCTGTCTCTCTGCTCTTTCTCTCTCTGTGTAACTTTTTTTTTTGACAGGCAGAGTGGACAGTGAGAGAGAGAGAGACAGAGAGAAAGGTCTTCCTTTTTCTGTTGGTTCACCCCCCAGTGGCCACTGCGGCTGGCGCGCTGCAGCCGGTGCACCGCGCTGATCTGAAGCCAGGAGCCAGGTGCTTCTCCTGGTCTCCCATGGGGTGCAGGGCCCAAGCACTTGGGCCATCCTCCACTGCACTCCCAGGCCACAGCAGAGGGCTGGACTGGAAGAAGAGCAACAGGGACAGAATCCGGCACCCCAACCGGGACTAGAACCCGGTATGCCGGCACTGCAGGCAGAGGAATTAGCCTATTGAGCCACGGTGCTGGCCAAACTCTGACTTTCAAATAAATAATAAAATAAATAAATTTAAAAAAAAGAAAACCTTACATGCAGCACACCTCTGCCACCCAGAGGACAGCTTGAACTTGGAGTTCCGAGAGACCATCGCTCCACCCTTGCTGTGTGCACTGCAAGGATTTAGTAACAGTTTGGAACCAGGCAAAAAGCCTCAGCTTTCGATTCCCTAGGCTGTCTTGGGCCTTCTAAGGCTCTGGTCTCAGAGCAGGGCCTCTCCTCTCGTGACGGCCAATCGCGCGCAGTCCTGTTCCCCAGCAGAGAAGTGCAGGAAAAGACTGGGGTCCAGTCCTGGCCCACGACATAGAGGGAGAAGCTTCTAGAGTGGAGGAGCGCTCCTGACAGCCTTTCTCCAAAGAGCCCCCTGCCCCAGTGACCCAGACCTCCCGTCGGCCCACCATGTCTGCTCCATGAGTCTAGACAGGCCCTGGGACCTCCTTTTGACAGAGAGTGGCAATGCTGATGCTGTGTGGCTCCCGAGGCTGGGTTACCAGAAGCCTGGCAGCTCCCTTCTAGAGTTCTTGCAGCCTTGCCCCAGGGGGATCAGCCGCCCCGTGGGGACTCTGCCCTGAGACCGCCATGCTAGGAGGAAACCCAGACAGTCTGGAGGAGGGATTGCATGGGGAAGGAGGGATGCCAGACTCAGCCCTAGCTGGTCCCCTTCCACCCCGGTGAAGCATGAGATGAGAAACCATCTTGGACATGAAGTTCAGCTGATGTGTGAGCAGCTGCAGCCCTAGCCGCCCTCTGGCTGCCCGCTCACCGGAGACCCCCGGAGAACTGACGGATTGACCCCCGTCAGCCCAAGACACCACGGGAAGCTTTGTCTGTTTCTAAGAAACTGACGTAGAGAAAGCTGGCTGGCTCCTTCTCTCTCTGGCGGTTCAGGTCTGGAGGCAGCCGAGGAGGGAGAACGGGAGATCCATCTGCAGGGCGGGTGTGTACAGTGAGGATGGCAGAGCCCAGCAGAGAGGACCCGGAGGTCTTGTGGTCTCGCCCCAGACACAGCCCCGAACCTGCCCCGCCTTACGCCCATTCACCGGCAGCACCGGATTGAGTCTGGGCTCTGTGTTACTCGAGCCAAACCCTTCCTCCTGGTCATGCACCCCAAGATGCTCATTGGTATCCTAGAAGGTGATGCTGCCTTAAGATTTCAATGGAGCTGAAAATTCCTACCGCCCACCGCGCCGTAGTTATGGTAACGTCTTAGTATAGCACGCCACTCACGTGTTCATGGTGATGTTGGTGCAAACCAACCTACGACTCTTTCCGTCCTTTAAGAGCGTAGCGTGGGAGTGTGCGTAGCATGGGAGTGGGTGTTCCATGCAGTGGTTAAAGCTCTGAACGCCCACATCCCATGTGCGTCGGAGCACCTGGGTTAAAGCTCCCACTCCACTTCCAATCCCAGCTTCCTGTTGGTGAGTATCCTGGGAGTTGCAAGAGATGGCTCGAGTGATTGGGTCCCTGCCACCCATAGGGGAGACCTGGATGGAGTTCCTGGCTCCTGGCTTTGCCCTGGCCCAACTCCAGCTGATGCAAGCTTTCTGGAAATGAGCCAGCAGGTGGAAGATCTCTCTGTGTGTATCTCTCTGCCTTTCCAATGAAATGAAAATAAACAGAAATTGAAAAGGAGAGCACAGGGGCCAGCGCTGTGGTGTAGCAGGTAAAGCCACCGCGTGCAGTGGCAGCATCCCATATGGGCTCTGGTTCGAGTCCTGGAGTTCTGGTCTCCTGGCTTCAGCCTGGCCCAGATAGTCATTTGGGGAATGAGCCAATAGATGGAAGATCACTCCCCCGCCCCCTGCCTTTCAAATAGTTCTTTTAAAACAGAAACTTGGTGAACAGGAAATGCTGGGGCTGCTGTTGTATGACAGCACACTGTTTTACAGTGTGAACATTTTTATAGGGAATAAAATAAAATAAAAACTATAAAATAATGATGAAAAGTATAGTGTAGTATACACTTAAACCAGTAACAGTCATTTATCATTATTATTATTATATTATTTTATGTTCTCTCCTTCTATTTTTTATTTATTTTTCTAAAGATTTATTTATTTATTTAAGAGGCAGTTGGTTCACTCCCCAATTGGCTGCAACAGTCAGAGCTGCACCGATCCGAACCAGGAGCCAGGAGTTTCTTCCGAGTGTCCCACATGGGTGCAGGGGTCCAAGGACCTGGGCCATCTTCTACTGCTTTCCCAGGCCATAGCAGAGAGCTGGATCAGAAGTGGAGCAGCTGGGACTTGAGCCGGTGCCCATATGGGATGCCAGGGCCTTAAACCTCTGCATGACCACACCAGCCTCTGAATTTCCTTTCTTCTTTTCTTTTCTCTTCTCTTCTTTTCTTTCCTTTTCTTTTCTAGATGTATTTGTTTATTTGAAAGTCAGAGTTACACACAGGGAGAAGGAGAGCCAGAGAGAGAGAGAGAGAGAGAGAGAGAGGTCTTCCATCCAATGATTCACTCCCCAATTGGCCTCAAAGGCCAGAGCTGTGCTGATCTGAAGCCAGGAGCCAGAAGCTTCCCCCAGGTCTTTCCACATGGATGCAGGGGCTCAAAGACCTGGGCCATCTTCCACTGCTTTCTCAGACCATAGCAGAGAGCTGGATTGGAAGTGGAGCAGGCAGGACTCGAACTAGCGCCCATATGGGATGCCAGCACCGCAGGCGGCGGCTTTACCCGCTACACCACAGTGCTGGCCCCTTGAATTTCTTGATCACATAGAGACATGTCCAGTGACTGACCTATCCCACCTGGGTTGGCGTGAATGCACCCGTGATGTTTGCCCTGTAATTAAATCAGCTGATGAGGCATCTCTCAGAAAGTGCCCCCTTGTTCAGCAACACAGCACTGCAGTGCATCCCCGGGGTCGGAAAGATGGTGGGCTAGGTGCAGGTGCAGAGGTGAACCTATGGGGTTCAGCACAGATCGTACTGTTAAAATAAACCAATACATTTTAAAAATAGGAAAAATGTGGAAACTCATTAAACTTGGGGCTCTAGATAAATCACCAAAATAGATGTTTCTCTATTTCTATTTCAGTGTTTATCTATTTATTGTTTTATCTATTGGAAAAGCAGAGAGGGAGAGAGAAGGAGAGAGAGGAAGAGAAATCTATCTGCTGATTCACTCCCCCAAATGATCACAGCAGCCAGGGCGGGGTCAAAGCCAGGAGCCTAGCACTCCATCGGGGTCTTCCAGGTGGGTGGCAGGGGCCCAAGCACTTGAGCCACCACCTGCTTTCTCCCAGGATGCATCAGCAGGAAGCTGATCGGATGTGGCATACCTGGGACTTGAAGCAGCACTCTGATACGGTATGCAGGGCTTAACCCCCTGTGCCACCATGTCCCCCATATACTGTTGTTCTTTATTTGAGAGACAGAGATACAGGGAGCAAGGGAGAGGGAGACAGTGCTTCCATCTGCTGGTTTTCTCTCCCAGTGCCCACAACCTTCGGGAACTGGGGACTCGTTCCAGGGCTCCCACAGGGTTGCTGGACTCAGCCACTTGAGCCCTCACCCCTGCCTGCCAGGGTGCCCATTAGCAGGAATCTGGAGTCAGGAGCCAGAACTGGGAACCAAACCCTGGGAACTTCCGTGTGGAAGTGTTCTGAGCGCCTGTCCCAGAAACCGGGGCGACCAGTCGCAGGTGCATTTTCTGAGGTTGCGCACCTCCTGGACAACGGACAAGTGCTCACTTTCCAGAAGAATCCGTTTGTGTTTGAACTGTCGTCTGCAGACAGGAGCACAGCAGAGGAGAGAGCTGTGTGTTTGGGATGGGGAGTGACCGGAAGTTATGGAGGGCAAGCCGCTCCGGGGTCATCGTTGTGGCTCTCTGTTCTTGGTGGCAAAGCCTGGCATACAACACAGAGCAGGACCGTTCTCCCCATTGCTGACCTCCCAACAGGTGGCCTTGGGGAAGAGGCCCCGTGCAGCTTCCCGACATCAGAACCCACCAGATGGCATCAGCCAAGGGCCGCCGAGAGCCCACAGCGAGCACCAGGCTCTGGCACCCTCAGCAGTTGCGGGCGGCTTGCACCGACCACGTGGCTGCAGGGAACAGCATCTGACCAGCACTTGACTTTGCCATGGAGGAACGCCTCCGCTGTTGAGACTTCTTCATCTGGGCACAGTGATGCCTTCGGCACGGCTCGATCCAGGAGCTCAAGGGGTATCCTCAGCCTTCTCTCTTTTTCCACCTCTTGAAACGTGAGAAGTAAACATGGCGGATTCGGAATGCGGAATCTTAGGGGAAAGGTGATGAAGAAATTTCCAGTGGAAAGACCAGGCCGCCGTCACCCAAGCCCAGAATATGGTCTGGCCTTGGTGGATGCTCCATGTGGACTTGAGAAATACGTGTGTCCTGCTGCTGGGGGAGGGGCAGTGGGGACAGGGAGTGTGGTCTATGGCCATCAGTGACATCCAGGTGATTGATGGGGGTGTCAAGCGCTGCTGGAAGCACAAGTGGTTGGGGAACAAGGTGAGCGATAGCACAGGGTTCGAGGTTACGATGAAGACCTAACAGTCCCGCATCTGCATGCAAGGATCAAACCGTTCGAGACAGGAGAGGGTGTGGCCGGGACAGCAGGGGTGTGGCGGGGACAGCAGGGGTGCAGTAGCAGCTGAAGCCACTGCTCGGGATGCCCACATCCCATAGGGGAGTGCGGTTCGAGTCCCAGCTACTCCACCTCTGCTGCAGCTTCCTGTTAAAGCATCCTCGGAGGCAGCAGGTGATGACTCAAGGCCTTGGGCCCCTGCCACCCAGGTGGGAGACCTGGATGGAGCCCCTGGATCCTGGCTTTGCCCTGGACCAGCCCCAGCTGTTGCAGGCATTTGGAGAGTGAACCAGAAGATAGATGATATCTCTCTGTCTCTCTCTGCCTCCCTCTCTCCTCCCTCCCTTCCCCTTTCTCTCTCTCTCTCTCCTTCTCTGTCATTATTTCAAGTAGATGAACAATAAATAAACATTAAAAATAAACCCAGCTGTCTATCAGAAATGGGCGGATCCAGCAGGCAGACAATCAGAAAGGACAGAGTTGGACTCAGCACCACCATCAATCACCTGGGTATAATTGATGTCCATGGGCCCCGCCCCCAGCAGCAGGACACACCTGCCTCTCAAGTTCACATGGCATCCATCTAGACAGACCACATGGGGCCCGTGCTGTAGCGTAGCGGTAAAGCCATCGCATGCAGTGTCGGCATCCCACATGGGCGCCGGTTTGAGTCCCAGCTACTCCATTTCCAATCCAGCTCTCTGCTGTGGCCTGGGAAAGCAGTAGAAGATGGCCCAAGTCCTTGGGCCCCTGCACCCACGTGGGAGACCCGGAGGAAGCTCCAGGCTCCTGACTTCAGATCGGCGAAGCTCCAGCCATTGCAGCCAATTGGAGAGTGAGCCAGTGAATGGAAGACCTCTCTCTCTCTCTCCCTCTTTCCATACCTCTGCCTTTCAAATGAATAAATAGATCTATTTTAAAAAATGAAAATATGACATCAAAAATTTTAGGATACATCAAATACCAGTGCTTGTAGGGAAAGTGATGACATTGAATACATAGATCAGACAGAGGAAATAAATAAAATCAGTGATCTAAAGAAACTAGAAAAAGAAACTAGGGAAAACAACTAGAAAAAGAAGAGTAAATTGGGGATAAACCAATACATTAAAAACAGGAAAAATCAAAGAAATCACACAATAATCAAAGGCACAGTCAACTTGGGAATCTAGGATGTTGTCCGCATCTCGCTTCCGCCGCAAGTTGGAGTCACGAGGCAAGGCGCTCTGGGGGAGGAGGTCTGAGATACGCCAGTGTACCTGGGAGCAGTCTGGACCCGGACCAGAACAAAGCAGCCACGGGAGGCTCTTATTAGACACCACGACCACTTGACCCTAACCTGAGCGCCGGGTGATCACAAAGCACTGTTGTTTAATCTGTGACCGTAGCATTGAGCTACAGGAAGGGTGCCCGGCTGGTTCAGGATGCCCGGGGGAGGGCTGCCAGGGTGGCGTGGCACCACAGCTGGGATTTCTCTAGAAAGCCTTCAGCATGATTTCAGATGAAACGGGGTCTAATCTGCTCTGACTGCGCATCACCTCACGCCCCGCCCTAACCCCACACCTGTATAACCTGGTTTTGCTCTAAAATTTGAACAATACGGGGCTGGTTCCATGGCACAGTAGGTTAATCCTCTGCCTGCAGTACCGGCATTCCATATGGGTGCCGGGTTCTAGTCCCGGCTGCTCCTCTTGCAATCCAGCTCTCTGCTGTGGCCTGGGAAAGCAATAGAAGATGGCCCAAGTCCTTGGGCTCCTGCACTTGCATGGGAGACCTGGAAGAAGCTCCTGGCTCCTGGCTTAGAATCAGCAAAGCTCTGGCTGTTGCAGCCATTAGGGAGTGAATGAGTGGATGGAAGACCTCTCTCTCTGTCTCTTCCTCTCTCTGTCTGTAACTCTACCTCTGAGATAAATAAAAAAACAATTTTTTTTTGAATAATACTCAAAGTCACAGCTGATTTTTGCATTAATTTTGACTTTTAAAAATGCTGCATTGAAAGATGATGAACTTGGCTGGCACTGTAGCTCACTGGGCTGATCCTTCACCTGTGGTACCAGCACTCCGGGTTCTAGTCCCGGTCGGGGCGGCGGGTTCTGGTCCCGGCTGCTCCTCTTCCAATCCAGCTCTTTGCTGTGGCCCAGGAAGGCAGTGGAGGATGGCCCAGGTGTTTGGGCCTTGCACCCACATGGGAGACCAGGGGAAGGTTCCTGGCTCCTGGTTTCAGATCAGCGCAGTAGGCCAGCTGTGGCGGCCATTTGGGGGGTGAGCCAATGGAAGGAAGACCTTTCTCTCTAACTCTGCCTGTCAAAAAAAAAAAAAAGAGAGAGAGAGAGAGAGAGATGATGAACTTGACGACCGGGTTTTCTGGTGCCCTCTCATATTCTGCGGTAGAAACGGGCACCTCCCTGCCTGCTCCTGTCCTGGCACTGCATCTAAACCCAGCGTCCCGTCTGCTTTCTTCTTGACCAGGGGGTAACCAGAGCTGGCCTCCGGCTTCAGCTCCACCCACTCTCTCCTCCCTGGCAGGTGTAACACCCTGCTCTCCCCTCTAGGGGGCCACAGTGGAAGGCACAGTCCAGTTGTGGGACAGCAGAGAGAGGATTCCAAGATTTGAGTCTTTCTCACTGAGCCCACACCTGCTGGTGCTTAGGGTTTGGGTGCGTTCGTGGCGATGTTAGATGACTTGGGGGGCTCCTGGACTTCTCGCAGGATCCGTAGAAAGCTCAGAAAGACTCCTCAGAAAACTAGATGTAACGGGCAGCTGCCGTGGCACAGCGGGTTAAGCCACCCCCTGCAGTGCCAGCATCCCATGTTGGAGCACCGGTTCGAGTCCCGGCTGCTCTGCTTCTGATCCAGCTCCTTGCTAATGCGCCTGAGGAAGCCGTGGAGGATGGCCAAGTGCTTGGGTCCCTGCCCCCCACGGAGGAGAGCCGGATGGAGTTCTTGGCTCCTGGCTTCTGCCTGGCCCAGTCTGACTCTTGCAGCCATTTGGGGAGTGACCCGATGGATAGAAGATATCTCTCTCTCTCTCTCTCTCTCTCTCTCTCTCTCTCTCTCTGTCTATCTTGGACCACCTTCTGCTGCTTTCCCAGTAGTATTATCAGGGAGCTGGATTGACAGTGGAGCAGCTGGGACTCACTGGACGCCAGTGTCACTAGTGGTGGCTTCACCCCCTGCCCCACAGCGCCAACCCCTCCATTTCCTACCCTGTGAGAGAGAGAGAGAGAGAGAGAGGCGGATCGAGCTCCCAGCATCCCCTCCGTCGTGGTGGACATGCTGACTGACGTCCAGGGTCTGCCTCCTTGCAAAGCCGGGAACAACATGGAAGGAGGCTGGGTCACCCGGCGTTTGTCCTGTTTGTTTCACTCACTGTGGTACAGCAGATTCTTCCCCATATTACTAGACAGGCCTTCTACATGTTTAAAAATTTTTTTTTTCTGATTTCGAAGTTGACCAGATTCAAGATGTGAGAAAGTAGAACAGTCTCCCATGATCTGAGCCTGGAGGTGAGCATGGATGATTACTTCCTTCCAGAAGTAGCTCAGGACCTGTGGGACAGGTATGCGCAGGTGTCTGGGCTTGGCCACACCTGTGGCCGGGGGTTGCTGTACAGTGGGAGGCAGAGCAACCTGAGTGAGCCATCCTGGCTCCAGCAGGCGCTGGAGTGACCTGGGCCCATCCTCCCCCTGTCTCCCATTCTCATCCTGCCATCTGCACGATGGGGGCCTGTGACACTGCACTCCCCACTTGCTCAGCTAGCTCCTAGCTGCACACAGACCTCTCTGCACTGGTCCCACCCGGTGGGCCCGCTGGCATTTGGCGCTGGAGAATTCTTTGATGCGAGGATGTGGTAGGGTGGCAAGCAGCAGTCCTGGCCTCTGTCTACCAGATGTCAGGGCACCCCCCCCCCCCCCCCCGCCAGCCATCACCAAGAACCCTCTGCCTGTGCCTGGCGCTCTGCAAGCCCCAATCAACTCTCCTTTGTGCTCATCTCTCAGTGGAACAGAACAGCACATTGACCGAACTTAAGCATTCGATTGCCAAGAATAAAAATCTCCAGCATTTGAACCGTCCAGGTAGACGTCCGGCTGCTTTGCCCTCACCCCGGCCCCTCGGAGCAAACACCCAAATGCCAATGCCTCCCTCTAAGACCTTTTCATTTCGGTCGTAGGAAAGCGGTGTTGGAACGCCGGCGCCGAGGCACCTCGGGCGGTTTTATTGGCTCTCTGCCTCCTCCTCCGTGCTCCTCTTTCTTCCCGCCATGCCATGGGCGAGAGACAAGCCCGAGCCCGCAATTAACGAGCCGCCTTCCCCGGGGCGCAGACCTCACCCGCATCCCTCATTTCGCGTGGAGCCCGGGAAAGATGGGATTCCGTGTGAGCACGGATTCATTCATGGGCACGTAAAGACTAAACCCTCAGGGCTAAACTTGGAAAACGACTGAATTAATCACTTAGGATCTGCATTCGGGGCACATTATCATAATATTGATATAATACACACACTGTTCTTTGCTTATTTCTATATTGAGTGAGACCCTGCAGCAATTTTGAAGAAACTTGAGCCTCACGCACCTGGCTAAACGTTCTCTCTCTCTCTCTTTCTCTCTCTCTAAATAATCCAAGGTCTCCCAGTTTTTGAGGATCAGCCTAAAATGAGTTACAGTCACCAGAACATTTTTAAGGAGGGAAATAAATTAGAGTGGTAATAATCATAACAATTATATAATAAATGTTAAGAATCCTAAGTTCCCCGGTGTACTTCATAACTTTATGTTGGCGACAGTGGCGGGGGGTGGGGGCGGGGGGCGGGGGGGGGCATGGAAATTCCATCATCCGCATCTGGTGACATCATTAGGCTGAAGCGGTAGGACCGGGTTCTAAATTCCAAATGTCACCAAGGTGCTGAATGAGGTGGCACTTCAGCTCGCTCGGCTGCGTCTGCTGCGCTTGGGTTATTAAAGTCAGCGTTTGCAAAATGAATCTAGGATTTCATGAACGTTTCTAGATTGACAATCTCTCTCTCCTCTCCTCTCTCTCTTTCTCTCTCTCTGTCTGTCCCCACCCCCAAGGTGGCCCCAGCTGGAAAAACCATCTAGATGCCCCCCACTCACAGTAATTCCTCCGTATCCAGCTGCAGACGGAAGAAAAATAGGTCTGCAAGTAGGGATGACAGATTGTCCCCAAACAAGGACCTTCCAGGAAGCCCCACTGACCAGCGAGCATAGTAACAGCCACTTCCCTGTGTGCTGGGGTGTAGGGTTTGGTCTGGAATCCTTCCAGCAGGGGCACCGAAAGAAAAGGACTCAACCCTGTCAGCTCAGACGCAACTCATCTCAATGCTAGCCATGCTCCTGGGTCGGGGGCTGCCTTGTCTCACTCTTCCTGTGTGATGGACGAGTATCAAAGACCCATTTTACATATGTGAAAACTGAGGCCCAGAGAGCATAAATCGCTCGCTGCCCAAGGTTGCAACAGCTCTGGGCAGGAGAAGTAGATCAGACCCAGAGCTGGGTGACCCCTGAACACACACTCTTGACCTTCAGGCTGTGTTCCTAAGGCAAGATGCAGGGAGCTTTCTGTACGTCAAGGTGGAAAACCTCTTTTGTTGGGAGTCACTGCTGCCTGGGTGACCAGGCTGGAAGATCCAAAGGGGAGCCCGCACCCAGCCGCCCCACCCCTTCCCAGAATGTGGCCAATGGGCCATCGCGGACGCCTTCTCCCGTGTTCTGCGCCCCCAGTTTGGGTCTGGTATTGTCCAACTGCACAGGAGCCCTAACTCTGTGGTCGAAGCCCAGCCTACCGTTAGAGGGTCCTAGGTTTGCTTGTTTGTTTTTAAGATTTTATTTATTGATTTATTTAAAAGGCAGAGAGAGAGAGCGAGCGAGAGCACACTTCCATCTGCTGGTTCACTCTCCAAATGGCCACAACAGCCAGGACTGGGCCAGGCCAAACCAGGAGCCAGGAGCTCCATCTGGGTGTTCCCCAGGGTGGCAGGGCCCAGGTCCTCGAGCCGTCTCCCTCTGCCCTCCCAGGTGCATCAGCAGGAAGCCGGCTAGGAAGCAGAGTGGTGGGGACTTGAACCTGTGCTCTGCTATGGGATGCAGACATGGCAGATCCCTGACTGCCCTCCAGCCAGCCAGCTGGTCCTGAGCCAGGGCTCCACTCCTGCACATCCTAGTTCACCCACGTGGGAAGGATTGTAGCCAGCTCGCTGCTAGCCCAGGCTGTGCCCGTGTGCAAGTAGTGGGAGGCACTCCTTCCTCGGGTGACCTTACTTCCCTGTGGAAATTCGTCGTAATACACTGATGTCATTCAAACAAGACACTTTACTGCCACCTTCTGGAAAACTGTTGTAATAAATTTACAGCAATGTGAAAGGGAGCAAGGAGAGATGGGAATGCCACCCCTTTTGTGCAGTGCAAGACCTGCACAACTGTGCATGGTTGCCCTGAGAATTCCTCACGGGACTGCTAGGGAGAAAACATGGTGCTACCCGCTGAGTGTTGCTTTGCACTTTGGTAGACACGGCACACGGGCCCTTGGCAAAGGCTGGCTGCTCTGGCAAGTTCTGGCTGATTCTCTAGCCAAGGGACACTCACTGAGAAATCTCACATGGCATCCCGTCTCCGGAACGATGTCTCTCGGCTAGTCTCGGCCCCTCTCTCAGCACTTATCTCTCTCATCCTCAGGCAGCCGAGCGCTCTGGCTGTCCTGGACAGCATCTCTCAGCTCCTGCGTGTGTCTCCTCTCTTGTATCCTGGCCAGAAGAGAGAATAGAGAAAACTTGCTGAGCTGGCTCCAAAAACTGTCTGGTATTTCTTTGATGCTTTGAATCCCTGAGACTCCCTGAGCCGCTCTGGCTTTGCCAAGCGTTTAGCGCATTCCAGCTCTGCCTGCTCAGTAGGTGCCTGGAACAGGTCAAGAACACGGCATCGAGGGGTTGACAAAGACCTTGGTTTGAATCCTGTCTCTGCGAACTTGAACTTGGGCAAATCACTCAACTTTGCTGTGCGGTTCCTTCACAGGTGGAAAGGAGCGACTGACAAGTCTGTTGCACGGATTTGCGGAGGGAAGACGAAAAGAGACAGCATGTTGTCTCTGAAGTATCACTAACAACAGGGCACCATAGTTCAGATTGCTTAAAAGGTGATTTATTGGGGCCAGCGCTGTGGCGTAGGGGGTAAAGCCGCTGTCTGCAATGCTGGCATCCCATATGGGCGCCGGGTTCTAGTCCTGGCCGCTCCTCTTCCAGTCCAGCTTCCTGCTATGGCCTGGGAAAGCAGTGGAAGATGGCAAGTCCTTGGGCCCCTGCACCTACGTGGGAGACCCGAAAGAAGCTCCTGGCTCCTGGCTTCAGATCAGTGCAGCTCCAGCCATTGCAGCCAATTGGGGAGTGAACCAGCAGATGGAAGACCTCTCTCTCTCTCTCTCTCTCTCTCTCTCTCTCTTTCTACCTCTCCTTCTCTCTGTGTGTAATTCTGCCTTTCAAATAAATAAACAAATTATTTTTAAAAAGCAGTTGCAGTTCATTCTGGGGGAGGTGGCCTCTCCTCTCAGAACCGTCCACGCTCCCAGGGTCCTTAAGCGTCTTCATGTGCAAATGCTGGAATGTTGACATTGGCCGCTGTGAACGAATGACGCTTCCTCCCTAGGCCTCAGTTTCTCCATCTGTAAAATGGGAAGAAAAGATCATTTCTACCCCTGGGGCTTTGCTGGGAGGTTGCAGAGGTCGTGCTTAGCCACGTGTCCGCCTTGATGAACCGCGCCGATTCTTAGTCTCTTATTAGAGGCCATTGCATCAAATCGAGGCCAAAAAGCATTTCAGAAAACTGCTTTCTTGAAGAGGTTCTGGCTCTTCTTTTCCATGAAAACAAAAACAAAAATACCCCACGGAGGCCAGAGTCTTGGGCCACACAGTAGGCTGGATTCAAGCTCCCAGGAACAAGATCCAGGTCCCCTGACCCCGTGTCAGATGGCCCAGCCTCCCTGTTGTCCATCACTGTCAACGGTGTCACATCCGAGGCCAGGCACACAGAGTTCTCCCTTGCCCTGATCTGACCTGGGGCTCCCACAGTGCACCCCTAAAATACCACCCCTAAAATCTCCTCTGTCCCCTGCTCTCCTGCGGTTGCTTCTCCCCCAGTCCTCCGCCGTGCTCCGGCCCCCACGTTTCCAAGCCAAGTTTTGGGGTTCAAGGGCCTGGGAAGACAGGGGCCAGAGCCAGGCTTTAGAGGCCCCCATCTCTCAGCCAGCAAGATGAATAAAACGTGAATGCCATTTATTAAATCAGAAATACTGCAAAAAGAAGACTTCAGCAGGGGCATTTGAAACCAAGCAAGGATCAGTAGCCAGGAGCACCCCCTCGGAGCCACGAAGTGAGACCGAGTTCTGCCCCACTCCCCAGCCTTACGCCCGGCCGGCAGGGCCACAGCCACTAGCGCCCGGTCTCCCCCTCCCCGCAGAGGTGAGCTGGGGTGACGGGCGCGTGTTTGGAGGGCTGGAGCCAGCGGAAGGGACTTAGGCGGCCCCTTCCAACTTTGCTCCGTGTTCCCAAACTCCTTGATCAATAAAACAGGAGTTAGGTCTCGGCTCCAAGAGCTCCTCTCTGTCTTCCAGTTTATGACCCTGGCTACGTCGCAGCCTCTTCCAGCGGCCAGAACAGCTTCCTCAAATACCTGAGGTCGCAGCACCAGGTAGTAAACAGATCTGCGCACTGCTTGAGGCGGCCCCGGGCCGCGCCGTCAGGGTGCGCAGCGCTCTGCTTCCCACTCCTCTGGTGCCCTCCTTTGGAAGGAAAAAGCCAGGGGCAGGGGGAAGCAGCAGGAAAAGGAGTTGCCCGCCAGGCTCTGGCTGTGGCTTCGCCCTCCCCAGAGAGGGAAGAACTTCGAATTCCAGACCCGGAATCCTTCCACCTTCACCCCCACCTTTTTTTTTTTTTTTTTTGAAATTGATCGATTCTATCCAGGAGCTTCAAATCGAAACCAGGAGAGGGGCTTTGAAATGTCAAAGAAAAGTTGCAAAAGGAAAAAAGGGGTAGGGGGAGGAGGAGGAGGAGGAGGAGGAGGAGGAGGAGGAGGAGGAGGAGGGGAGGGAGAGACAATCTAGGGGGGTGGGCAAGCAGAGGTCTTCTTGCAACTGAGAACCCCGCCAGCTAGGCTCATCACACTTCTTAACCTTTTCAGCCCTCTCGCGGGCGGTGGTGAGCTCTTGGAAAATCTGAGCGACCGATCAGACCAGCTCCCTGTAAAAACGCCCTCCTGGGACTGGCAGGCCCGCAATTTCAGGAGGCTCCAGTGGAACAGCTTTTGCGCAACTTGGAGAGGTTTTTGCAAAGGCTCCACTCAGCCATTTGCATTGGAATTGGGCCATTTGCAATTTTAATTTCGGAGCAGTCCTGTTTGCCTAGAGTCCTTTTGCCTGAACAGTTCTTCAAAAATAAAATACAGCCGGCTACGTTCTGGGGAGGGTGAGAGCTGGCAGATGGCTGCTGCCAGCCGGGGGGCATTGGGGTGGCTCTGGACAAGGGAACCCCAGTGTGCTGGGGACCCCACCTGCGGCCCTGAATCCAGCGGGGCCACCTGGTCATCCTCAGGGTGTCAGCCCCCAGGGCATTCTGTGGGGAGGGGGCCAAGTGAGTTTCTGGGCTCGCTCCCCCTCTTCCCTTTAGGAAAAGCTGTGGGAAGACCCCCACCTGGTGCACAAAGCTGCCTCCTTAGGCGACGGGCCCTGTAAAAGGGCTGAGAAGTACAGATGCCCAATCTGAGCCTCCAAAGATTTTAGGCTTCAGGAAGAACCTCCTTGGAATTGTTGCTAAAGGCTGCTTTAAGACTGATGGCCAGGTGTGCTGGGGCCTGGAACAAACAGGGATGCTGATCCCATCAAAGCCTTACAGCAGGGTGGGCGGCTGGCAGAGCCCTTAAGCCACCACGTGGGGTGCTCGCATCCCATGAGAGAGCCTGGGTTCGTTGCTGGCTCCAGTCCTGATTCCAGCTTCGCACTCCTGCACACCCTGGGAAGCAGCAGGTAGTGGCTCAAGGTCACCTAGGAGACCTGGATGGAGTCCCGGGTTGCTGGCCCTAGCCTGACCCAGGCCCCGCCATGGTGGGCATTTGAGGAGTGAACCGATGGATGGATGTTCTCTCTCTCTCTCTCTCTCTGCCTCTCAAATAAGTAAGTTAAAACAATATTTTACACCTGCTGAGCTCACTCTGCTCCACCCTCTCTGGCACAGCCACTGCGTGGGGAGGAAGGCACAGAGGGCGCACAAGGTTCTGAGCCTCTGGGGGCAGCTTTGAGAGGCTTCCCAGCTTAGGAAAGACGTAGAGTACATCAGAGAGAGATATACAGCGATAGACCATCCAGGAGGACAGGGACAGGAGACAGGAGCAGATGCTTGCGAACGCCAGAGACACGGAGCTACCGAAACAGAAGCTGAGGAGCGAACTAGGCAAGAGGTGCAGAGTGGGACGTCCTGGGACGGTGTGGCCCTCTGCCCCCGTCCAGGGATGCCAGGTGGCCAGGCTGGCACGAGACGGCCTCATGACCCCAAGGCAGCTACCAGTCCCTGGAATTGGTCCAGCCACGCACCCACCTTGTGCCATGAGCCCAGCATTCCCACGTGGGACCTGGGAGAAACGTCCCAGTCTTTCTTGGCTGCTGAGTGGAGGAGGACTTGGAGCAGGGTTGGTGGCTCGCTGGTGGACACTCAGCTGACCCAGCGTGGAAAGAAGCCACCAACTGCTCAGCCCCTGGGGATCCCACACGGCTGCCAAGAAGGCCCTTTGGGAGGGTGGTGGCTGGCGTCCAGAGACTGCCTTCTCTCTCATGGTGAGACTCCCTCCGAGTCACTGTCTCCAGCCTGTGGCTGAGGCTCGTGCTGTGTCTGAGAGCAGGCTGGTGAGGATCCTATGAGGACAGCACGGAGCTTCCAGGTGCAGGTGGGACCAGCTGAGCACCTGGGCCAGGGCGGGAGGAAGCCCCTATGTGGTGCCCCCTCCAACCCGAGGACACCCATACAGTTCCCAGGGGCCAGGTCCCTGGGCGGCTCCACGCAGAGGGGAAATCAGAATTTGTGATCTCGCCTGCTCTTGAGAGCCCAGCCACACTCCTGTTAAAAATCCTGTTCCGGAGACCGGCGTGGTGGCGCAGCGGGTTAAGCCACCACCTAGGATGCTGGCATCCGATATCAGAGTCTGGTTTGAGCCCAGCTGCTCTGCCTCCAAGCCAGCCTCCTGCTAATGGGCTGGGAAAGGCACAGAAGATGGCCCAAGTCCTTGGGAAACCCAGATGAAATTCGGGACTCCTTGCTGTAGCCCAGCCCCAGGGAGAGGGGCTGCTGGCTGGAACAGGTGCCGCTGGCCACTTGCACTTCCCTAGGGTGAGATCCTGGACTCAATAGCGGGAGAAGATGCTTCTCTGAGGTGTCGCCGGGGGAGGAAGGGTCGGAGCCACCAGCACTTTCCAGAAGTGAGAATTTATTCATCACCAGGCGTCTGTGGAGTTGGCACTTTTACCTGGGCACTTCCGAGCAGGGTCTTCTTTAGGGACTCACTGCCAGGTAAAGCGGGAGTGGGCGATCAATGAACCACCTGAAGCCCGTAGTTACAGCGGGGCTACGAGAGACAGGCGGGCGCTCCGAGCGCTCAGGGGCCCTCAGAATATTCACAGGATGCTACCTAGGCTCTCCCTCCCCCAGCCAGGCTGTCTTGGTTCTGGTCCACCCATCCCTGGCCAAGAGAGAGTGGCGGAGCCAGGACTGGATGTGGGTTCTCTGGACAGCCCTCCTGTCCCTCCCAGACCTTCTGAGATGAAAGAGCCAAGTCCCTCCCCAGGGCGAGTTATAGAGTCGCCTGCGCTGGAGAGGGTGGGCCCCCGGGCAGCCTGCGGAAGGCTTGGTTCTGCCCACAGTGCTGCTGGTTCACAGCTCCAGGGGTCTGACCTCCAGTGAGGGCAGTGGAGAGCAGACGCAGGCAGAGGGAGGGCGCTTGGGGACGGGGAAGCCACGGCAGAGAAGCAAGGAGCACACTCTGCTTGTGTCCCCACCCCTCCCTCGGGAACCTCCTTCCAAAAGCCTAGAGATCTCCCATAGGGCCCACTCCTAATGTCCTAGATGGTTCCACTCCTAACCCCTTAGCCATTAGCATAAGGCTGTGGGGACTAAGCTCTCCCCCCCCCCCCGCCCCCCACAGGCTTCTATCCTAACAGCCCTAACAGGTGGAGGTGAAGGAGACCTCCAGGCGTGGACTTTGCTCTCAGGCTCCTGGCTCTGCCCCTGAGCCCCCCCTCCCAGGAAGAGCACAAAGGATCTACAGGGATAGAGCGAACTGGCTGACCTGGCCCTTACATTGTGGGGCCGGGGACAAGACTTCAAGTTCAGGTCCATGCACTAGGTCTTGAGCACTTCAGTTTCCTCTTTGACATGAGCAGCTTGGTGCATCCCAGCTTTGCAAGCTCAAGTTCCATTCGTATCCCCTCTGGCAAGTGGCTGCTTCCCAGCAAAGCCTCCGGCTTAGGGTTGAGTGTGAGGATTGGGGTGTTTCTCCCCCTGGGATGGACCCAGAGAACAGGACCATGCGGGGTCTGGGTGAGGGCTTGAGTCCATTTGGGCAGAAGTCTCAGTTTGTGGGTACCAGGGGCTTGGAGGTACTGACCACGGGGGAGGTACTCCCCTGCCCACTTCCAGCCATTAGGAGAGCTCCACAGTGGGAAGAGAGCCAGAGTAAAACCCCTTAGAGCCAGGAGCGTCCCACCCAAGACCAGGACGAGCCCGAGCCACAGTGCTGGGCCCCCAGCCCCTCGCTCCTGCACGGCCCGCTCACAGAGCTCATCCCTTCTCCGGGTCCTGGCGTGCCCAACCCCAGCCCAGTTTCCTCAGGGAGAAAATTTCTCAAGAAACTCAATCTGCTGTGTTCAGAATTATGGGTTATTCTTGGCGACGTCCTTGTCCTTGCCGTGGTGCGAACACAGACCTCCACACAGAGCAGAGCCGACTGTGCCTGAGTGCCACAGGCTTTGGGACGGAGCCGGGGAGGCTGAAAACCTTCCAGGCCAGGACCAAGGAGGAAAAATGAGCAGGCAGGAGCAACTCTGGAGGAAAACCCTCCTTTGGTTCTCACTTCCTGCAAAGACGCGTCTGCCTGGCCCCGCTCTGCACACCTCTCTGCCTCCATTCCCCCCTGCACAGTGGAGCTGGGCTCCCGGAGGCTGCACAGTGCACACCTGCGCCTCCTGGCACCCTCCCACTAGCTGCAGGCTCTGCTGGGCGTGTCTGCGCCTCTGCCAGTCTCCTTGCGGCTTCCGTGGCTGTGTATGCACTCAGGGGCCTGAGCTGTGTTTGGCCCGGGAGGGATCTGAACCACCTCACACGAGAGGAAGGATGATCAGGGACCAGTGCTGTCGCTGTGTCTGCATGGCCACATCGCTGCTAATAGCCCTGCCACGAAGCAACCTTAATATCCCCCATCCACATGGAACAGATGGATGACAACATGGGCACACTGACCTGCTCTTGCTGTTGTCTGAAGAGTGAACCAACAGATGGAAGATCTCTCTCTCTCTCTCTCTCTCCCTCTCTCTCTCTCTCTCTCTCTCAAATAAATAAATTATTTTAAAATAGAATACTATAGGGACTGGTACTGTGGAGTGGCAGGTTAAATCTCCACCTGAAGCACCAGCATTGCATATGGGTGCCGGTTCGAGTCCCAGCTGCTCCACTTCTGATCCAGCTCCCTGCTATGGCCTGGGAAAGCAGTAGAAGATGGCCCAAGTCCTTGGGTCTCTGCACCCACGTGGGAGAGCCGGAAGAAGCTCCTGGCTCCTGGCTTCAGATCAGCACAGCTCCAGCAGTTGCAGCCATCTGGGGAGTGAACCAGCAAATGGAAGACCTCTTTGTCTGTAACTCTGCCTCTTAAATAAATAAATCTTTTTTTAAATAAAAAGTAGAATCCTATACTGCAGGGAAAAAGAATGAAATCTTTAAAGCCACATACCAAAGTGGAGGAGCATGAACAAGTGTAATAGTTCATAAAAAAAATAAAGCCAGACTCAAGAGGGTACTTCTCATTAGGAGTCATTTTACACTTGAACTTGAACTATGGTTTGTCTGCCCCTTCTTCCTGCAGGGAAGAGAATTAAACGGGGCGATACCTCTGGTGTAGGGACTTCATGGCCCAGCGGCAGCGCAGGCGGAGGGGAAAGCGCTCTGTGGCTTGGGAACTCCTTGTGTTGCAGCCCGCACCATGGTCCCCCGGAGCCCATTACCGTCTGAAGCCCAATCTCAACCACGCCAAGAAAGGATATTTAAGAGTTTGGCTCCTCCACCTTTAGATGCTTCCTTTTAAAATCAATTTTAAAGCAACAAAAACAAGAGTGTTACAGTTCCCGCCCCGCCTTTCAAGAGCCCACAGTGAGTGAGATGGTGCAGGCAGCACCCCTGGATCGCAGCTTGCCCGGCGCGGTTCCCCCGACAAACCTTTGAAGTGAAGCTCTGGACCCGGGCTCGTGTCTGCGTTCCCCTCTGTTTTCTCTCTCGTTAACCGTCCTCAGATGCAGGAGCCAGACGAAGCCTCGTGCACAACCAAATTATCTGTGTTCCACATGTTTGCTTCGGAATAGCCAAATAAAAGGAAACGGAACCCGCGGGGCACAGACCCCAGACCCGGCTTTTATTACCTGCCGGGAACACACGTCTCAGCCCCAGGCGAGGGGTGCCACCCTGGGAAAGCGCCCATCCTGTCCCCCGGTTCCAGGCCACTCTGAAGTCCCCATCAGCCTCGCCTGATCCTAGGAGAGAGCTGGAAGTTTCTCTGCCAGAGGGCAGGCTCTAGTTAAGACACTGAGTCCAGAAATAGCTCCATTCAGGATCCTAAAGTGGGTTTTCCTACACCTTTCACTGCTGCACCTGCTTGCTTGCATCCGGCCTTTTCTATCAGTCGCGGGCGCATTGGTTATGTTGCCTGGGGGTTAGCCATTCTAGGAGAGGGGACAGTCCCCAAATGGTGCATGTCGGACCCTTCCAGAGGCCCCGTGAGACCACATCATCTGGTGCTGTCACCCGTGTGTGAGTGTAGGTGTGACCTGTGGCTGCACAGCCATGAGGACTCCTGCCAGGGCATTTCTCAGTGTGTCCTCACTGGTAGGGGAAGTGTCCCCGTGTCTGTCTGCGCATGCGTGCAAGAAAACCTCACAAAGTTTGTGGGAAATCAGAACTGAAATATAAGTTTATTGGGGTACAAAACAGTTTTTGGAAATCCATGCACGAAGGGTCTTCAGTTTTGCTTTTGGAAAATGCACATTACTCGGAAAAATAGGCATGAATTCCGAAAAGGGTTTTTGCGACAAAGCAAACTTACCTTTCAATTCCATTTTCCACCTAACTCTTTGAAGGACTCTCATCTATTTTTATCATTAGCTACGTAGGCATGCGTGTGTTGTGTGTGTATAAACTTTTTTTTTTTGACAGGCAGAGTGGACAGTGAGAGAGAGAGACAGAGAGAAGGGTCTTCCTTTTACTGTTGGTTCATCCCCCAATAGCTGCTGCAGCCGGTGCACCGCGCTCATCCGATGGCAGGAGCCAGGTGCTTCTTCCTGGTCTCCCATGGGATGCAGGGCCCAAGCACTTGGGCCATCCTCCACTGCACTCCCGGGCCACAGCAGAGAGCTGGCCTGGAAGAGGGGCAACTGGGACAGAATCTGGTGTGCCAGCGCCGGAAGGCGGAGGATTAGTCTATTGAACCGCGGTGCCGGCCGTGTGTATAAACTTTTAGAAGTCATTAAGCATTATGTCAAAAAGGCATATGACAGAGAATTGGGGGGGGGGTGAACAGATTATTTAAATAAAATGGGGTCAGAGAAATTCTCTCTAAAGAAGTATTTTTTTTAAAAAGATGTATTGAGATATAATTTCCATACATTGAAAGTCTTCCTTGACAACTATGTAGTTCAGTCCATCGACTGATTCATGCCTCAGATGCCTGGGCTGGGCCACATGGAAGCCAGGGACTGGGAGCTCATCCCAGGTCTCCCACGTGGGAGGCAGGGCCTCTACCATCTGAACCCTCATCTCGTGCCTCCTGGGTGTGCACCGGCAGGAAGGTGCATTGACATGGGAGGCAGGTGTCCCAAGCAGTGGCTTAACTTTTTCTCCAAACGCCTAGACTCAGGTCAGTGAGCTTTGACAAGTGAATTCTGTCGGCTAACTACCACCACAGTCAAGGTATAGGACATTCCCAAAGCTCCTCTGAATCCCTACCGAGTCAATCTTTTTTCTACTACCCCCAGGCACCCCGCCCCCACATCTGCTTTCTGTCCGGTGGTGTTGTTTAGGATAGAACATCTTTTACCACTTGGCTTGATGTACTTGGCTCACCGGTGTTGTGGCAAGAGCCTCCAGTCCGATCCCCCTCCAGGCTGTGTGGAACCCTGTGGGAGGGGCTCCCCATGGCTGGTTTGCCCATCCCCAGTTGCTGGCTGTTGGAGCTGTTTCCATTTTGGGGCCCTTGTGAACATAGCTGTTACAAATGTCTATGCACCTGTCTGCTCTCTTGGGTAAAGACTTGGGAGAGGAATTGCTGGCTCATAGGGTTGCTGGCTCATAGGGTAGCTTGATAAGAAGCTGTCCCACTGGTTTCCAAGGTGGCATGACCATTTTGCAATCATTCTAGGTCTGATGAACGCTTCAGTTGCTCCACATTCTGGTCAACATCGGTGTTGTCAGCGTCTTCGGTTGTGGCTCTTCCAGTGCGTGCAGAGTGCATTTCCTTGATGGCGATCGTGTTGAGTGTAGCTTTATGGCCTTACTGGCCATTATTATATCAGACATGTAACTTTAATGCTGTATGTTTCACATATATTATAATAACCTATTAAGCATATATGGTTATATGTACATAATTGTTACAATTTGTAACACATAGTATACAAGACATTTGGTTTAAATTTTTAAAATTAATTAATTTGAAAGGTAGAGAGACAGACTGGCAGATCTTCCATCTGCTGGTTCACTCCCCGAATGCCTGTCATTGTCAAAGCCAGGAGCCAAGAACTGAATCTGAGCCTCCACATGGATTCCAGGGATCCACCTGTGCCGTTGCTACTGCTGGCTCCAAGGATGCACCTCAGTGGGAAGCTGGAATGAGGACCGGAGCTGGACTCGAACCCAGACACTGGAGTACGGGATGCAGGCTTCCCAAGCTGTACCTTAATCATGCACTGAATGCCCGACCTTATATAAAACACTGAAACTGAGGCTGAGTTATGAGAGAAGAAGTCATGGGAGAAGGAGGCAGAGGAGGACGGTTCCAGGTAGAGGGACCAGCAACCGCAAGTGCTCTGAGCTGGGAACCTCAATGGATGCTCGAGGAGCAAGAAGGGCTGGCACAGGTGCACCCTTGTGAGGGAGGATGGCGTGAGGAGGGAGGGGAGGCAGGCATGGATGCAGGACCAAGCACTAGCAAAGAAAAGACTGGAGTCCTCCAGGTACTGCTGGTGCATAGCAGAGCATCCCGGGGCTTTACACAACAACTCTTCCATTCTGGCCCACAGATTCTGAATGTTGGGGTTTACTGGGGCACTTTCAAGCCTGCTCACTTGCTGCTCCACAGCATCTGTGATGTGCTTGGGGAGGCTGCAAATGGTGAGGAGATGGATGGCCGGAGCTGTGTATCTTGTGCCTAGATCAGGACCCACTTGGAAGCTGGGCTCTGCTGGGATGCTCAGCAGAGCACCTGTCCTTGGCTTCCTCTTGGAACTCAGCTTCCTGGCGGCCTCAGAAGGGTCAGGCTTTTCCCAGGGAGGCTTCCAGATGCAAGCTTCCAGGGGCGCAAGGCTGAAGAGGGATTGACTCCCAGGCCCTCGCCTCAGAAGTCACACAGCATCAGCTCTGCCACCTTCTGTTCTAGCAGCAGTCACAGATCCACCAGCTGCAGGAAGAAGGAAACCCAATGCTAGACTGGGGTCTGGCAGGACCACGCTGGAGAGGGAGACTGCAGGGTGGAAGATACTGTTGCGGCTGCCTTTGGGATACAGAATCTGCCGCAGAGCAAGGCCTGGGATGCATACAGCTTGTTCTCAGCAAAAGCTTCTGGGGGTGATGAACAAGCACGTCAAAGCAGAAGGCCCAGTCCTCGGACTGGAGGAATCCCTAAGGCAAATGGGGGAGACGAGCATGCAAATAGAAACCATACTGTTGGTCCTGCAGCGTGTGTCTCGTTAAGCAATGAGGTCCCTGGGAAACAATGCACATTGCCTGGGAGGTGGTGAGGGGCTTGGGCTCTGGGGAATGCACAGGAGTTTATCAATTGGGCAGAAGCAGAGAGGTATTAAAAGGAAGGGCATGATCTAAGACATTTGCTGGGGAAGGGGGAGTTGGGGGGAGGTTGGAGAAGAGACTGGAAGGGCAGGCTGCATGCGCCCAGGCAGGACGGCACTCTAGATGAAGGCTGGGGAGCTGGACTTAGTCATACAGGCAGTGGGATTCAGAGCTGTGAGCAGGTACTTGCCATGGACTCTCGGGGGGTTGGGATGTTGGCTGGACTGACAGCTGCAAGTACAGAAACCAGCAGGGAGGCTTGTTATGTAGCAGCTCAAGAGAGAAGTGACTGGGCGTATGCCACGCCTGGAGAGAATATGGGCGGAGTCAGGAGATGTCCCTAGCAGGGGTCTCCAAGAGAGGGGAGGGGCTGAGGGAAAGGAGGGTGCTCCTCCCCTGGGCAGCTGGGGTCTCACAGTCCTCAGCCTGGGCTGAGTCCCCTGGGGAAGCTTTTCCAAGCGGGAGATGCTCAAGCTCCCAGCTAAATCGAATCAGATGAACTCTGGGCTGGGCATAGGGCATGGGTGGCTCTTCAAAGGTCTGCGGGGATCCATGACATTCAGCAGAGCACTTGGAGAATGCTGGTGTGGGCAGCGGGGACCAGCAGCTTTGGTCTTGGATATGCTAGGCTCCGGATTTGAATCCGTCCATAGGGCAGGGTTTCACAGCAGGGAACTAAGAGTTCATTTATGAAAAGAGATTCAATCACTTCTCCCAGAGGGGATGCACTATGCTTGAAAACCCACCCCCTCCTACACACAGAAAAACAGAAAAACCCGTCCAGACACAGAACTGCGGGATCCCCACAGTGGTCCTGCGAGCTGAGGAGTTATGATGGTCCCCATTTGGCAGAGATGGAAATGGAGGCTCACATAGACCAAAGTTACATGGAGGAAAAGTAAGTGATGGAGCCCAGAGCCAGACCCAGGTGCTCTGGTCTCAGATGGGTCAGGGAGTCCCTGGGTAACAACTTGACCTTGGGACCTCCTGCATGTTTGCATACACTGAATGGATATTATGATGGCTGCTGTGTTGTTAGCACGGTTAAAATGAGTGCCCACATTGAATCCCGACCGGCTGTTTCTCCCGCCTCTGTTGCAGAGTGCGTATGCTCCTACCTCCTCAGGACCCCCGCCCCCCAACCAACCCTCACCATTGCCTTAGCATTTGCACAGCGCTCCAGCTCCAAAGGCCTCTGGAACTACAGCAGAGCCTCCACAGCAGAGCATAAAACAAAACCAAATGCTCACTCCCCTCCCTCGCCCGAGTATCTGTCAAAGCCAGTGGAGAAATAAAAACCAGAATCTCCAAACAATACACTTCCCCACAGATAATAAATAAAATCTCCAAAGGGAGGGAGGGGGAGCGAGCGAGCAGTCCCACAAAGGCTGGGGGGCTTGGGGGAACCCAGGCACGGCGTGCATCGGGCCAAACAGCTACTAGCAGACCGCGAGTAAGGAACCAATTGAGATAAAAAATGGACGTCCACATTACATCTGCCGTGCGCACGTGAAGTGTGCAGAGCCAGGCAGGGAATGTGCTCCTCGTCGGCTCCCCTTTGCTCTTTTGCACACAAATAAGCACACATGTTGCCTCGCATGGAGCTGGGGCTCCATAAATTCTGCTGCAATGCGTTCAAGAATCAAATATTCATTTGCGAATTTTTCCGAGGTCACACGTTTATGGGCAATTGCTTCTCTCCTCTCACAACCGTGGGTGGAATGTTTGTAAAAACTTTTTGTATTTATTGCATGCAAGCTGCCCAGCTTGCCTGTGTGTTGCACAGGGAGGAAGGGCCCAAAATGAACCAACCAAAGTGGCAACCGGAGACCTTTCTGGGGACAAGAGGAAGGGAGTGTGGTGTTCCAGCTTGTATTTCTTCAATTTTTAGACTGATAACACTTTTCTAGGGGGCAGGGTGTGACTTTTTTTTTTTAAGTATTTGAGTAGATCTCCAAACTCTGCAGGAGGTTCACGATGGCTTTTAGCTGAGGGGGTCTTGGGCATACATCCACCCGCAGTTTCGCTCGTAGACTTGGCTACCAAGGTCCCTCTTGGAAAGCCAGTCCCCTGAGTCCCCCTCTGCCCTTCCTTCAGCCATGGCCTTTTGGTAGGTTGAGGAGACTCCTGCCCACCCCCTACCCCCATCCAGACCACCGCCTGGCTCAGGACCATGTGGTCAGCTCCTACTGATAGTGTGTACATGCATACCACGTGTCGCCAGTGTGTGTCTGTCTTGTGTCCCCCGAGCCCTTCGAAATGAACTCTCCCTGCAGCATCTCACGTGGGAGATGTGGCCTGCTTTCTTTGTCTGGGGAAGAGGGCCTGCTAGCCGGTCGTTTTCTGACATGGCTTCTATTTTTTGAGCCACCTGTCCCCGGGACGCGGCTCAGAGATGTCCGTGTGTGTGCGGGGCGGGCAGCAGGGGAGACGCTGCTCCACCAGTCACTGTGAAAGGCTGGAGTCAAGATCTTGGAGCTACGATGCTTCTGTGGCTTTGCATTTTTCTTTCTTTTTATCTAAAAGGTGGAGAATCAGAGGCAGACAGAGATCGCCCATCCTGTGGGTCACTCTCCAAATGTTCTCAACAGCCGGGGCCGTGGCCAGGCCAAAGCCGGGAGCCAGGAACTCCCTGGCTACTTCGCTGTAGGGGTTGGAACCCAGCTCTCTGAGCCGTCACCGCTGCCTCCCAGGGCAAGAAGCTGGAATTAGCAGCACAGCAGGGCTTGACCCCAAGCCCTCCAGTACGGGAAGTGGGTGTCCCGAGTGGTGTCTTCACCCCTGTAACAGACACCCATGCCCTGTTGCCCCGGTCCATGGCCAGAGCCCCAAGACTGCAGGCCTGCCTCACCGGATGCCTCCTTGACATCGTACTCAGCTGCCCAAAATGCAACACGCTCCAAGTGGAACTGATTTTCTTCCTTCCAAACCTGGGTGCCTTCTGGGCTCCTCTTCTCGGCCAATGGCAGCTCTGTGTGCCACATCTTCATTTTTCAAGCTTCTTCCTTCTCCATCAATCCAATACCGACAACAGAAACAGGACGCTTCCCTTTAGCAGACCATCTGCGCTGTTTGGGCAGGGTGCTACATCTTCATGGATAAACCCTCACTTCCTCCCCCGCGCCATGGCGAGGTTGATGCTGTTGTTGTCCCACTGTACAGATAAGAAAAGCTGAGGCTTAGAGAGGCGATGGGGCGTCCCAAGGATACATTCTGGCAAAACCCAGGTCCACCTGGTCAGTTGGATCTCTTCCTTCTGTCTCTGCGACTCTCTGCCCCCAGACGGCTCAGACAGAACTGGCCCGGTTTTCTGGGGGACGTCTTGAGCTTTGTCTCCACTCCGTCCGGTTGGAAGCTGTGGCTGACACGAGGTCCCCCTTGCAGGGCAAGGGGAGTGGGCTCGGAGGGAGAGAGAATGGATGGGGAGACTTCAAAGGAAAGGAAAACAATTATCGGGAAGTCTGTTTATAGAGCGAGTGAGTGATGGCGAGGGGAAGCGCCACGAAGCCAGAGAGGGCGGGGAGTGCCCGGTCCACGAATCCATCATCAGCCCCTTGTCATCTGCTGGCCGAGTTACGGGCCTTGCACCTTTGAACGTCTCCTCGTTCCCAACCTCAACCAGCGCTCGGCCCAAGCCGTGCGTGGTCAGACCAGGACCTGAGGGTCACTGGGGTCTCCTCCCCGAGGCCTGGGCCGTATAAGGTTCTGCGTCATTGCAAACAGCGGCAATGAGTGCTTTTGTGCCAGGCACTGTGTTCTCCTGGATATTTGGATCTTCTTATTTGAAAGGCAGAGGCACAGAAGGACAGACAGACAGACAGACAGATCTCGCATTCTGAAATGCCCACTAAAGCCAGGAGCCTGAAATTCAGTTCAGGTCTCCACATGGGTGGCAGTGACCGTTACCTGCTACCTCCCAGGGTGCAGGTTAGCAGGACACTGGAATTGGGAGTGGAGCCAGGGCTGAAACCCAAGCTCTCCGTACTGGACTACTGGACACGGGCTTCTCAATCCAGCATTTTATCTGCTCCGTCAGATACCCAGCCCCTTCCAGATGTCATCGGTCCTCGTGATGACCCTATGAGGAAGTTACCAGACTTTGCTCCATTTCATAGATGGGAAAACTGAGGCCCCGAGAGGGGAATCTGCCTGGGGTCACACAGCCAGAAAGAGGAAGAGCCAGGGAGAGTGTGAGGGCAGAGCCGAGCCGATCCCTGCCTGCCGCTGTCTCCTTGTAAAGAAGCCTCTGGGTCCTGAGTTCAAACCCAGCCACCCTGGGGCTCTAACTTTGAGACCTCTGCAAGCTGCTCTCTCTCTGAGCCTCAGTGGTTGCATCTGTGAATGGGGACAATAATGACATCTGCCTGCTGAGGCTCGGTGATGACTCTGAAATGTTCTATGTAAAGACGGGGCAGTTTGGCCTAGCGGTTAAGGCACTGCTTGGGACACCCACATCCATAGCAGAGGGCCTGGGTTTGAGTCTTGGCTCCACGCCTGATCCCAGCTCCCTGCTAGTGTAACCGCGGGAGGCAGCTGTGATGGCTGGAGCGATTGGGCCCCTGCTGGCCACATGGGAGACCCAGAGTGAGTTCCTGGTTCTTGGCTTCAGCCCGGCCCAGCCGTGGCTGTTGTGGATTCTTAATCAATCAATTGATTAACTGAGCAATAGTGAACTCAAAATGATCGATCAGCTGATTTTTTTTAATGAAAGAGAAGGAGACCTCCTTGTTAGCTCCTGTACCTGTTTCCCTCATTTTCCCACGTCGGGAGCTGCAGAGAGGTTGAGAGAGCCGGGCCGCGAGCTGACTGCTTCCCTCTTTTACAAGGTTTCACGAGAGCAGAGCACACAGTGCGTGTAGGCGGCAGCATTTTTTAATTTGCACCTTGAACTCTTTCAGGCACATAAAAGTGTAGCGAATAATATAATAAACACCCTGTCTTTAATGCCCGCTTACAGAGTAAAGCCTCCAGCAGCTGTTGGCACCTCCGAAGTAGCTCTCCTTAATTGCGTTCCCTCCCTTCCTGCTCCCGGGTAGCAACCGTCAGATGGGGAGGTGGGTCCTGTGTTTGCATCTCCACACTTTCACCCTGCATGGATGGACGCGCCCTTCGGCTTTCTATGGAACTGATTTGTATGGACAGTGGCTCTGGGTGATACTTTGCTGTCAGCAGTGTCCGGGAGAAGAGTGGCCAACGGCTAGCCCAGCGGGTCATTGTGACCGCCGCACCCATGACTCTCTGTCTGCGAGACACACACGCCGCAGTGGGAGACGCAGAGGACGCGGCAGCCTGCTATAGGACTGGATGGGAGAGCCTGATTGACAAAGTGACGGCTGCATTTCAACAAGGAAGACGCCGCCTGCCCTACATCTCATATCTAGGGTGGTGATCCCCCTGCTCCCCCACCCCCTGTCTCCTGGGTCCTCTCCGCCCTGGGCTGCCCTCCCAGGATGCTAGGGGTGGGCTCTCCTGCTCTTGGGACTGTGTCTGTGTGACCTGCTCCTGGAATGTGGCCACGGATGGGAGGCCATGTGCCAGGGATGGTGGGGCCCTCAGTGATGAGTCCAGGATGGGAACTGCTTGGCCAGACAGATGAGAATGGGGGGAGGGGCTTCTCTGTCAGTTCTGTGTCGCTTGCTTGGCTTCCCCAGGGGATCGGGTCACGGTGACTCTGGGTGTTCTCCACCAGCATCACACGGAAGACCTCTCCCTCTCCTGACACAGAGGGAGGAAGTGCGATTATAAAAGGCGCCATTTGCATTATTGTGAAATGCGAAAATAGAATTGTCACCTCTTTTAGTTTAGAAACACATGGTGCTTTCCACATCTTTGCGCACTTTGCCTGCCACAAAGGTTCTGAGACGGATCTGTGCCGACACGTGCATTTCTAGGTGGGCATTTCAAAGCCCTGTGGAGCATTCCTCGGACTGTACGCATTCAGAGAGCTGTGGACGGCCACGCTGGGAGCTCCAGGTTTTCAGCAGCATGCCCCACATCGCCATGAATGCTGTTGTGTAGGGCTCCCTGTGCACAGATGTAAGGTTTCTCCAGGGCCCGGAGCAGGTGGAGAACTGCTGGGTGGAGAAGTCCATGCATCTCAGAACTAACCGGTGCCATGGGTTTGTTCTCCCACACACTTATGTCATTGTATCCTGCCTCCAGCTTCCCGTTCATTGACAAATGGGAGGCGTTCTTTCTAGGATGCTGTGTGATCAAGTTGATGGCTAAGGAGTCCTATGTGTTGACAACTGAGCTAGAGAGATGACATAAATTCTTCCCTAGAGCAAGACCAGAGCCCCCAGTTTTTCTTCTCTCCTGGAAAATCTTGCAAGACCCCCCTCAATCTGAACCAGGACTCTGTTCTCTGGACTCTTAGAGAGTGTAGCTCCCCAGTGCATGCCACGCCCCTGGCAAAACTGAAATGACGTGTCTATTCTCTTGACTCAACGAAGTGTTGTGACGTCATTGCTGGTCCAGCCTCGGAATCAAAGCCAGAATCTGTGTGGCACACAGGGGACACTCAGTAAAAGCTGCCTGGGTGAACAGCTGGATCCATATTCACCACGGTCACCTTGTGCCCCGTGAATGACCATCAGGGCCCCTGTACTCTGCTGAATGAATGAATGAGTGGGCAAGACTCACACCTCAAATGGTAGTAGACAAAGTTAAGGGGGATCTACTTACTAAGTCATGAATTTATCCACTTTTAAAGACCACTGAGGGGCTGGCGCCATGGCATAGCGGGTAAAGCCACCGCCTGAAGTGTCGACATCCCATATGGGTGCCTGTTCGAGTCCCAGCTGCTCCACTTCTGACCCAGCTCTCTGCTGCAACCTGGGAAAGCAGTAGGAGATGGCCCAAGTCCTTGGGCCCCTGCACCCACATGGGAGACCCAGAAGAAGCTCCCGGTTCCTGGCTTTAGATTGGCTCAGCACCAGCTATTGTGGCCAATTGGGGAGCGAACCAGCGGATGGAAGACTTCTTTCTCTCTCTTTACCTCTGCCTCCCTGTAGCTCTGCCTTTCAAATGAATAAATAAATATTAAATTAAAAAAAAGAGTCCTGATGGAGCATCTACTGCGTGCTAGGCTGTGGTCTCCCCCCTTGGCGCTCCGTGGTGCGCGATTCTGCTGGGTGTTGGGTTCTAGGTCAGGGGTGATTGTAGGAAAGGAAAAGCAAGCTCGCCTGGGGTGGGAGGCAGCCAGACCTTTGGAGAGGACCTGATGCTCACTGGGGTCTTCCCTGTTCTCTCCCCCACCCCAGCCATGCCCTTCCTTTCCTCAAACTGCCCAGGAGGTCAAGTTTGGCCACTGGATTTGTGGCCCCGTTCCCTTCAGTTTCCCCCAACCCGAAGGCAGAAGGTCAAGGTCATGTAGGTGTGAGCTTTCGAGATGGCCCAGGAGTTGCAGGATGAGGTTGGCTTCTTTCTCTGTCTCTTCCTCAAGAGAGCAGCGATGGATGAAAGGGGCTGAAGGTCGCTGACGCAGGGGACAGGGCTTGGATGCCAAGGGGAAGGGAAAGAGATCCTGGCTTGGGGATCCAGGGCCCAGCATCCCCGAAACTCACACCTAGGGAGCTGCAGACAGGCCTGCAGACACACCTCCCGGCTCTGGCCCCTCCATAAACCACTCAGCCGGCACTCAAAGGCTCTCCCGTGATGGACCCTCGCTGTATTTACCCAAAGAGAAGAAGGCAAAGTTAGCAACAGCCATGAAGCCATAAATATATCAAGGTGTTCAGCTGACATCACCCCGATCCCCATTCCCAGTGCCCCACGCTTTATGAAATCACAGCACCAGCCCCGGTCTCCTGGGCGGGTGGAGCACACAGCTCCCAATTTCTTGGATTGAATTCATGTAGGTTCCCTCCCCGCTCCCCCACAACCCCCAGCTCTTGAGAGAAGGAGACGTTGCAGTGTCTTTGTGAATGGAGAGACTTTGCCGACTTCTTTGTCTGGTTTTCTTCTTGGTGTCTGGGATGCGGACAAAGAAGAGAGGATGTGTTTGGTAAATTACAGTGGCTGCTCCACAAATGTGGACAAATTGATCCACGCTAGGATATGCCGAGCCCACAGAGCAGTCACTCTCTTGATGTTGGCTGTCTCTTTTGACCTTAAATATCCAGTGCAAAGATTGCTATTGGCTGCGCTCATGGCTGTCTCCCCAGTGCCTGGCATATAGTATGCACTCGGTAAATATTGACTGAATAAGTGAGCCACTGCTGGAGCCCAGGCTGGAAGGTTTGGTGAGTTTTACTGCTTGCTGAAAATATCGACTCTTCTGAGAGTCTTTGATTCCATAAAACCTAAGTACTAATTCTTAAGCCCTGAAGATAGCAGGACCTTCGTGGAGAGAAAGCTCAAAATGTATGTCAAAATCCTCAAGCCGCAGGAATTCCACAGTCAGGAATTCATTCTGAAGAAGTAATTGGGCGCCAGCGTGGTGCAGCCCATTAAACTCCAGCCTGTAAGGCCGGTATCCAGGACGGGCACCGATTTGAGTCCCAGCTGCTCCACTTCTGATCCAGCTCCCTGCTGGCGGCCTGGGAAAGCAGCAGAGGATGGCCCAGGTGCTTGGGCCCCTGCACCTGTGTGGGAGACCTGGAAGACGCTCCTGGCTCCTGGCTTCAGATCGGCCCAGTTTAGGCCATTGTGGCCATTTAGGGAGTGAACCAGCAGGTGGCAGATCTCGTTCGCTCTCTGTCTCTCCCTCTCTCTCCGTAACTCTCCTTTTCAAATAAAGAAATAAATCTTTGAAAAAAGAAAGAAACAAAGAAGTAATCAGAACCCTGTGCCAGTATCTAGGAGCAAGATGTGCATGGCTGTGTTATTTGTAACAGAAGGAAACTGGAAATCAGGCCAGTGTTCAACAATGGGAAACTGGTTGTTTGGATCATGTCGCCTTTCTGAAACTGCTTTAGGGAGCTATTATTACGGATGTATGCAGTGTCTTGGCCTGTGGGAAGTGGGTGGTTGCAGTGGGAATGTGTGTGGAAGGTTGTGTGCTCAGAGCCCACAACTGCTAGTAGCTTCTAGAAGCTACTCCCAGTGGTGAAATTAGGAGACCTACATTTTTTTCTGTGTCTTATGTTATTTTTGTATTTTAAGATATTTATTTATTTCAGATGTAGACACACACACACACAGGGCTGGTGGTGGTGGCACAAGCTCTCACAACAGCCAGGGCTGAGCCAGGCTGAAGCTGGGAGCCAGGTGTCCCCTGAGGGTAACAGGGCTGCCTCCCAGCGTGCGCACCAGCGGGAAGCTGGGGTCAGAAGCGGAGCTGGAACTCAAACCCATACGGTCCAACATGGAACGAGGGCGTCCCCATGGCAGCTTCATTGAGAAGCCATGCTCAGCTCCAGTGTTTTATTTTACCCACTGTAAGTAAGCCTAACTCAACTGAGCAAAAAAGGTCATCAGAAACTCTTAGCGGGAGGGGCTGTCATGTATTTAGGGAAAGCTACGTCAGCTTCCACGTCCCAGTCGGAATCGCGTGTCAGCGGTAGTCTTCTAAGCGGGTGGGGTTTCCAGGACCCCTCACTGTATAGATCATACAGAGTTGTAATGTTCACTTGTTTAATTTTTTAAAAACTTTACTCGAGAGAGAGCAAGAAACAGACAGAGAGACTACTTCCACCTGCTGGTTCAGTCCTCCAATGCCCATAGCAGCCCAGAGCTCTGTGAGTCTCCGGTGCGGGCGGCAGGGACCCAAGGACTTGAGCCATTATTTGCTGCGTCCCAGGGTGTGTGTTAGCAGGAAGCTGGATCGGAAGCAGAGGCGGGGCTTAAATCCAGGCTCTCTGATGTGGGATGTGAGTGCACGAAGCACGGGCTTAACTTGCTGCACCACCATGCTCACCTCCCTCTGAAAATGTATTTGAAATCGTGCAATTATTATTTTATTGAAAGCATCAATATTTCCCTATATGCATATACAAACCCAGAACAGAACATTTTATTCAAATGTGCAAATACTGCAAAACAGATTCTTATCTACCTATCTATCCCATAGTCTTAGTAATGTCTTGGTTAGTTTAGAATTCTCTAACTTGGAAGCCACAAAGGTACTTAGTCAAGAGGATGAAAACAGCAGAACAAACAAAATATCTGTGTGCACTACAGCAGCTCATGTTTCTTTGAAGTTTATCTTATGCTTGGAAATTATCAGCGTGCTTGACATGGATTAATTTATTTTATTCTCTTGACCACTGGGAGAGGAAGGTAGTTTTATTGTACCCATTTTGCTGATGAGGAAACTGAAGAGTACAAAGATTCACGATAGTCCCAAAGGTGGACCATTAGGTACCAGCAGAATGTGAAGCCAGGGAGTCCGGCTTTAGCTCCCAGCCTTCTGGCTATTAGCAATGCATTGATGTTTTTGCAATGAGTACAAATCCCTTACTATGATCTGTTTACGTGGCTTCTGATCATCCGTGCCAATCTAAGCACATCACTATGTTTCCCTCCTAAGACTACACGGCTTGAGCTTCTTGATCATGAACCCAGAGCTGAGTCAGGAGCTGTGAGTTTTTAAGTCCTGCCATTTGGTAGCTTTGTGAAAACTCAAAGCGATACCTGGCGTTCTCCAAACCTCAATCATCTCATCTGTAAAATGGGTGCACTAAGCCTCATAAGGTTACTCTGGCAATAACAGAGATGAGCCTTGGATCCTCGCACCTGAAGAGTGGTGATTTTATTGTACACGGCTCTGACTTGGGTCGCACGCGTGGCACGCTTTCACTCAGCCCACACTCACGCCAGCTGGTGACGTCCTGCCTTGCACGCACATCCACGCCTGTGTTTAAACATCTAGAGGGGCTGGCCTGGGATGGTCTCAGACCTCAGGGCAGCAGGAGCCGGCTGCAGAAGCACGCCGGGAGGGCCGTGGCGTGGGACCTGACACACAGAGCCCGAGGTGCAGGCCGCCTACTCTGCCACCCGCCCCACCCCCTCTCCCGCGGCATTCCAGCGGGGCAGGCTGACCCTGTCTCTCTTGATGATTTAGCTCTTGGAGAGGGACCGGAGAAGAATTTGTTTTGACGTTTAGAGGCTATCCAGGTAATGGATGTCAGGGGCGGAGTCCACCTCCCTGTCTATGCATCTGGGCAACAGTATCTATTTTTGACGTAGCTGACACACAGTTTCCTTTGGCAGCGCAAGGGGGGCTCCTCTTGCAATTACACTCGTCTCCGGCCCCTCCCATCTGCAGCCCCCCCAGGGGCAGGCGCTGACCAGGAAACCGGAGCAGGCCTGCTGGTGGTCAGTGATGAATGGGGGCAGGCGCGTCCGCCGACTGGAAGCTGGGAGCACTAGCTCATGGCAGAGGTGTCCCCAGGTCTTCTGTGCCCCGTGAGAAGCCGACTCGAGCAGGCGAGAGGAGCAGATCAGGTCGACAAAGAACGAAACAAAATCCCGATTGTCTCTAGGTAGCTGGTTGTGGATGAGGGGGAGGCAATGATGCATTGGTTCAAGAATGAACCAGGGGTTGGGGGGAGGGCGGTGTTTGGCACCATGGCTAAGTTCCTGCTTGGGATGCCTGAATGCCCGGGTTCGAGCTCTGGCTTCCTGCTAATGTGTTCCCTAGGAGGCAGCGATGATGGCTTAAGTACTTGGAACCCTGTCACCCACATGGGAGACCAGGGATGCCATCCATCTCCTCGTTTCAGCCTGGCTCAGCCCTGGCTTTTGCCGGCATATGGGGAGTGAACGAGCTGATGCAAGATCTTGGTCTATCTTTTAAATTAAATAGATAGGGGCCAGCGCTGTGGCGCAGCAGGTTAAAGCCCTGTCCTGAACCACCGGCATCCCATATGAGTACCGGTTCTAGTCCCAGCTGCTCTTTTTCCCATCCAGCTCTCTGCTACAGCCTGGGAAAGCAGTAGAAGATGGCCCAGGTGCTTGGGCCCCTGCACCCATGTGGGAGACCTGGAAGAAGCTCCTGGATTCTGGCTTTGGACTGGTGCAGCTCCAGCTGTTGCGACCATCGGGGGAGTGAACCAGCGGAGGGAAGACCTCTCTCTCTGACTCTACCCTCTCTCTGTAACTCTGTCTTTCAAATAGAGAGAGAGAAAGGAATGAGGCAGAGAAGAGGAGGAAGAAGGCAAGGAGGAGGAGGAAGGTGAGGTGGAGCTGGCTGAGAACAGATGTATGTGTAAGGGATTTATAAACTGTTGCAAGGTGCTTTCCAAATGTTGCAGTTGTGAGATAACCAGAGGGGACATTTGGAGCGAGCAAGGGAAGAACCAGTAACAACGAAAGAAGGTATTACACTACCCTGCTTCCCCAGCTACACCGACATCTCTCCCACCCGGCAATTCCTCTCCCCTCCACCCCTTCCCCTCTGAGTTTCTGAATCTTTGATCTTTTACTTAAAACAATTTAAACAGACAGCCCCGGGGGTCTTGGCGTCTGTGTGATCCTTTCTGGTTTAAACCTTCAATACAACAAAACTGCCTGGAGATTGCCAAGTGTGCTTCTCTGATATGTGGGTGAATTTTCTCCCTGTCAAAGTCAAGCAAAACGGGGCGGGTGCAGATGTCATAGGAGGCAGAAGACCCCAGCCTCATAGATGTGATCCCTCCTCCCCTCCCCTGCAAGCCAAGAATTCTCATGGCATGGAACACACAATTTCTCAGAAGTTCAAAGTCGCCTTGGGTCCCGACACTGGTTCCTAGCGGGTGATGGGAGAAGTGTCCCAAGAACCAGAGAGAGGAGCAATGAGAAGCTTTTGTGCAGGAAGACTGTCCATCCAAGACTTCCTAGTGACGCTGCTGTCCCTGGGTCCCTGGAGGAGCGATGGGTGGGCAGCCTTACCCTGGTGCAGGCTGCCAACTGGGTCCCTGAGCCCTCGTCTCCCGGATCACATGATCTCAGAAACAGTACTTTGCAGTCACTGGGTAGAAATGGATGGAGGGACTGATGGGTCCATGTGCCCTTGGAGGTGGCTACATTTCTCATGTCTGTTAATACCTCGTGGAGTCAGGCACACGGGATGCTTACTATGGGAAACCATTGCTTTAGTGCCTGGGATGTTGAGAGGGATTCCCGCACTAAGGAAGGCGTTTCGGAGTACGGCCCTGCCGAGAGCGTCCCTAACCCTCAGCGCCAGTGATTCCGGGCCGACTCCATCCCGCGCTCACCAGAATCCTGTGGAAGTCACTCCTGTTTCGGAACAAAACTCAGAACAAGGTTGTCCAAGTAGCTGGAATTGTAAAAACCATCACAGGGCATTAAAAAAAGATTTTATTTATTTATTTGAGAGGTAGAGTTACAGACAGAGGGAGAGAGAGAGAGAGAAAGATCTTCCATCTGCTGGTTCAGTCCCCAAATGGCCACAATGGCTGGAGCGGGGCTGATCTGAAGCCAGGAGCCAGGAGCTTCTTCTGGGTCTCCCACACAGGTGCAGGGGCCCAAGGACTTGGGCCATCTTCCACTGCTATTCCAGGCCACAGCAGAGAGCTGGATTGGAAAGAGGAGCAGCCAGGACAAGAACCAGTGACCAGTTGGGATGCTGGTGCCACAGGCAGAGCCTTAGCCTACTAAGCCACAGAGCCGGCCCCCACAGGGCATCTTAGAAGGCTTCTCGAGTGGTCAGCCCTGCAGATGGTGTTCCTATGACGATGCAAAGGCCACGCTCCAGGGATAGTACACAGAGACCCTCAGTCCTTGGTTCAGACCCTGTCTCTGCCTCTGTTCACTATGAGACATTGGAACAAAACTTAGTCTAAGTTTTTTCAACTGCAAAATCAGAGTAATTACATATAAGTCATAGATCATTAAAACATTAAAACGAAGTTTTTATTGATGTCCTAAATTCCTTGTTTTTCCAGTTTGCAAAAATATAAAGGTAAAAACTTTCATATGAAAACACATATTTTTCATTTTTAAATGAGAAGCAGACATGCCCTGGGATCTCACCTCCTGGACATAGGATTGGTCCTTTTTAGTTTTATATATTTTCTAAATGTGTTTCCATTAGAGCTTATCACTGTCATCAGGAAAGTGCAGTAAATGTAACAGCACCATTACAGTGGTGCTGTGCCCCCCTGCACGTCAGCCTTTCCTTCCAACATCCGTTGCCAAAACATGGCAGGTGGTAGGGCTGAGGGTTAGGGGCTAAGAAACCTCAGGGTTGGATTGTCGTCTCTGCCATCGCATCATCACACCATCACACTACCATCAACTCCATAACCACCACCACTCAAGTATCATCATATCCCCTGCATCAGTACCACAGCACAGTCACCATCACTGCCACCACCATCCCCACCACCATCACCACCATTACCACCACCATCACCACCATCACCATCACCATCACCATCACCACCATCCCCACCACCATCACCATCACCATCACCACCATCACCACCATCACCATCACCATCACCACCATCACTGCCACACCATCATCACCACCATCACCACCATCACCACCATCACCATCACCACCATCACCATCACCATCACCACCATCACTGCCACCATCACCATCACCACCATCACTGCCACACCATCATCACCACCATCACCACCATCACTGCCACCACCATCACCACCATCACCACCATCCCCATCACCATCACCACCATCACTGCCACACCATCATCACCACCATCACCACCATCCCCATCACCATCACCACCATCACTGCCACACCATCATCACCACCATCACCACCATCCCCATCACCATCACCACCATCAGTACCACCCCTACCACCATCATCACTACCATCATTGCCCCACCACCATCACCACCATTGCCATCACGACCATCCCCATCATCAGTACCACTCCCACCACCATCACCACCATCATTGCTACCATCACCTTCGCCATCATCACCACCACCACTCCCACCACCACCATCACCATCATCACTGCCACCACCATTATCACCACTACCATCACCACCATCATCACTACCATCATTGCTCCACCATCACCATCCCCACCATCACCATTACCACCCTCACCACAATCTGAAGTGCCTCTGGGGAAGCCTCCAGCGCTCTCTAGATCTGAGTGTGCACCTCAGGCCTCTGCTCACCTTTAATTCACTGTTCAACATCCACTTGCCCCTACAAAGAGTTTTTTTTCCCCCAAAACAATGAGGAATACATTCACTACTTACAGTGACAGTTACTGGGGTGGACTATGGTGTAGCAGTCAAGTCGTTGCTTGACACACCAGCACCACTGTCACCTTAGAGCCTCTGGGTAGGAGGCCTGACTCCTGTTCCGATTCCAGCTTCCTGCCAATGTGCACCCTGGGCGCGGCAGGCGACGGCTCAGGTACTGGGGTTCCTGCTCCCGGTGTGGGAGACCTGCATCTCAACCCAGGCTCCTGAATTGGGCCCAGCCCAGCGCAGGCTGCTGTAGGCACAAGGACTCTTCATGGCCTTCCCCTGTTTCATTCCTGGTGGGCACACGTGTTGGCGTGCGCTGCATCTGAGACTTAGGTGAAACTTCTCACCTCCAGAACCTGCCTACAAAGTCAGTTTTGCGCTGTTGCTGTCAGGTTCTGGGTCTCTAAGATGAGTCATCTGGGAAGATTTCGCCACACAAGTGCATCCAAGAAAGTTGGAGAGAAGCCAGCAGCCGGTGACGTCACGATGACTTCCTCAGCCGAGGGACAGCGGAGCCCCATCCTGGGAGCAAATATGCCCCCCAGGGACCTGGGCTGACTTGTACTTTTCTGGATCCCATCCGTGCCCTGCTACCCCATGGAGCGTGTTCCGGAGACGCGGTCAGGACGTTCGGCTGAGTTCTCCTACATCCAAGGAGCAGGCGATGCCTTTGATCCCCTCCGACAGGCCACAACCCCAGGAACCCACATGGCCGCAACACTCAGTGGCTTACAAACACTGAGCAGGGCAGGCAGGGGCGTGGGCAAGAGCCTTTGAGGGAATGCAGGGCTTTCTCTGTGTGCCCTAACGGGGTCTACGCCTGCGCCTGGCGACCTAGAAGTTCCAGGCTTGTTTTCTGAACAGTCTCTGTCACTCCCTTACCTTCCCAGAAGTTTCTAGCCAAGGGCAATATTAGGAATTTGTTATTGGTTGCAATAGCCCAGCTTTGCGATGGACGAACGTCCAAGCCAGAAAAGGAAGACGCGGAGAACAAGGTCGCTTAAAAAAGAAAGAGGTGGCTGGTGCCACGGCTCACTAGGCTAATTCTCCATCTGTGGCGCCGGCACCCCGGGTTCTAGTCCCAGTTGGGGCGCCAGTTCTGTCCCAGCTGCTCCTCTTCCAGGCCAGCTCTCTGCTGTGGCCCGGGAGTGCAGTGGAGGATGGCCCAAGTGTTTGGTCCCTGCACCTGCATGGGAGACCGGGAGGAAGCACCTGGCTCCTGGCTTTGGATCGGCGCAGCACGCCAGCCGTAGTGGCCATTTGGGGGGTGAACCAATGGAAGGAAGACCTTTATCTCTGTCTCTCTCTCTATCTCTCTCTCTCACTGTCTAACTCTGCCTGTCAAAAAAAAAAAAAAAAAAGCAAGAAAGAAAGAAAGAAAGAGGTGTAAAGAGACTCACATCATCTCGTTCTGCAGAGAACTGGGCTCACCCTTTCGGGAGCTTCCCCGGCCCCTCTGCCCCATGCTTCCCAATCCCCCCGACCCGGTTTTACTTTTTGTCACGATGGATGTCAGGTGCAAAGGAAAAGGCAGAGACATTCATCTTGGCCCAAGCGTTTTCTTCTGCAGGAGCAAGTTTCTGAAGATAGACACCTGCCAATCAGAGGGCAGGTGCCTGTGGCTGGCTGATCAACCCCAGAGGGACAGGGGCTCTCTAAGGAGACCCTGAACGGAAGTCTCAGGGGTCTGCAGCCACAGAGAGCAGGGAGAGCTGCATGGAGGTGGTGCGACTTCCTCTGTCCATCAAGGGGGCCCTCCCAACACGGGCTGGAGCTCAGCTCAAACTCCTTTCTTTGGGGCTAATGGTAGGGAAAACATTAGCATCCCAGGCACCTTTTCAATTAAGAATAAAAGCAATTTAAAGCCAGTGACTGATTTCTTCCTCTCCCCTCTGCTCAGCCAGGAGCTGAGTTTGCTTTGAAGGCAGCACTGGAAGCCTGCAGCCGGGTCAAGAAGCCCCGGTTCGGGGGGGGGAGGGGGGGGCTGGAGGAGGAGGAGTCCCCGAGGAGTAGCGGCAGAGCCCAGTGAGAGCCGTGCGTGCGGGGAGGCGCGCACGGTGAAGAGCAAGCCCCACATTCCGGGATTTAGAAAGCTCTGGGTTCCTCTGATTTGTGGCCATTCGGCACCCAGCTCTCAGCTCACACTGGGAATATGGGGTGCTTGTAGGGAGACAGAGCCAGCATTGCCGGTAGGGCAGTAATCCTAGCTGTTGATACATGGTGATAATAATAATAATATTCCAGTTGTGGGCTCTGTGGTGTCGGGCTATGCATTAAATTGTTGCTGGGATTAAATTTCCCTCAGCATAAGAAAAGCAAAAATTTCCTGGGAAGTCATGAAGTAGAAAGAGGAAATGAGCCAGTGGCATGTCACCCAAACAGATTTTGATTCATCAGAAGTGGGAAAGGTGGGGCTGGTGCTGTGGCTCAGCGGGTTAAAGCCCTGGCCTGAAATGCTGGCATCTAATATGAGTGCCAGTTCTAGTCCCCGCTGTTCCTCTTCCAATCCAGCTCTCTGCTAGGGCCTGGGAAAGCAGTAGATGACCCAAGTCCTTGGGCCCCTGCACCTGCGTGGGAGACCTGGAAACTCCTGGCTCCTGGCTTCAGATCAGCGCAGCTCCGGCCATTGTGGCCATTTTGGGAGTGAACCAGCAGATGGAAGACCTCTCTCTCTCTCTCTCTCTCTCTCTCTCTCTAACTCTGTCTTTCAAATAAATAAAAATAAATCTTTTTTTAAAAGAGTGGGAAAGGTAGTCAACAGTGTTTTAAATTTTCTTATTTAAAGATTTGTAATGTCTATTTTTTTTTTAATCTATTGGAAGAGGCGGGAGAGAGATTTCCCATCTGCTGATTCATTCCCCAAATGCCTGCAAGCAGCCATGGCTGGGCCAGGCAAAGGCTTGGAGCTGAGAACTCCTCCTGGGTCTCCCACATCCGGGCAGGGACCAAGTGTTTGCGCCGTCACCTGCTGCCTCCCAGGGTGGACAGGAAGCCGGCAGCAGAGGCAGACCTGGGACTTGAACCCGGGCATTCCCACGTGGGATGCCGGTCTTCCACGAGGTGTCTTTACTGCTGCACCATGCCTGCCCCAGCTATGTTCTTAGAAAAAGCCCAACCTCATCATTTTTCTCCCTTACATCTGCAGGTTTTCTCTTAGAGTTGAAACAACACATTTTTTTTTCACTGAATACTAAGGCCCTCAGAACCTGGAGGCTGGAAGACCCACCCCAGTCAGGACTCTGGCCTAGAAGATGCCCCGGGGTCGGAGCGCTGGACCCGCTGCCCTTTGGAGTGCCTGGGAGGTGGAATGGACAAGTCCCGCCAGCGCGTCCACCGAGGGAACTGGCCGGAGATGTGTATTGTGAGTGCCCTCTAGTGGCCAAAGCTCGGAAGGACTTTCCAAGCGCTTTTTCCCCTTAGCTGGGTAGGCGTGATCTGAGCTTCCCCTTTTAATTCGCTCTCCCCCAGAGCGGCACCTTCACATTTATAAATATCCTGTATTGCTTACGGCTGTTTGGAAGGAACTTTTTTTCTTCTTCCTACTGTGTGCCTCGCAGAGTCTGAATGTAAGCATTCCCTTTGACCTGGATATCCCAGGAGTTTTCCCTAAGTAATCACTGTGGATAAAGGGCGAGACTGAGGGGCCAGCTTTTTCTTGAGGGGCTTTTCATAGTAAAGAAAAGCTGATACGCAGCACTTAAACCCAGCGATACAGTTTTCTTCAAGGCTGCATACTTTTAAGAAGTACCTTGCACCTGTCACTCTAAGATAGTAGTGAAAGACTAGTCCCAGGCCTTGTAGGCTCCCAGATGGCTGGGGGTGGGGGTTGGCATCCGTGAAAAGAGAGAACAGACAGCAACACAGAGGAGTGAGGGCACAGTGTGCAATAGGAGCACAGTAACAGAGCCTGGCGTAAAATCCACCATCGGAGGCATGACTGAAAGCCAAGAAATTCCGACTTAGACCAGAGTGGATATGTCTGTGAGAACAAGCGAGCTCAGCTCTCTGCACCTCACTTTTCCCATCTGTAAAGTGGGTATGAAAATCAATAAGAAGGTTAAAATTGGGGATAATAGCATCTACTTTTGTAAAGATTCAGTTAAAAAGGTGCACATTGCGGGGATAGTAAGCACTCAGACCTGTTCACGTGGGTGACTCTGAGCCTGGCCCGTGGACAGCCTCAGTCCGAGTGTCGGTCGGGGAGGGGAGGGTCGGCCCTCCGCACCTGACAGCCCTGAGGTGCGAGCCGCCTCCGTTCCCCGTCATTGCCGGGGTCTCTCGGTAGGTGGCGCCCCTGAGACCCTTGAGCGCAGAGATTTTTTTTTCCCCCACCCGGGGAAGTAAGAGGGAGTTGGAGCCCAGCAGAAATCGGGAGGGCGGGTGTCCACTTGGGCCAACCCCAGGGGGAAGTTTAGCTCCCAAGCGCTGTGGCCCCAGTGCGCTTTGCGGGCCAGGCGCAGCCTTGTGGAAATGCAGGTGGCGGCCGGGCAGTGGGGGCCTGTGGGGCTGGCGCTCTCTCCGCTCCCCCGCAAGGTCGCAGGGGGCTTGAGGAAGACATCTGGGCCCTGAGTCCACTTCCTGGAGGCTGCTGGGTGGGTCCCCGGCTCACCTGTCAGCTCCCCCTCCACAGCCCAGGGCAGCCGATGGCAGAGATAAAATATTAACATATATGCTAAGTATTTCTGCTGCTCTAAGCACTTTGTATGTGTTTTCACCCCTTTACAAATGAGAGAGAGCTTCCACCTGCAGAACCAGCAGATGGGAGGCCTCTCTCTCTCTCTCTTTCGCCCACCATCTACCTCTACCTCGATCTCTCCAAATACAATGAAAATCAGATATTAAAATTCAAAACCAAACGAGGAACATCTGAGACAAGCCACATCCAACAGGCCCTAAGGTGACACTGAGTCAATGTCGCATGGAAAACCCGGCGGCCTCCCAAGACAGAACAGGGCCCCAAGGTAAAATCCCAGGACGTCTGAGGAGGCGGGGACTTGGGTTCTGGTGAGGCAGCAGTGTGGGTCCCGTGGCTGTGACAAACGGCACAGTGGTGTAGGTTGTCAGCAGCCGAGAACGCAGGAGCTCGCTGTGTCTCTGCAGTGTTCGTGGAAACCTAGGAACATTCTAGACATTGAAGGGACCGCGAACACGGGCTGGCGAGGATGGCGAGCAGAGGGGTCGCTGTGGGCAGGGACGGGGCTGCCGTTTTGGGAGGTACACTGGAGGGGACTCAGAGAGCTGAATACAGGCGGGCGCCGCCGCAATCCCACCCTGGTGACCCCACAGTCCCACTCCCGGGAGACCCTGCAATCCCTCCCCGGGAGACCCTGCAGTCCCTCCCTGGGTATGCACCCAGAGGAGAGCAGTGAGCCTTGCAGGCAGATGTGTGCATCCATGGCTGGGTGACAGTGATCCTCAAGATGCAGTGTCAACCCCAGTGTCCTTCAACAGCCCCACTGTCCTTCAACAACCCCACTGTCCTTCAACAACCCCAGTGTCCTTCAACAACCCCACTGTCCTTCAACAACCCCAGTGTCCATCAACAGCCCACTGTCCTTCAAAAACCCCAGTGTCCATCAACAACCCCAGTGTCCATCAACAACCCCACTGTCCATCAACAACCCCACTGTCCTTCAACAACCCCAGTGTCCATCAACAGCCCCACTGTCCTTCAACAACCCCACTGTCCAAAGGACAAGGTGGACTACACACAGCACAGTACAGGGCAGGTTAATACAGGTCAGGTTACATGTGGGGTCCAACAGAGGCAACCTCTTACAGGAGCGGAGCAGACGGGGCGGCGCGGTCCTGGTGCAGGGGTGGGTGCTGGGTACCGGCACAGCACCCCAGTTAGGCCAGAGAGCAGGGGCGTGGCTTCGTGGTCTGCTGCCTGGTGGTGTGGCTCTAGATAATAATGCTACATTGCACAGTTCTTTTTATTTTTAAGATTTATCTATTTATTTGAAAGGCAGAGTTACAGAGAGGGAGAGGTCTTCCATCCTCTGGTTCATTCCCCAGATGGCCACAAGGGTCAGAGCTGAGCTGATCTGAAGCCAGGAGCCTGGAGTTTCCTCCAGGTCTCCCACGCAGGTACAGGGCCCCAAGAAGTTGGGCCATTTTCCACTGATTTCCCAGGCCATGGTAGAGAGCTGGATCAGAAGTAGAGCAGCTGGAACTCAAACTGGCACCCATATGGGATGCCGACACTGCAGGCGGTGGCTTTACCCACTACGCCACAACACCGGCCCCACATAATTCTTTTAAATAGAGATTTACTTATTTATTTTGAAAGACAGAGAAAGAAAGAGAGAGAGAGAGAGAGAGAGAGAGAGAGAGAGAATCTTCCATCTGCTTGTCCACTCCTCAGATGGCTACAATGACCAGAACTCCGCCAGGCTGAAGCCTGGAGCCAGGAGTATCTTCTGGGTCTCCCACATGGGTGCAGGGGCCCAAGCACTTAGACCATCTTCCACTGCTTTCCCAGGCCACAGCAGAAAGCTGGATCAGAAGTAGGGGCAGCCGGGGCTTGAACTGGCGCCCCATGGGATGCCGGCATCCCAGGCGGCAGCTTCACCCGGTACACCACAGCGCCAGCTCCTTCCCTGTGCATTTCAAAATCCTCGAGAAAGTGCAATTCACATGCTCTCGCTTCCAAAAACAATGAGATGATGGATCTGTTGATCAGTTTGATTGGTCATTGCACAATGGATACACAGATCGACATTTCGCGTTGTAGCCCACACTGATTGCAAGTTAGAAATAGAAATAAAAAAGGAAGGGAGGGAGGGAGGAAGAAATAAAGAAAGCAAGGAAGGAAAGTAGCTGTGTGCAGCCTGCTCTCGGCCGCAAGGGGGGGGGGGCTGCGCTGATAGCTGAACGGTGCTCAGTGCACATGCGTTTCCCGGTAAACCCCAGGGCCAGCTGCAGGCATGCAGGGACCCCAGGAAGGGAGGGGGGACTGGTGGAATACACGGGTGCCCGACGCTGGGTGCACGCTCGGCATTGCTGCTCCCTCTTCCTGGCGGTGTGGCCTCAGCAGGGATCTTCTTCTGTCTTGAGCACCTTTCCGTAGGTGGGAGTGCAGATGTTAGTCATCCTCAGTGACCGTGAAGATTGAGTTCATGTATGGCAAAGCGCCCACAGTGTGCCTGATACATTGCAACTGCCCAAAATAAGAGAATGATGACTATTATTCGTGTTATCATTGTTAAAGTGGTTACTGTATACCAGGTGCTGAGTTGAGCCAATTGCATGTATTGCGTCATTTACGCTTTTTTTTTTTTTTTTTGACAGGCAGAGTTAGACAGTGAGAGAGAGACAGAGAGAAAGGTCTTCCTTTTTCCATTGGTTCAACCCCCAAGTGGCCACTATGGCCGGTGTGTTGCACCAATCCGAAGCCAGGAGCCATGTGCTTCTTTCTGGTCTCCCATGCAGGTACAGAGCCCAAGCACTTGGGCCATCCTCCACTGCACTCCCGGGCCACAGCAGAGAGCTGGCCTGGAAGAGGGGCAACCAGGACAGAATCCAGTGCCCCAACCGGGACTAGAACCTGGGGTGCCAGCACCGCAGGTGGAGGATTAGCCAAGTGAATCATGGTGCCAGCACGTCATTTACTCTTGTTGAACCTAGTGAGGCAATTATCAAGGGGGATCGGAATGCATTACTTCAAGTGGACTTTTTTTTAATTATTATTATTATTTTATTTTGACAGACAGAGTGGACAGTGAGAGAGAGAGACAGAGAGAAAGGTCTTCCTTTTTCCGTTGGTTCACCCTCCAATGGCTGCCGCGGACGGCGTGCTGTGACCGGCACACCGATCCGAAGGCAGGAGCCAGGTGCTTCTCCTGGTCTCCCATGGGGTGCAGGGCCCAAGCACTTGGGCCATCCTCCACTGCACTACTGGGCCACAGCAGAGAGCTGGCCTGGAAGAGGGGCAACCGGGACAGAATCCGGCGCCCAGACCGGGACTAGAACCTGGTATGCCGGCGCCGCAAGGCCGAGGATTAGCCTGTTGAGCCGCGGCGCCGGCCTCAAGTGGACATTTTGATTCCTGTCGTACAAGTGAGGAACTAGGGCTCGGAGAGGCTGAGTAGCTGTAACAGGATAGAATGCAGGTCCATCAGCTGTCCAAGGCCACCCTCACGAGGAGAGGAGAAAAGCGCCACCTTGAGGGAGTTCCCCAAGTGCCACACCCGCCTTTGAGTGACAGCTCCTCGGGGTGTGGCCTTGGGCAAATCTCTCATCCTCTGTGAGTCTGGAAAATGCCTGTACCTACCTGCAAAGGTGTGACCAGGTTTTAAAGGTCACGGATGAAACTGGAAGTCATCCAGCACCTTGCCCGTGACGCCGGAAGTCTTCAAAAGTGATGACCTTGACTTTGTCTAGCGCACTGCATCCTGGCCATCAGATTGGGACAGTAGCTTGACTCAGAAATTAAGTTTTTCAGGCCGGCACTTTGGTGCAGTGGGTTAAAGTCCTGGCCTGAAGCACCAACATCCCATATGGGCACCAATTCTAGTCCCGGCTGCTCCACTCCCCATCCAGCTCTCTGCTATGGCCAGGGACAGCAGTAGAAGATGGCCCAAGTCCTTGGGCCCCGGCACCCACGTGGGAGACCCGAAGAAGTTCCTGGCTCCTGGCTTCGGATTGGCACAGTTCCGGCCATTGAGGCCAATTGGGGAGTGAACCAGCGTATGGAAGACCTCTCTCTCTCTCTCTGTCTCTATCTCTCTCTATAACTCTTCCAAATAAATAAAATAAATCTTAACAAAAAAGAGAAAGAAATTAAATTTCCTTACAGTGAAGCAACTTGTTTTGGTTCATTGCAACTGTTGCCCACAAATGCTGCCACTCATTCTGTTCATGTCCTGTTTAGTCTGTCTGGAAGCTGAATGAGCACTTGGCTCAGAGACAGTTCAGATAGGGATTCCAAGTAGGAGACCAGGGCTCTGTGTATACAAACACTCACATACATGACAATGACGCAGTCAACACTTGTCTCAGAGTTTGCCTATGGAGATGTTTCTCTTCCTGGCTTGATGGTTTGTTCATTTAACACTCCTCATTAAAGATTTGGATAGAGATCAAAATGGGACGGTTTTTCTTTGATCTTAAAAATTGATCATTGTTATAACTATTTCCTGATTAAAGAGTTAATACTTGCTTAGTGTAAAGGGTTAAAACATACAGAAATATGTCATGCAGAGAAAATCATGTGTCTGAAAAGCCCGCCTACACCACAGGAGCTAGCCTGTGGCATGTCTTAGAAAGGGCATGTGAAATACAAGATGTGTTCTGGACAGGACGGGAGCTGATAGGATTAAATGATGAAGCTGGCTGTGGAGTACTCTTCCACCCAGTGGTACCGAGTACAGACAGGGTGGGAGGAATGCCACGGGGTATGTGGGAGAATCAAGAGACCCCAGAGGATTCTGGTGTGGGTAAGCTTAGCCATGGTGGGGAGCTCACTGCTGATCCCACCCTCACCCCCTTCAGGGAAAAAAGGATCCTACCCACAAACACGGAGCTTCTGTTCGAGTAAGAGAAATGGACTCTACACAAAGACTCCCATGTATATTCAGCCGCATCTGGAAACGGATGTCACAGCTAAGACAAAAGCAAAGTGGGTGGGGCTGGGGAAGCTGCTCGGTACCCTAACATGCATGGAGCAGCCCCCCAACAGAGTTAGCCCACCCAAAATGTGAAGAGTTCCAGTTACAAGGAGATGTGAATCCTCACAGCCCAATGCTGTGTTTGCTGTGGGTTCCCCTCGGAATAGAGAGAGTCCCACATCACAGTGGTGTGGTTTGACAGGTGCCACTTCTTGCTTGTAACATGTCTGTTTATTAGTTCATGCGTCGACTAACCCTCTGAGCGCCTGTCAAGGGCAGAGCTCATCGGGACCTCTTAGCCTCGCTCTCACCGTGGCGTAAGCGCCAACGTTCAGGTTTGAGAATAAAACAGCAAAACCAACAGAGAACTGGCTTCTGCCAGGGCTGTTTCTTTAGATGGATAGTGAGCGTGAACAAACTCCTGTAATGAGGATAAATTTGAGCTCAGAATGACGCAGAAAACAATGGCCGAATCCCTTCACACTCCGTCAGTTCCACCGTCAAACATCTCAACTTGCTCTATCGTCATCACACTCACCCTGAAGAAGAGCAGTGGGCTCCTAACTGCCCTCCTCCACCTGTACCCCCGATGGCTCACTCTCCACACAGCAGTCAGACTTTTCCAAAATCTTAGTTTTAATTGAAGAAATACACGTGCATGATTTTTAAAAACTCCAAGGGTATTAAGTGCTTTATGTATTTAAATCCTAAGCCAGATACCATTCTGCGTGGGCAACATTGTCTTCTAGGATCTTCCCAGATGAAGCTGAATAATATCCTGTCATGTTTCTATGCATCAGTTTTAGTCATCACCTATTACCTGCCTGCTATGACGGAGGATTCGATTCCTTTTACTTCTCTCTCCACTTTTCTTTTTTTTTCTTTTTTGACAGGCAGAGTGAACAGTGAGAGAGAGAGACAGAGAGAAAGGTCTTCCTTTGTTGTTGGTTCACCCTCCAATGGCCGCCATGGCTGGCATGCTGCGGCCGGCGCACTGTGCTGATCCAAAGGCAGGAGCCAGGTGCTTCTCCTGGTCTCCCATGGGGTGCAGGGCCCAAGCACTTGGGCCATCCTCCACTGCACTCCTGGGCCACAGCAGAGGGCTGGCCTGGAAGAGGGGCAACCGGGACAGAATCCGGCGCCCCAACCAGGACTAGAACCCGGTGTGCCGGCGCCGCAAGGCGGAGGATTAGCCTGTTGAGCCAGGGCGCCGGCCAAAAATCCACTCTTCTGTTTCTCTTCTGTTTGTGTACAAGAGGGAACAATGGCGACTCTGTCACTATGATAGAAAATAAAATCACAGACAAACTAAAAGGCCTTGGACTAACCCAGCCAACCACAGCGTGCCAATCTGGTCTCCTCTGCCCGGCTTGGGGCCGTCTCATCTGTTCCTGGGACCTGTTTGTTCAAGCTGCCTCTTGCACTGACTTCCTTCTCTTGGCAAACTCCCCCTTTCACTCTCAGCCCGGCAGAACGCTGATAATCGACAGCCACTTTTCTACTTTGTTGTCCTGCTGATTTTTGGACAAATCAATATTCAGTGCTTACATCATTCTGGTTCTGTTAATTTTCTTCACAACTGAGCTAAATCACATTTTTTTGTTTTTTAAAGATTTATTTATTTATTTATTTGAAAGTCAGAGTTGCACAGAGAGAGGAGAGGCAGAGAGAGAGAGAGAGAGAGAGAGAGAGAGAGAGGTCTTCCATCCGCTGGTTCACTCCCCAAATGGCCACAATGGCCAGAGCTGAACTGATCCAAATCCAGGAGCCAGGAGCCTCCTCTGGGTATCCCACACCAGTGCAGGGGCCCAAGGACTTGGGCCATCTTCTACTGCTTTGCCATAGCAGAGAGTTGGATCAGAAGAGGAGCAGCCAGGACTAGAACCAGCGCCCGTATGGGGTGCCAGCACTGCAGGCCAGGGCTTTAACCCACCGCGCCACAGCGCCGGCCCCTAAATCATATTTTCTAATTACACCACCCTCTTGATTAACTTTTCATTTTTCCTGGAGTTAACATTTGCCTCTGTTTTTCTATTTCTTTAAATAACTTTTTACTTTACTTCCTTGCTCCACACACCTGTCAAATGCCTATATTAGTAATATTTCCTAAGCGCTGACTGAACTTCTTAAAACATGAATCAGAGCTTGCTACACTCCTTCCTAAAATGCCTCAGTTACTTCCCACAGCAGTCAGAGTAAAATCCCAGCTCCTCACCTTGGTCAGCAGCACTGCCTGATCCAACCCCACCCACTTTTCCAGGCTTCTCAAGCAAACTCCTTGTCTTCGCGAGCTTTATACACTTCCTAGAACAACCTGTGCCTTTTCTGTTCCTGACTCTTTGCCTGGCTGGCTCATTCTCAGCCTTTCGATGCGCTTCGAAATGTGCCCTCTTCGCAGACGTGCTCTGTGGCTACCCTTTGGCCATGAACCCCACCTTTCATTTTTCTTCTTTATTTCTTACAGGCTTCAAGTTTCCTCACTGCCTCTTTTTCTTTGCCTGGCGTCTTCTCTTCCCTCTTCTCCCAGCTGAATTCCATGGTTCACCATCATAACCACCTCAGCTCCCTTACGCTCAACCGCTTCACGGAGCTCACTTGGCGGAGACAAAATCTCCTGACTCCAACGCTCCGCCTATGCTTTGCCTCACACCCATCCAGTTGAGTGTAGCTGGGGTAAAGCTCACAACCATGTAAATTAGCCTCACGCTGAGTTCTTAGCCACAAAACTCAAGGGGAGCCTCAAAGCCGCCGAGCAATTATTTTCTGTCCTCCTACAACATCCATGCTCTCTGTCCCAGAAAGCCATTTTGTGCCTTGAGTTCCCACCTTGAAACCCCAACACCTCCCTCTTCCCTCCCATGCTCAGTTGCCAAACTTGTCGCTCTGCTCTTTTGAGAATGCGGAAGCAGTTGGAGGAGACCTTCCGTGGGCTCCCACACAGAGTTCGTCCGTCTATGTGTGCTCCCTCCTGGTTTTGCCAAGCAAAGTGGTGTGTCTCTAATTTTACCAATGTGTATATTCAAGAGGAAGAGAGCAGCAGTGCCTTAAGCTGCCGTGCCATGGCACCCGACCCCGTGACCTCACAGGGTTCAGGGAGGTCTCATTCTTTCTCCCACCTACAGGACAAGTGACTTCTGCTCCACTTCTCACACTACTTCCAGGGCACAAATCCAGAGCCCTGGGGACATCCCCATCCTTGCCCCCTTGCCCGTTTCGGTGAGGACTTCTGCGAGAGACCCGCCTAGTCCTAACGTGAGGTCCTTTCCCTCTGATGACTCGCTCCCCAGTTTCGCCCTTGCCACATCCGCGTCAACATCAAATATAACCCATGGGTAAACAAACTCATGGGGTTAGAATGTGTTTGCCCTTAGTATAGGAAAGGGTCATTTTTTTTCCCCTCTGTGTCTGCTACTTTTCCAGGTTCTGAATTGAGAGAGACAAAGAGGTGGATCTGGAGCGAAGGGCAGGACGGAGAGATGCATGCAATTGGACAGAGAATACCACAGGCCATGAACTTTTGAACAGCTTCCCGGTGGGCGGAAAAATGGATTTCTTGCTTCGATGATTACAGTGAAGAAGAAATAAGTGGCTGTCGATCATTATCAGCATTCTGCCGGGCTGAGAGTGAAAGGGGGAGTTTGCCAAGAGAAGGAAGTCAATGCAAGAGGCAGCTTGAACAAACAGGTCCCAGGAACAGATGAGACGGCCCCAAGCCAGGCAGAGGAGACCAGATTGGCACGCTGTGGTTGGCTGGGTTAGTCCAAGGCCTTTTAGTTTGTCTGTGATTTTATTTTCTATCATAGTGACAGAGTCGCCATTGTTCCCTCTTGTACACAAACAGAAGAGAAACAGAAGAGTGGTTTTTTGGCCAGCGCTGTGGCTCAACAGGCTAATCCTCCGCCTTGTGGCGCCGGCACACCAGGTTCTAGTCCTGGTCTGGGCGCCGGATTCTGTCCCGGTTGCCCCTCTTCCAGGCCAGCCCTCTGCTGTGGCCCAGGAGTGCAGTGGAGGATGGCCCAAGTGCTTGGGCCCTGCACCCCATGGGAGACCAGGAAAAAGCACCTAGCACCTGGCTCCTGCCATTGGATGAGCGCGGTGCGCCGGCCACAGCGCACCGTCCGCAGCAGCCATTGGAGGGTGAACCAACGGCAAAGGAAGACCTTTCTCTCTGTCTCTCTCTCTCACTGTCCACTCTGCCTGTCAAAAAAAAAAAAAGAAGAAGAGTGGTTTTTTGGTGGGCAGCCAATGGTCCCTTCCTCCTGGCACCCACACCTCTGTGTAACTGTCACCTCTACAATGTAGTTCGAACCTAGTGACCTGCTTCAAGTCAACAGAATTCAGCACAGGCCGTGGATGGTACTTCTCCAGCTGGGTTGGCAAAGGACATGACGTCTGCCCAGCCAGCATCATCTCTCCCCTGCCCGCTGAGAGTGCACCCTTGATAAAGTGAGCATCCGTGTTGGAGATGCCCAAATAGCAAGAATACAGGGCAGCTGTTGGCCAACAGAATCCTCCCATCACCCACGGCTCAGGCTGGAGAGTGGCTCCTTTCCCAGCTGAGCCTTCACCGAGACCCTGGCCTGGCCGTATCCTGAGTGCCTCCAGGGGAGCTGTGTGCAGACGCTGGAGCCCTGGAAGCAAGCGATGATGAGTGCATGGTTTCAAACTGCGAGGATCTGTAGGAATGTTTTAGGCAACATAGATAACTAACACAGATGCCGTGTTTTACAGTGAACGTAGCTGATTTGATGAGATTTGAATCATCCTTTGATTCTGGAGAGATACAAAGTTTCTCCTCGCTACTTGGGGCAAGAGAAGAGGAAGCAAATCCACTCTCCCTGTTGCACTGAAAATATTTTCCGTCACCTAGAAAGCTTCTCTTGCCCTGTGCTTCTCCCCTTTCGCTACTTATCCGTTTCTTCATGCACACCAGACTTCAAGATTTAATTACTTTATTTTAGAGAGGGCCCATCCAATGGTTCACTTTCCCAGTGCCCACAATGGCTGGTGATGTGCCAGTGCCGAAGCAGGAACCCAATCGCTACATCCGTCATCACTTGCTCCCAGGGTCTGCATGATTAAGAAGCTAGAACCAGGTATCAAACCCAGGTACTGCGAGGTGGGATTCCAGGGTCCGCGGGAAAACCTTCTAAGCAGATCCAGGATTTGAAAGGCAGGCAGACATCTCGAAGCTCTTGACTGTTTGGTAATTGCTTTAAGTTTGCCTTGGGGGACATCTGGAAGAAGAGAAAGGGGGAGGTGAGAGGCAGGGGGGAGGGCTGCGGACAAGGAATGGGAGAGCATCTGAGAGACACGGAAGAGCAGTGCGAGCGAAACTCTTATCTTGGGGAAATGTCTCCCCCCCCCGGTGCTCTGGCTAACCCAGTTCATGTTCCGACAGGCAGTGACCAAGGTTGTGTGAAATGTGTCGGAATGAGGCGCTGCGAAGTGTGCGTTGATGGTCTTCACCTCCCGGACACCAGCCTGTTTAGCGCCTGGGAATTGTAGGTCCCGGTGTTTGCACGGTCGAGGGCTGGGGACGAGCTCAAGGAGAACCACGACACACAAAGGCTTCCTGGGTTCTCTTGTGACTTCGTAATTCGCTCATCAGTTCTCTCAAGAGTAGCAAGGAGCCCTGGCATTTGTGTTCGAGAAGGAAGGAAGTGTTGCCAGTTCTCCACCCGAAACAAACAGCAGCCCGGCCCCATGTTGGGAAGGCAAGGAATGAGACATATCTTCACAAAAAAAATTTTAAAAAAACACCTTTTCTTTGGAAAGCAGAAAATGGGAGCAGAGAGAAAAGAGAAGGAAGAAATGGAAAGAAAGGAGAAAGAGAAGCAAAGATGGTCTTCTTACAGATAACCAGATATTTTCTCTCGTGAGATTAAAAGATCTGCAACTCCTAAATTCTCCCCAGGGATAAATCAATCTCTCTCTCTTTCTGTCTCTCTCTCTCGCTCTCGCTCTCTCTCTCTCACTCTCTCTCTCTCTCGCTCTCTCTCTCTCGCTCTCTCTCTCTCGCTCTCTCTCTCTCTCGCTCTCTCTCGCTCTCTCTCTCTCTCTCTCGCTCTCACTCTCTCTCTCTCTCTCTCTCATTTAAAATTATGTCCATGAGGATTAATGGATTTGATTCACTATTAAATGGGAATAATAAAGTTCAATACAGACACTTTATTTATCTGTGACACAATCAAAATCTTAGAGTCTTCTAAATTTCACATTGTTGTCAAACTCTTCTTTTGAAATGGAGGAAACCTTTATTTAAATAAATGTCTAGAATAAGACCAATCTATGAGGCCGGCACTGTGGTCTAGTGGATAAAGCCACCTCCTGCAGTGCCAGCATCCCATATGGGTGCCAGTTCGAGTCCCAGCTGCTCCACTTCTGATCCAGCTCTCTGCTATGGCCTGAGAAAGCAGTAGAAGATGGCCCAAGTCCTCAGCCCCCTGCACCCATGTGGGAGACCCGGAAGAAGCTCCTGGCTCCTGGCTTCAGATCGGCGCAGCTCCAGCCATTGCGGCCATTTGGGGAGTGAACCAGTGGTGGAAGACCTCTCTCTCTCTCTCTCTCTCTCTCTCTCTGCTTCTCCTTCATGCTCGCTGTGTAACTCTTTCAAAATAAATAAATAAATCTTAAAAAGAAAACCTTAAAAAACAAAGACCAATGTATGTGGCAGTTAAAACAAGAACTGCTAGAATACAACAAAAAGGAAAAAGCAAACCACGGATAAGCACAGCAACCTGCACTCATGTCAAGGAAACCATGCTGAGTGGAAAAAAAGCCAGTCTCAAAGCATTGCGCACTGCGTGATCCCACTCATACAATGTTCTTTTTTTAAAAAATATTTGTTTATTTATTTGAAGGAGTTACGCAGAGAGAGGAGAGGCAGAGAGAGAGAGAGAGAGAGAGAGAGAGAGAGGTCTTCCATCTGATGGTTCACTCTCCAATTGGTCACAACAGCCCAAAGCCAGGAGCCAGGAGCTTCTTTCTGGGTCTCCCATGCGGTGTAGAGGCCCAAGGACATGGGCCGTCCTCTACTGCTTTCCCAGGCCATAGCAGAGAGCTGGATCAGGAGTGGAGCATCCGGGTCTCCAACGGGCACCCATATGGGATGCTGGCACTGCAGGCTAGGGCATTAACCCGCTGTGCCACAGCTCCCGCCCCTACAATATTCTTTAAATGATGAAACTGTAGTGCTGCAGGGCAGATTAGTGGCTTCTAGGGAGCAGGGAGGTGAGGAAGACAGGAGATAGGTGTGGGAAGCCTGAGGGACACTTGCGATGACTGCTGTGTCCTTGACCGTGGTGGTCTATGAACCTACAAGTGGTAAAATGGCCCAGAACCAGGCACAAGCACTTCTGCAGGGACGAGCATTGCAACCAGCAAAACTGGAATAAGGTCACGCATTGCATCACTAGGACTTTCTTCATTGAGATATTGTACAAGAAATGCAACATGTTACCCAGGCCAGAGTGGGTGGAGCTCTCTGTGTCGTGTTGTATACTTTCAGCAGAATAAAGGCTGGTCTCAAGTAGATTTTTTAATGAAGTTGCTAATGCAACTCCCTTTCTCCCTGGAGTGGATATGTCAGAGCCCCGTGAGAGAGGCTCAGAGCAAGTTGAAGGCCTGCAGCTGGCCATGCTGACCTCGGTTACCCAGAGAGGGGATGGAAGAGTCTCAGCTTCGTCTCAACACGTCCAGATTTTTCGCAGCAGGTTCTTTCTCCTACACACCAATTGTCGGAGCCTTGCCGAGTAGTTCCTGTATTATCAACTTAGCCAAGCACATGAAAGCAACTCAACACGATTAATATTCATAAGTAACAGAGCCTGGCACAGCCCCACCAGGAGAGTGATGCTCTTATTCCATTCCACGGCAGGGAAGCTAGGACACACAGAGGTTCGAGCTATTCGCTACAGTCGGCGGCTTGGCCAGGGTTAGAACCGCACTTGGGCTGCCCCGGAAGGAGCCCCTGGTGCTGGCCGAGTGATACTCACAGGAGGCTACTGCCTGTGCACCTGGGAGTGTCCTGCAAAGTCAAGCCCACATACCGGAAAAGCCAGGGTAGAAATGAGGGTTGAGGAACTGGCGCTGTGGCGTGGCGGGTTAAGCCTCTGCTTGCGGCACCAGCAGCCCATAGGAGTGCCAGTTCAAGTCTCGGCTATTCCACTTCTGATCCAGCTCCCTACTGATGTACCTGGGAAAGCAGTAGAAGATGGCCCAAGTCCTTGGGCCTCTGCATCCATGTGGGAGACCTGGAAGAAGCTACTGGCTCCTGGCTTTGGATCAGCCAAACGGCCGTTGCAGCCATTTGGAGAGTGAACCAGTGGGGATGGAAGACTTCTCTCTCTCTCTGTGTGTGTGTGTGTGTGTGTGTGTGTGTGTCTTTCCCTCTCTCTACAACTGCCTCTCAAGTAAATCTTAAAAAAAAAAAGGGGGTGGGGGGCATGCGCCGTGGCGCACTAGGTTAATCCTCTGCCTGTGGCACCAGCATCATATATGGGCACCAGTTCTATCTTGGTTGCTCCTCTTCCACTCCTGCTCTCTGCTGTGGCCCGGGAGGGCAGTGGAGGATGGGCCCTGCACCTGCATGGGAGACTGGGAGGAAGCACCTGGCTCCTGGCTTTGGATCGATGCAGCTCTGGCAGTTGCGGCCACTTGGGGAGTGAACCAATGGAAGGAATATCTTTCTCTCTGTCTCTCTCTCACTGTCTGTAACTCTGCCTGTCAAATAAATAAATATAACTAAATAACTAAAAATTTAAAAAAGAAATGAGAGTTGAGTTAAAAACCCAGCGACTTCCTCAGGCCATGTCTTCCTCTTCCCCTCTCCCCTGGAGGAATTTCCTTTGCCGAGGAACCCCCCCCCCCCCCGCCCTCCCGCCACCACCGGCCAACACAAAGGGACAGACTTGAGCATCTCTCGCCGAAGGCCCTGGTAGCTGTGGCCCAGCTCAGCTTGCAGGCGGTCGGGAGGGGAAGCTGGCAAGTCAGGTAGCATGGACATCCGGTGCTGGCCGGGAGCCAAGTCCCAGGCGCGGTGCTGTGGCTGTGTCCCTCTCCCCTGTTTCTGTTCATGCCATCCAGAGATGCTTAGTGAGCACTCCATCCATCCTCCCTCGGCTCCTCCAGCAGTGTTTCTCTCACTTGACCGCCTGTGCCTGCCCTTGGAGTTTTTACTTAGCCATCTACTCTGAATATACCCAGGCTTCCCCCACCAGAGTCGATTATTCCATAATCACATAATTGGTGGAAAATTATATATGTATGAAATTATATAGAAATGGTGAATGCATGAGTAAATGTAAATTCGAAGCTATGTTCATGATAACTGATGGTTTAAATAATGATATACTGGCAGTGATGGCATCTATAGAAGTTAAATGTGTGAAAACAACAGCGGAAATGATCGGAGAGGTGAAATGGAAGTCTATCTGTGTGTGTGTTCCAGTTTGGCAGTCAACAGTTGGCACAAACTGGATGGCTCAACACAGCACTCACTTATTTTCGGGTGGCCTGGAGGCCGGAAGCCCACCATGAGCTCAGCAGAGCCCCAGTCACCGTGTCAGCAGGACGGGTTTCTCAAGGAGGCACCAGGACAGCTACGTGTCCCTGCCATGTCCAGGCACCGAGGCCCACGCGAGCTCCTGCTCTGGCCCCGCCCGGCAGCACCCTGACTCCCCACCTCCATTGCCACATTGGCTGCTCCCTCCATTGGCTTTCTGTCCCTTTTTTTTTAAATAAGGCTTAAAAGTTATATTTTTTATTTATTTCTTACTTATTTGACAGGCAGAGCAACACAGAATGAGACAGATGCAGACACAGCTCTCCATCCAGCGGGGTACCCCCTGAACGCTGCCACAGCCAGGGCTGGATCAAGCCCGAGCCATCTGGCTCCCCCGCACTAGGCAGTGGAGCAGGGACTCGAACCCAGTGCGCTGCTATGGGGTGCAGGATCTTAACTGCTGCACCAGGCGCCTGCTTCTGTGCATCCTGGAGGCAGCGCACAGTGGCCCTCGGTCTTAACCGCCGCACTACACGCCTGCCCCAGCCCGCTCCAGGTGGATTTTCTATCATCAGAGACTTTGTCTATTTGTTTGCCTTTGTGACGTTTCTGTGTGCTTGAAATTCCTTACCTCTGTCCCAGACCAGTGTCGCAGTGGCCTTTCCCACGCTGGCCACGCATCGTCATCAAAGCCGAGAAGTCCTACGTAACCGCCGGCATGGCGGGGAGTGCCTGGCCAACTCGGCTTTCCTCAAGATCGTGGCTTCTAGAACATCAAAGCCCTCCCCACACCTGGATCCACTCATCCTTACACCTGCTGGAGCTGGGGAACCAGGCAGGGCCACCCTGTTCCTTGGGCAGTTCTTGTCCATTTTTGTTGTTGTCCACCATGCTTCTGTCTTCTCAACGTGTTCAGTGTGATCTCGGACTCCGGCTAACCCAGAGTGAGGTTGGCCACTACCTCACGTCTGCAACCTTCCTTTGCGGCATAGCAGGTTGGGCCAGGCCCTGTGATGCTGGCGTCTCCTGTGATCCTGGCTGCTCCACTTCTCATCCAGCTCCCTGATAATGCACCTGAGGGGGCAGCAGGTGATGGCTCAAGTGCTTGGGCCCCTGCACCACATGGGGAACTCAGATACAATTCTAGCCTCCTGGTTGACCCCTCAAGTAGCCACAACAGCTGAGGTTGGACCAGGCTGAAGCCAGGAGCCAGGAGCTTCTTCTGAGTACCCCACATGTGTGCAGGGACCCAAGCACTTGGGCCATCTTCTACTGCTTTCCCAGGTGCATTAGTAGGGAGCTGGATTGGAAGTGGAGCAGCCAGGACTTGAACTGGTTCACATATGGGATGCTGGTGCCGCAGGCTTAACCTTCTATTCCAAGGTGCCAGTTCCTGGGAGGCTGGACTTTAAAATGCAACTTCAATAGGAGATTGGGTTCTAACTGACCAACAGGCCTCCCTGTTGCGATCAGAGGGCAGCCACACAGGAAGGGGCTATCCTGGTGGATGGGAAAGGAAGCAGAACACCGCAAACAGGAAGTGCTCAACAACTAGCGATTGGTGAGATCCCTCACCCTTCGTGGCATCTGTGCCACCCTTGTAGCAAGTGTGGGATGTAAATAAATCGCTATGCATCCTCCCTGAAGAAATTGCATTCGTCTGTGTGGAATCACACGGGGAGAAAGAGCTAGAATCTGTCACCAATGAGGGTTTGGGTAACTAGGAGAGCTAACGGCCATTTCTATCCCTTTAACTGCCTCTCTGCATCCTAGTGAAGGCTCAGCAAGACTTGACAGTTGTCCCACGCAAACTCCTTGCCAGGTGCCCTGTAAGAAAGATGTGACATGATCTCACATTCAGCTCATGTAACTTCCAGTCACTTACGGCGAAACCTGTTTCAAAAAGAGAAAGACAGCACCTACATAAAACGAAGTAGCCACCCATGTGCTCTCTGGACAGGCAAAACAGCCCTCTAGCCCGGTGGAGAGATTTGGACATCTTGCTGGTTCACTTTTACAGAGGCGTTTGGGGGCTGCCCCCTCTCCATGTGAGTGTGCAGACCCCAGACAGCGGGCGCTCATTAAGGGAGGGCAGCGTTGCCCAACATAAGCACAGAAACTGCCCGAGACGCACAGGCGAATTCTCCTGCCTCGCCCTGCTTCTCACACCTGCGAAATTACAACTCAGCGGGGAGGAACCACCCACAAACTGAACAGCTGCCCCCACCCCCAGCCCCGGCTCCCAGATCTCCCCCAGGCGGGGAAGTAGATCCACTGACTCCAAGTTCACCTTGTGACATTAGGAAGAAAGACCTTGTCCCTCCCCCCAGAGACATCAGCCACTAGAATACTGCCACTTCCAGTTTTGCATGGTTTCCCTAACTTTTTGGCAGTGAATATATTAGAATTTCATTGTATTTGAAAGGTGGGAGACAGAGATGGGAAGAGAGATGGAGAGAGATCTTCCATCCACTGTTTCATTCCCAAAATGCTCAATAAAGCCAGGGCTGTTGGAAAAGACCAAAGCCAGGAGCCCGGAGTTCAGCGCGGGTCTCCCACGTGGGTGGCAAGAAATCAAATACTTGTGCCATTACCTCCTGTCTTGCATTTTGTGAATTAACAGGGAGCCACAATGAGAGGCAGAGCTGAGACTGACACGGGAGGTAAGAATCCCAATGGCTGCCACCTGCCTGCCCCTTTGTGCATATTTTCATAGAGCCTTTGCCTATTTCTTTTTATTTTTTGTTCAAGATGGGATGTTCTACTTTTTGCGAAAATAGCATGTCCATTGTTCATTACTGGAACATTATACTCATCTTGATTTGTGATTATGAAATAGAAATTAAAATGAAGAGATACCATTGGGACCACATCTACAGGTTCTGAATTTGCATTTGCAACCAAACATGAGTAGAAAATAATCCAAAAGGAAATTGGGGGGTTGGTGCTGTGGCGTAGAGGGTAAAGCCGCCGCCTGCAGTGCCAGCTTCCCCATATGGGCACCAGTTCGAGTCCTGGCTGCTCCACTTCCGATCCAGCTCTCTGCCATATCCTGGGAAAGCAGTGGAAGATGGCTGCACCCACGTGGGAAACCTGGAAGAAGTTCCTGGCTCCTGGCTTCGGATTGGCATAGCTCCAGCCATTGTGGTCATCTGGGAAGTGAACCAGCAGATAAAAGACCTCTCTCTCTCTCTCTCTCTCTCTCTCTCTCTGCCCCTCTCTGTGTAACTCTGACTTTCAAATAAATAAATCTTTAAAAAAAAAAAAAACCCAAAAAGTAACTTGGATCTGGATGGAATGTACACACTTTTTTCTTAGTATGTGCTAAGCCATTCAGTATAGCCACTGTTTATGTAGCATTGCCAGTGCGTTTGGTATCCCCAGTAGTCTAAAGATGATTGAAAGTATGGGGGAGTATGGTGCAGCAGGTTTGTGATGTCGGCATCTCACATGGAAACGCTGGTTCTAGTCCTGGCTGCCCTGCTTCCAACCCAGCTGCTTCCCAATGTACCTGAGAAAGCAGCGCAAGATGGCCCCAGTGCATGGGTTCCTGCCACCCATGGGGAGACCTAGGACGCCATTCCTGGCTCCTGGCTTCAGCTTCGCCCAACCCCAGATGTTGTGGCCACATGGGGAGTGGACCAGTGAGACCTCTCTCTCTCTCTTTCTGCCATTCTACTTCTCTCTGTCACTCTGCCTTTCAAACAAATAAAATTAATCTTTTAAAAACATACAAGGCAGGATGTGTATAGGTTCTATGCAAATACCATTCCATTAAAAAAATCATTTAGTTATTTGAAAGGCAGAATTACAGAGAGGCAGAGGCAGAAGCAGAAAGAGAGAGAGGTCTTCCCTCCACTGGTTCATTCCCCAGATGGCTGCAACTGCCAGGGCTGGGTCAAGCCAAAGCCAGGAGCCAGGAGCTTCTTCCAGGTCTCCCACGTGGGTGCAGGGGCCCAAGGACTTGGGCCATCTTCTACTGCTTTCCCAGGCCACAGCAGAGAGCTGGATTGGAAGAGGAGCAGGTGGGACTCGAGCTGGCACCCTTATGGGATACTGGCACTGCTGGCAGCGGTTTTACCTGCTACGCCACAGCACCGGCCCCATATAACATATTTTAAGTGTTCTCATCAAATAAGTGATAAGTATATGAATAGGGCATGTGTTAACTAACTGGATTTAACCATTTCACGACACAATGTACACATATATCAAAGCATCGTGTAGGAGCAGGCAATTGGCTGGGCGGTTAACACACCACTCGGGATACCTGCATCCTGTATCAGAGTGCCTGGGCTCGAGTGCCAGCCGCTCCCAGTCAAGCTTCCTGCTAATGTGGATCCCAAGGGGCATTACCACAAATACTCTATTTCTGTAACCATGAGTCTCAGTTCTTTAAAAAATTAGTTTATAGTTGTCAACATTATATCTAGATGTGGCATACATGATATCTTGAAAAATTATTTATTTGAGAGTCACAGAGACGATAAAGATAGACAGAGAGAGCACCCATTCACTGGGTCACTCTGCCAATGGTTGCAGCAGCCAGGGCTGGTCCAGGCGGAAGCTAGGAGCTGGGAGTTCAATCCTGGTCCCCCACGCCAGTGACAGGGGCCCAGCCGCCTGCTGCCTCCCAGGTGTGCGTTAGCAGCGAAGCAGGCGCTGAGAGTGGAGCGAGGACTCCAACCCACGCACTCTGATGTGGGAAGAGAATGTCCCAAGCAGCAGCTTAACCACTGCTCCGAATGTCTGCGCTGAAACTTGTTTATAAAATGACTCCAGAGCGCCGGCACCCCGGGTTCTAGTCCCGATCGGGGCGCCGGATTCTGTCCCGGTTGCCCCTCTTCCAGGCCAGCCCTCTGCTGTGGCCCGGGAGGGCGGTGGAGGATAGCCCAAATGCTTGGGCCCAGCACCCCATGGGAGACCAGGAAAAGCACCTGGCTCCTGCCTTTGGATCAGCACGGTGCACTGGCCACAGAGGCCATTAGGGGGTGAACCAACGGCAAAGGAAGACCTTTCTCTCTCTCTCTCTCTCTCTCTCTCTCACTGTCCACTCTGCCTGTCCAAAAAAAAAAAAAGAGACTCCAGAAATCAGAATCTTTCCTGAGTTTATTAACATTAAATATATTTTTCACAGAAAAGATCCTTTTTGAGGAAAATGTGCCTGGGTTTGAGTTCTGTCTCTGCTTTTTTTAAAAAAAAATATTTACTTATTTGAATGGTAGAAGCAGGGGTGGGGGGGGAGAGAGAGAGAGAGAGAGAGAGAGAGAGAGAGAAAGTAAGTCTTCCATCCTCTGGCTCACTTCCCAAATGGCTACAGTGCTCGGAGCTCAGCCAATCCGAAGCTGGGAGCCTGGAGCTTCTTCCAGGTCTCCCACAGAGGGGCAGGGGCCGTTGTCTCTGTTTTAGACCCGGCTTCCTGCTAATTTATGTCTTGGGAGGCAGTAGATAATGGCTCAAGTACCTGGGTCTCTGCCACCCTCGTGGGAGATCCAAATGGCTTTCCTAGGGCCTGGCTTCAGCCTGACCCAACCCTGACTATTATGGATAAGATTTTCCCTCCCTCCCTCCCTCCCTCCCTCCCTCCCTCCCTCCCTCCTTCCTTTCCATTCTTTCCTTCTCTCTCTCTCTCTCTCTCTCATGCTCTTAACCTGCATTCCGTTTTGGAGAGCCTGGGTTCCAGTCCCAGCTCTGCTTTCGATTCCAGCTGTCTGCTACGGCACACCCCGCACAACAGTGCTGGCTCGAACACCTGGGTTCCTGCCGCCACTGGATTGAGTTCCTAGCTCCTGGCTTCAACCCGATCCAGCCCCAGCTGGGAAGTGAACCAGGGGATGGCAGCTCTCTGTCTCTCTGCCTTTTAAATAATAAATGAAAATTTTAAAATAAGTAAGACATAAAAGATACCACAGAGATGCAGTAGGTGAAGCGTAAGCTAGAGACAACTACATAGGACAAAAAGAAAATAATTAACACAAAAAAACTCCACAAACAAATGCAATATCTAGACTTACATCTCTGTATCTAGATAAGATAGTGATAAAGGGGACCAGCACTGTGGCACAGTGCGTTAAAGCCCTGGCCTGAAGCACCAGCATCCCGTATGGGTGCTGGTTCTAGTCCCAGCTGCTCCTCTTCCAATCCAGCTCTCTGCTGTGGCCTGGGAAAGCAGTAGAACATGGGTCCTTGGGCCCCTGCACCCACGTGGAAGACCTGGAAGAAGCTCCTGGCTCCTGGCTTTGGATTGGCACAGCTCCAGCCACTGCGGCCATCTGGGGAGTGAACCAGGGGATGGAAGACCTCTCTCTCTCTCTCTCTCTCTCGCTCTCTCTCTCTCTCTCTTTCTACCTCTCTGTAACTCTGTCTTTCAAATAAATAAAAATAAATCTTTTTCTTCAATTTTAAAAAGTGAGACTTCAATACCTTGACCATGCAGTATTGTTCAGACTCAAACAGGGAGAAGATCCTGCCAGTTGCGACAACATAAATGAAACCGAAAGATACTATGCTAAGTGAAAAAAGCCAGATCCAGAAAGAAATACTGGCTGATGCTACTTACATGTGGAATCTTACAAAAGCAAGACCGGAGCCAGGACGGGGAGGCAATGGAGAAACGTAGAGGAAACGGTGCCAACCCTGGGCTCACGGGCTCATTATACTTCTGTGCTTGCTTGAAAGTGGCAGTAACAGGTAAAAAGAGAGACGCAGAAGGAGAACAAGTGGGAGGCCCCCAGGCACCGCGCCGGCTTCCCCGCCCCGCCGAGCTGGGCCACGTGACTTCGCTGTTCCGGTTGCTCACCACTAATGCCTAAGTAATATTCCGGTGGAGTTAGTTTGCAGTAGTGTGTAGGTAGCTGAGGTGCCGTAAACCCGAGACAGGTGGAAGCCATGATAGTATTAGGAACGGACTGAGGGAAGGACGGGCATGTCTCAAGGACTTTGGGTGCAGGAGGCAGAGGAAAGAAGAATGCGAAAAAAAAAGAATTCAGATTTTCAAGCGGGGCAGAAAAAAAGACTCTGCACGGAAGAGGCAGCTCACCCATGTGGAGGGACGGAGGGAGGAGGGTCTCGCATGCCCCCTGACTCAGACTCCACCCTCTGATACCTGGAGAGAGCAGTACAGGGGCCTGGAGGCTGATGTCCGGAGTCACAGCAGCCTGCTGGGTGGTGAACTGGATATCACCCAGTGGTTAGGGTCCAGGCGTCTCTGTGGTGGTGTGCCATCTAGAAGAGGAAGTGGTGTTGGTTAAGAGGAGGGAGAAAGGGAGGGAAGGAAGGAGGGAGGGAGGGAAGGGAGAGATGGAGGGAGGGAAGGAGGGAGGAGGAGGGGAGGGAGGGAGGGAAGGAATAACTAGACCCATGGGGGCTGGCACTGTTGTGTAGCAGGTAAAGCCGCCACCTGCAGTGCCGGCATCCCATATGGGCACCAGTTCAAGTCCCGGCTGCTCCTCTTCCGATCCAGCTCTCTGCTGTGGCCTGGGAAAGCCTGCACCCGTGTGGGAGACCAGCAATAGCTCCTGGCTCCTGGCTTTGGATCAGCTCAGCTGTGGCCATTGTGGTCATTTGGAGAGTAAACCAGCAGATAGAAGACCTCTCTCTCTCTCTCTCTCTCTGATTCTACCTTTCTCTGTAACTCTGTCTTTCAAATAAATAAAAAATAATTCTAAAAAAGAGGAGTAAATGAAAGAATTAGACGCACAGATATTGGTCTTGTTGCTTGTATGCAAACACACCATATATGTGTGTTGCATAAGTAAGTGAGTTAATAAATAAATGAATACATTAAAGATCCCTTCAGTTTAGCTTTTCAGGAACAAAATCCTATTCTTCTTTAAACATTTTAATACCAACAAATACTTCAAAAGAGGTACTAAATAAAGCTATACCAATTCTTTCCTCTAAAAGCACATTGAGGGGATTTCATTTATCTCCTCTGAAAAAAGTGGTGAGGGGGCCAGCACTGTGGTGCAGTGGGTTTAAGCCCTGGTCTGCAATGCCAGCATTCCATATGGGCGCCGGTTCAAGTCCCGGCTGCTCCACTTCTGATCCAGCTCCCTGCCTGGGAACTCAGTGGAAGATGGCCCAAGTGTTTGGGCCCCTGCACCCATGTGGGAGACCCAGAAGAAGCTCCTGGCTTCGGATCAGCCCAGCTCCAGCTGTTGGCGCGCATTTTGGTGGTGATCCAGTAGAAGATCTCTCTCTCTCTCCCCCCCCCCCACCTCTGTAACTCTGCCTTTCAAGTAAATAAATAAATCTTTAAAAAAAAAAAAAAAAGTAAGGGGCACCCTTCAGATTCCTGACACCACCACCTTCTTCCAGAGCTCTGGGGAGGACGACAGGCAACCATGCGGGGTATACGAGGAAGAACCCTCCTAACGGAATGTGTGTTGGCGCCCGTGGTTATTAGGACAAAGCTGTGTTGCCACGATGTGAATGGTGTAACTGCAATTTTCCAGCTGGGCTGTAATAACAAGACCAGGCTTTCCCTGAGCCTACCATGCACCAGAGGCTCAGTTACTGATGGCCAGGTCAGCAGTGGATCGGCAGGTGATTGGCAGGTGATCCTTCCTTCATTCTCACCGACCTCCTCCTCCCGGACTACGTGTTAAAAATCTTGACACCCACCCATCTTTGGCTTAGATTTCTCCTTTCAAGTCTGAAGTGTGGCTTGGCTTTGGAATGCGCAAGAATGAATCCTTCCTTGCATGCAAACCTGTTATTATGCACTCTGTGTGCGTACATTTTTTCTCTTTGATAGGTACCTGCGTTGAGGGTCACAGAGAAAACACAGCTTCTGGGCATAGCAATGGGTGAGCCTCATTCCAGGGCAGTGAACACAGGCCAATGGGTGGTGTAAATGTTTATTTTAAGGGGGGAGTCATTTATTTTTCAGGCAGAAAGTTTATACAGCTTGAGAGAATTATTGGAAAGGAAATGAGATCCATGGTTATGATGCTTATGGGGTTTGTCCGCCTCCGCTCTCTGCCCAGCTATGAAAATGAGACGGTTTCCCCCTCCCCCTCTTCTCCCTCCTCCCCCTCCATCTCTTCTTCCTCTTCCTCCTCCTCCCCCTCCCTCTCCTCCCCCTCGTCCTCCTCCTCCTCTTTCTTCCCGCTCTTCCTCCTCCTCATCCCCCTCCTCCTTCTTCCCCCCTCTCTTCTTCCTCCCCCTCCTCCTCCTCCTACTTCTTACCCCTCTTCCTCTGCCTCCTCCTCCTTCTTCCCCCTCTACCTCCTTCTTCCCCCTCTCTTCTTCCTCCCCCTCCTCCTCCTCCTCTTCCCCTCCACCTCCTCCTCCTTCTTCCCCCTCTACCTCCTCCCCCTCCTCCTTCTTCCCCCTCTACCTCCTCCCCCTCCTCCTTCTTTCCCCTCTCTTTCTCCCCCCCCTCCTCTTCCCCCTCCCACCACACTCCTCCTGGTCCCACCGTAACAGCTGGCTGCAGATCTCCATACCACAGCAGCTGATGCTGGAAAGAGCTCCAGGTTGCAGCCTCAGGTGGACCCCACTGACAGGTAAGCTTCAAGTTCAGTGAAGGTAATGAAGGAGACCATTGAAGCCCGGCGACCCAGCAATATGACCAAGAACACAGCCAGAAAACCTCACCTGGACCGTGTCACTCATCCGCGATGTGACCTAGGCCTTGGTCGTCCCACTTATAAATAAGTCGGTGGGCTCTAGGCTCCCGAGGTGCCCTCCAACTATAAGATGCTAATTCAGGAAGATTATACTCACAGCTCTACTGGGCCAAAGCCCTGCCTTGTGTCTTCCTCCTCTCCCTGTCTCTCTACTATCTTTCCTCTGTCTTTATCCATTCATTTAAAAATTCATACTGTCATGCCAGCTTGCAGGCTAGGCCGTGCGGTGGGTTTCTGGACTATGAGTCAGGAAGGGGTGGTGTTTGGCATGTCTTTAAGTTGCCACTTGAGACACCTGCATCCTATAGCCAAGTGCCTGGTTCAAGTCTTGGCTCCTCTGTTTCCCAACCAGCGTCCTGCTAATGGGTACCCAGGGAGGCAGCAGGTGTGGTTCAAGTACTTGGGTCCCTGCCACCCATGTGGAGACCTGAACTGAGTTTCAGGCTCCTGGTTTCAACCTGGAGCAGCCTGTAGCTGTTGTGAGCATCTGAGGAGTGAACCAGCAGATGGAAAACCAATCTCTCTTTCTCTCTGTCTCTCTCTGTCTCTCTCTCTCTCTCTCTCTCTCTCTCTCTCTCCTTTTCAAATAGAATGAAGTGAATACAAAGGTGTTAATGGAATGGAGTTTCTACCCTATTGGTGAAGGGAGATGATAACTAGGTAGCAAGTGAACAGTGAAGTCACTCTAGATCTTTGTTAAATGGTAATCTAACACACAGCAGTGGCTGTGGGCAAGTTACTCAGTCTCTATTTCAGCATCGTCACATGTAACACTGGCTAGATAGCAGTGTCTGTCCCACAGCTTCGTTGAGAGAATTAAATGAGTCAGCAGATAAAGAGCTTACAACAGCTCCTACTGGCTCCTCTTGGCTACTGGTCTCATGATCACCCTGCCCATCATCACTGTGCACCAATTTGAATGCCATCCATCAGCTACTAACTGTGACCATCAATACATCACATCACCTCCCTGATCTTTGGCTTCTTTGTGCATAAGCAGGTGATAGTGACAATGATAAAAGAGTAATCCTTTGGGGGTGGGGCATTGTCACACGGTGGTTTTAGTCGCCACTTTGAATGCACACATCCCGTATCAGAGGGCTGATGTGAGCACTGGCTGCTCCTCTTCTGATCCAGCTCCCTGCTAATGCACCCGCAAAGGCAGTGGAAGATGGCCCAAGTGCTTGGGTGCCGTCTCATGTGGGAGACTCGGGAAGAGATCTGGGTTCTTCATCTCAGCCTTGCCCAGCCTTGGCTGTTGTAGGCATTTGGGAATTGAAGCAGTGAATGGGAGACTTCTCTCTCTCTCTCTCTCTCTCTCTCTCTCTCTCTCTCTCTCTCTCTCTCTCTCCTCTCTCCTTGCTCTGCTTCTCAAATAGATGAAAATAAACCAACATTAAAAGAGGATATTGTGAAGGTTAAACAATAACCTGTGGTTTAGGCTCATAGAAGGACCTAATAAACTTTTGTTTCCACCTCCCTGTTTCACTATCCCTAGTAGCAAAGGCTTTTTTACATTTTTCTAAAAGTATAAGTGGCTTCCTTCCTGTGTGTTTCTGAGATGGTGCTCCAGCTTCCCCACACTGTGGGAGGGGCTCCACTGCACCTGCTGCAAGTGTCACAGTGTGGCCAGCCCAGAACCTTCCCATGGTGCTGTGTACTGCCCTGTCTGCTTGGTTCGTTTGCAGCCTTAACAATTCTTCATTCAGGGGCCAGTGTTGTGGTGTAGCAGGCAAAGCCACCGCCTGCGATGCCAGCATCCTCTATGGGCACTGGTTTGGGTTCTGGTCACTCCACTTCTGATCCAGCTTCCTGCTAATGGCCTGGGGAAAGCAGCAGAAGATGGCCCACGTGTTTGTTTAATGGGTACAAAGATGGCTGCAAGGGCCAGACCTGGGTCAGACCAAAGCCAGGAGCCAGGAGTTTCATCTGGATTTCCCACATGAGTGGCATGGACCCAAGCACTTGGGCCATCTTCTGCTTCTTTTCCCAAGTCATTAGCAGGGAGCTGGATGGGAAGTAGAGCAGCCGGGACTTGAACCAGAGCCATATGGGATGCTGGCCGGTGGCAGTTTTACCTGCTATACCACAGCGCCGGCCCCAAAGGTACCTTCTCAGCCACTTTTATTTTATTTTATTTTTTTGACAGGCAGAGTGGACAGTGAGAGAGAGAGACAGACAAAGAGAAAGGTCTTCCTTCTCCATTGGTTCACCCCACAATGGCCGCTGTGGCCGGGGCGCTGTGGCCAGCACACTGTGCTGATCCGATGGCAGGAGCCAGGTGCTTCTCCTGGTCTCCCATGCAGGTGCAGGGCCCAAGCACTTGGGCCATCCTCCATTGCACTCCCGGGCCACAGCAGAGAGCTGGACAGGAAGAGGGGCAACTGGGACAGAATCTGGCGCCCTGACCAGGGCTAGAACCTGGTGTGCCAGCGCCACAGGTGGAGGATTAGCCTATTGAGCCGCCGTGGTGCCGGCCCCTCTTTCCTTCTTAAGACTGAATAATGCCGTACATGTGGACAGACCACCCTCTGTGTATCCGTGTATTCCTTGATGGGCACTTGGCTTCCTTCCACACTTGGGCTACCGTGAATGAAGCTGCTATGAACACAGATATGCAAACATCCGTTCCTGTCCCTGCCCTCCGTTCTTCCCAGTAGCTGCCCAGCCGTGGAACTGCTGGACCATCTGGTAATTCTGTGTGTGCTTTGTTGAGAAGCCGTCTGCTGTTTTGCATAGCAGGTGCATCAATTTCCATTCCCACCAATTCTGCACAAGGGTTCTAATTTCTCCACATCTTTGCAATTCTTGTTGCAAAGCGTTCTGTTTTGTTTCATGTTTAAGAGCAGCCACCCTAATGGGTGTGAGATGCTATCTCCTTGAGGTTTTGGTTTACATTTCCCTGATGATTGGTGATGCTGAGCATGCCTGGGTGGCCGGCGTGTCCCTTTTCCTGTTCATTGCAGTCCCCTTCGGTGGAAGGAGTTGGGTTGGTTTCAACTGTATCACTCACCAGCTTGCTTGTCATTGGACAGATAACTGCTTCTCTCTGAAGTGCCACATTCCTGGCTGTAAATTGGGATGAAAATACATTAATAAGCAGAGCAACAGACACTTAAGAACACAGACCCTGAATCAGGTTCCCTACTTTGATCCTTAAGGCACAAACAAATTGGCTGAGTGACCTTGGACAAGTCTGTTTAACTTGCTGAGGTCTAGTTGCTTCTATAAAATCAGAGTGTTAATTGTAGCACCTACTTCACGGAGCTTGGGAGAGAATTAACTTAATGATTGCACTAGAGAGTTTAGGGAAGCATTTGCTAGAGAATAAGGGTTCCCTCTGTGTTATTACAGTCCTTCAGAGTTCGCTATGAGTTTACTCCTAGTTTCCTAAAGAGGTGGGAAAATAGCTAGCTGCTATTAATAACTAGTTCCTCTCTCTTCCCCAAGTGCAGTGCTATAAATTCATATTAAACCAATGTAAATGGAAACCAGCCCTGTCTTCCTACCCTAGTCCTCTTTGACACATTTTTT
>CM027396.1:16951293-16980030 GCA_015711505.1 Sylvilagus bachmani | reverse complement strand
GAGAGAAGGAGAGGCAGAGAGAGAGGTCTTCTATCTGTTGGTCCTCCCCCCCCCCCCCCACCTCATTGGCCACAGTGGCCTGAGCTGCAGCGATTTGAAGCCAGGAGCTTCTTCTGGGTCTCCCACATGGGTGCAGAGGCCCAGGGACTTGGGCCATCTTCTACTGCTTTCCCAGGCCACAGCAGAGAGCTGGATTGGAAGTGGAGCAGCCGGGACTCAAACCAGTGCCCACATGGGATGCCAGCACTGCAGGCATAGGCTTTATCCACTACACCACAGCGCCGGCCCCTTGACACATTTTTAAAAGGACACACTTACTTTTATTTATCTGTCCATTTTATATGTGCTCAATTATTTTAATTAAACAAGAAAGGCAAGTTTTTTTGAAAGACTAATAGACATTGCCTCCATGCAGTTAGAACAAAGCAAGGACTCTTGTCATCTCACACACAGAGATAGACACTATTAATATTTAGATGTACGTGCATGGATACAATCCTTTGTCATTATAGTAAATATAGTGCTAACTAAAGAGTAAATAAACTGCTTACTTGAAATATTCAAGCTGTTTCCCTGGGCCAATAGTAAAGACCCACAAGTCGTTTTCAGAGCCAGCACGACACTTCCTGCAACTTTGCTGTGGTGTTTCTGCTCATCCCCACCTGCTGGACATCAGGTTAGTTTGGCCCTGCACACTTGAAGTCACGTAGAAACAGAGCCCTTCCTTTTCCCAGGGGCTCCTGCAGGTCCAGAGCAGTGGCAGGGACCCTATGTGGACATAAACACTGGCCTGGCCCCACAAGGGCTCCCTGATGTCAACTTGGAGTTGACATCATCCCCATTGTCAAAAGGGGAGGTCAGAAAGAGGGCACGAGCTGATGATACCTGCAGGACTGTTGACTTCTTAAGAAAAGGGAAGGGATTGTTATTTACCGAAACCCTGCCATTTCGCGGCAGTTCCCAGCACACAGTCTTACGGCTCCGACCCCACGTCCCCGGGTGTTTACTGTAATTGAAGAGGCTCTCCATCCCCCGAGATTGCATCACACAGGAAGAAAGCAAACGCGAACACAGGCAGGGAGAGCTTACTTCTCACACTGAATCACTGCCCCCCCCCCCCCCCCCCGTCTGCCAGAAACCAGGTACCGGAAAAGCCTCCTACCGCCCTTGTCCCCTGTGGCCCTGTGTCGGGTTCTCCCACGGCCATGGCTGCTCCTGGCCTTCCCTTCCAACATGGAGTCTCCCCGATCCCACTGGAAACACGCCCTGACCCACTCCCCACACGACAGCCCCAGCAGGAAAGGAAGCATCGTCGTGCTCAGAAACACGCGTGTGGTTGGCACCCACTTGGCGCTGGATACAGACTCTGCCTTACCCACCCCGTCCTGTTTGACGTCCGCAAAAGCCCCAAGAGGATGCGCTTCCTATCCCCGTTCCACAGCGGCCGCCAAGTGAGAGAGAGGCTCAGCGAGTCCCTCGCTCTCAGAGAGCAAGCGGGGAGCAGTGCTGACCCCCAGCTCTGTCGGACCTCGTGCCTCTGCCCCCTGGCTCCGTTCATGAAGACACCTGATGCCTGAGTTAGCCCGCTGGGACAGCTTGTGGACTTGCTAAAGAGAGGTTCATCTCTCCTACCGGTCTCCCAGTGCAGCCACCTGTCACATCGCGGAGGCGAGTGTACAGCCTGGCTGTTAAGACGCCGACATTCCGTGTGGAAGCGCCCACGTCTGATACCCAGCTTTGCCTCCTGGCTCCGGCTTCTTGCTAACGAAGGCCCTAGGAGGTGGCGGTGATGGCTCAAGTCGTGGAGGTCCCGGCTCCTAGCTTTAGCCTCAACCTAGTCCCAGCTGGTGTGGGCATTTGGAGAGTAAACCAGAGATTGGGAGCTCGCTCTCCCCGTCTGTCTGCCAAATAAATACATAAGTATATTGAGTGTATATGTGCTCAATATATATCTATAGATATATATTGAGATATCTATATATAGATATATATTGAGACATCTATATCTCTATATCTCTATCTATATATCTATATATCTGCATGTATACCTAGTTACACACATATGTGAATTTCTATTCACTACTGCAGACTTACACACAAACATGGAGCACACAGACCCAGTACGCCATGCTTTGACTTACAGTTTTTCGACTGGAAAGCAGCGTGAGGGGTCAGCACTGTGGCGCAGTGGGTTAAAGCCCCAGCTTGCAGTGCTATCATCCCACATGGGCATCAGTTCAAGTCCCGGCTGCTCCTCTTCCAATCCAGCTCTCTGCTGTGGCCAGGGAAAGCAGCAGAAGATGGCCCAAGTCCTTGGGTCCCTGCACCCACATGGGAGACCCAGAAGAAGCTCCTGGCTCCTGGCTTTGGATCAGCTCAACTCCAGCCATTGTAGCCATTTGGAGAGTGAACCAGCAGATGGAAAACCTCTCTGTCTCTCTGTCTCTCTCTCTCTCTGTAATTCTTTCAAATATGTAAAAATAAATCTTTACAAAAGAAATAAATAAAAAAGAAAATAGTGTGGAAGTGTGATGTGTTCATTAGAAGCCATACTTCAGATTGTGAAAGTGACCTTTTTGGGCCGGTGCCACAGCTCACTAGGCTAATCCTCCGCCTGCATCACCGGCACACTGGGTTCTAGTCCCGGTTGGGGCGCTGGATTCTGTCCCGGTTGCCCCTCTTCCAGTCCAGCTCTCTGCTGTGGCCTGGGAAGGCAGTGGAGGATGGCCCAAGTGCTTGGGCCCTGCACCCCATGGGAGACCAGGAGAAGCACCTGGCTCCTGGCTTCGGATCAGCACGGTGCGCCGGCCGCAGCGCGCCAACCACGGCGGCCATTGGAGGGTGAACCAACAGCAAGAAAGACTAATAGAAACAGCAAGAAAGACCTTTCTCTCTATCTCTCTCACTGTCCACTCTGCCTGTCAAAAAAATAAAAAGAAAGAAAGAAAGAAAAGAAAGTGACCTTTTCCCAGGCTAGTGATGTGCAGTCCCACCCTCTGTCTCGGGACCCGGGGCAGCGGCCACAAGTGCAGCTCCCAGTGACCCCACAAGCCCAAGGCAGAAGCACGCATGCGCCACAGTGTGCGGCACTGCTGGGCCAGGACGCCCAGCAGGTGAGGGCGCTCACTGACACATCGTCATCTTCCAGGGGCTTTACTGAGAGGGATTCCCATCGTAACCAAGGAGCATCTGGAGGTGAGAGGTCGACCACAAGGTTCCAAGGTGTCTGTCTATGTTCATGTGTGGAGTTAGCCACTATGCATCCAAGTGTGTGTGTGTGTGTGTGTGTGTGTGTGTGTGTGAATCAAGGCAGAAGCCAAATACACTTACTATTCTTTCTCATGTCACCATCCCGGTAACATCTCCCTGCCATTCTGTAAGAACTGTTGAAATTTCTGACCATTTCATTCCTCAAATTCTCCAGATTGTTTCCATTTTCTCTCAAAATACTGCTACCCCCATCTTTAAAAAAAAATGGCTCACTAGGCTAATCCTCCACCTGCGGCGCCGGCACCCCAGGTTCTAGTCTTGGTTCTGTCCCGGTTGCTCCTCTTCCAGTCCAGCTCTCTGCTATGGCCCGGGAAGGCAGTGGAGGATGGCCCAAGTGCTTGGGCCCTGCACCCGCACAGGAGACCAGGAGGAGGCACCTGGCTCCTGGCTTCAGATTGGTGCAGTGCGCCAGCTGTAGCTGCCATTTTGGGGGTGAACCAATGGAAGGAAGACCTTTCTCTCTGTCTCTCTCTCCACTGTCTAACTCTGCCTGTCACAAAATAAAATAAAAATTTAAAAAATTGTCTTTAAAATAATTTGGTTATCTGATACAGAATAAATACATAAGTGGGGGTATGGTCATGAAATGGAATACTGCATAACCATAAAAAAAGACAGCTACATGCAATGATTTAGGCAAATTCATGGACATAATATCACTAAAAGAAAGCCAGATAGCAAAGAGAATGTACTGGAATGCTCTGTATGAAACTCGAAACTAGGCAAAATGAGCCATGGTGGTAGAAGTCGGAATACTGGTCATCCTTGTGGCAAGGATTTGTTGAATGGACACATGTGGGAGCCTGCTGGAGCACTGGGCTTGATGGCAGATGGACAGGTGCATACGTGGGAAAATCCAATCCAGAGCCAGCACTGTGGTGCAGTGGGTGAAGCTGCCCTTGACTGGCATCCCATAGTAGAGCGCCAGTTTGAGTCCAGCTTGCTCCACTTCTGGTCCAGCTCCCTGCAAATGTGCCCAGGGAGCAGCAGATGACCACTTAAGTGCCTGGACTCTTGCTGCCCACGTGGGAGACCCAACTGGAGACTCCTGGCTCCTGGCTTCAGCTTGACCCAGCCCTGGCTGTTGTAGCCATTTGGGGAATGAACCAACAGATAGGAGTCTCTCTCTCTCTCTCTCTCTTTGCCCTTAAAATAAATAAATGAAGGGAACAAAGGAAGAAAATGCCATTGAGCTGCACATTTAAGAAATGTTCACTTTCTTGGACATAAGTTACACTTCACTAAAAAGAAAAAGGAAAGGAAATATAGTCAGGCCCTACGTCCATGAATTCAACCCACTGCAGATGGAAAATACTAGAAAGACAGTTGCATCTGTCCTGAACACGTAGCCCCTTTCTCCTTTGAAACAATACAGTGTAAGGACTATTACATGCGCTGTGTTAGGGACCTGGACATCTGTGGATTTGGGGAACCAGTCCCCGTGGAGGTTAAGGGACGCATGTGTGTGTGTGTGTGTGTGTATGCTTACCAGGGAATAGGGACCCTAAATGAAGACCTTGCTAAGAGGAAAATAAGAAGGGGGCATTGTCCAGCGGGGCGCAGTAACCCCAGAATACAAACGGCGCCCTTAGAGTTCCCGGCGCCCCCACGCTCCGACCGCCCCAACTCCAGCCACACTGGGGGAAAACACCGACCCTCGCGTGGCGCCAGCGGCCAGGGCCCCCGCCTCCTTCCTGGGACCATTCTCCCTGGGGACTTCCGCTCCACCAGGACAAGCCGTGGCTCCTGCCCAGGGACACTCAGCCAGAGGCTCACTGGCCACTCGTCGGAAGGTTAATTGCAAGGTCCCCTGACACTAATTACACCCACGACTGGAACACAAAGCAAACCAACAAATTTCAACATCAGGGCAGCAGAGAATCACGAAGCCGGCTCAACCGAGGTTCCATGTCTTGTGACTCACGGCTCAGACACCGTCTCGGGCGCGGCTCTGGAGCCTTTGGCGACAGAGGAGGTGACCGGGACACAAAAGGCCTTGGCGGCCCATAGCTTCTGCTAGGCTGGAGGCCACAGGCCACATGCGATCGTGGCAGCTCCTCCAGCCCGGGCGTTGCTCCCCGACTCGGGAGACTGTGGCATTCTTCAAGTGGACGTAGCCTCGGCTTCAGCCCTTCCCTGCTGGCTGCCAGGGCCGTCGGCTGTACCATCCGGACAAGTCGGAGCCACAGTTACCCTCTGTCGAGATCGGCTTGGGAGGGATCGGCTGGGGCCCGTGTTGGAGGAGCTGCCGATAAGTGCGGGCTTGGCCATGTGTTAGTCATTTATGGCTGGTGGGTACAGGGAGGTTCATAAAATCATTCCCTCTCTGTTGGTGCTTGTTTAAAATTTTCCATATTAATGCACTTTCTAAAAATGTTTTTGGTTTCCGAGACTTCAAAACTACAATAAACAATTGACTAAGCTGAAAGAAGAGAAATCAAAGGCAAAGCTTCCAGGAAGGATTTTTTTTTAAAAAAAAAAAAGGGGGGGCGACATGTTAGCATCAAAGAGAGCAAAGGAAAATGGCGGATGCCGACAGGCAAAGGGGTGGCTTACCCAGGACCCGTCCTCCAGCTGCTGTGGACAGGTGGGAGCCCGGGTGCCGCCATGTGGTGCCCACCCATCTGGGACCCTGGCAGAGGTGACAATGGGGAGCCCCCTGCCTCATTCCCAGGGAGGAACACGGAGGGGAGGCTCCAGGTGGGGTCTGTGGGGTTTCCTGGCCCTCTCAGGGGCACAGAGAGTCTTGAACCCCAGCTGCGGGTGCTGTGACTGCTTCTGCCACCTTGGAAGATGGGGAAGGGGCTTGGGCTTTTTTTGGGGGGCAGGGAGAAATAAATGCACCCCCAAGCTTATTTCAGCTCTGCTCGCACCAGCCGAGATCTGAAGCAAATCCAAGCATCGGTCCATACAGGAACGGATGAAGAAGACATGATCTGTGTACACTTGGCGGAGTCCACGTGGCCTGGGCAATGAAAGAAATTCTCTTTGGCAACAGCATGGGTGGAACTGGAGTCCACTGTGGAAATGGACCAGACCCAGAAGGACAAATGTGGCGTGAGCCTGATTAGTATTGGAAGCTACGACAAGCAATTGGCCGACAGGGAGGAGAAAGCCGGCGGCAAAGGTTAGGGTGGAAGGGGATGGAGTGGCCCAGGGAAGACACTGACCAAAGAGTGCAAAGTTTCCATTAAAGTCGAAGGATACATTGTCATTATCTAGCACACGTCATGGTGATCGCAATTAAACACAGTGTACTGAATATTGCAAAAATATTAAAAGTATAGGCTTAATATTCTCATCACACTGGAGCAGAGGGCTTGGGCTTTTGCATCAAACATTTTCCCATCTCTTCTCTGCCCCTGAGGAGCGGTGCAACCTTGGGCAAGCCACCCAGGCTCTCTGGTTCCTCATTGTAAAAGGAGAACCAGACTTGAACTTGGAAGGTCATAGTGAGGTTGGTAAGACCAGAGACTGCTGTGCCACATTGACGGACTCCTCCTAGCGCCAACACTTCGGGAGGGCTTTGAGCATGTCAGATGATCTGTAAACCTCCAGGAACCACTTGCACTCATCCTGGGTCTCCCCAGGGAATGACCCCTGGATACCCCTCGTGGATACCAGAATCCGTGGGCGCTTAAGTGCATTGCATGAAATGGCACAGTGGTTGCACAGAACCAGTGTATAACCTCCTGTACACTTTACGTCAAGTACAAACTCTGAAAGTGGTGGTCGTACGTTTGGGGAACAGGGACAAGAAAGGGTCTGCAATCATTCAACACAAAGACACAGATTATTTTTTCCAAAGTATTTTCCATCGGCTGAATGGACAGAGGGAACCAGTGTGTACAGAGGTTGGACTGCACACAGCTAACGATGGGGGCAGGAGGTGATGGGAAGAACGGTCTCCAGAGAGAAGGTCCCTAAATTCTCGTGGTGCTCACTGACCCCGGGAGGGTCAGAAGCCACTGCCGGCAAGGGCACGATCTGCACCGAGAGAACCTTCCACAGCGGGGGGCTTGTCCCGCGGCTCCAGTGCTCAAACACGCCGGTGAGAACCGAGAGCTGAGTTCTTCCTCCTACCTCATTCCAAGAAAGAGCTCAGCTCCGGGTCATCTCCTTTTAGCCCCTTGGAAGAGAAGGTCCTATGGGAGCAGGTGCAGCGCCAGCCAGGACGCCACACCCCACATCAGAGAGCCCGGGTTCCAGTCCTAGCGCCACTCCTATTCCAACTTCCTGCTCATGTGCACCCTGGGAGGCAGTGGCCAGGGCTCAAGTATCAGGTATTCGAGTACTCAGTACTCAGGTACTGGCAAGTATTTGGGGGAGTGAACCTGTGGATGGAAAATCTCTGTCCATCTCTCTGAAAATTAAAAAAAAAATTTGTTTTGATGTGGAAATTATGCAGACGGCTCCCTGAAATCATTTTTAAACACATACTTGTCTATTTGTTTGAAAGGCATAGACATGAGAAAGAGAGATCTCCCGTTCCTTGGTTCGTTTCCTAAGTGGCTGCATCAGCCAGAACTGGGCAAAGCCAGTCAGGAGCCAGGAGCTCCATCCCGGTCTCCCATGGGGCTGCAGGGGCCCCAGGACTTGGACCTTCCTCTGCTGCTCTCCCCGGCCATAAGCAGGGGGCTGGATCACAGTGGAGCAGCTGGGACTCGAACCAGTGCCCATAGGGGATGCCGGTGCTGCGGGCAGAGACTTTAGCTGCTACGCCATAGCACCAGCCCCTCCTGCCAACATCAGAAGAAAGGTCAGTCTGTGACAGAATCCAGATGCCCAGCACAGGGTCAAGAACTCCAAGGGAGCAGGTGCCTCTCTGTGGCAGAATTAACCTGTTGGAAACACACGTCCCTGTTTGGAACGGCCATTGGCGCAGCACCGTTTATGGCCAGCAAGATGGAAATAAGCTTGATATTCACGATCCAGGAATTTGTGAGTAAGCTATGGCCAGGTCACATGACGGGACACTTGGTGGGGGGCAGAGTTTAAGTATGCCGTGTTTTGGGGCTGGTGCTGTGGCGCAGCAGGTTAACGCCCTGGCCTAAGGCGCTGGCATCCCATATGGGCGCCAGTTCTGGTCCCGGCTGCTCCTCTTCCAATCTCTGCTGTGGCCTGGGAAAGCAGCAGAAGATGGCCCAAGTCCTTGGGCCTCTGCACCTGCTTGGGAGGCCCAGAGGAGGCTCCTGGCTCCTGGCTTTGGATTGGCGTGGCTCCGGCCGTTGTGGCCATCTGGGGAGTGAACCAACAGAGGGAAGACCTCTCTCTCTGTCTCTACCTCTCACTGTCTGTAACTCTATCTCTCAAATGAATAAATACAAAAAACTTAAAAAAAAAAAAGTATACCGTGTTGCAAAGATGCCCGTGCATACTGTGAAAGAACATGCAAATTGCAAGAAAATAGTTAGCATGGTCTAAGGTGTCCAAATTAATTTTGAGTGTGAAAGAGGAAAATCCCGTACAAAACTGCGGATGGTCACTTCCCCGGGGAGTGGCACTGTAGGCGAAGGTTGGAGAAGACGTCTGCTCTCTGGGGCATAGACGGTGCCTTTGCCTCTTTGCATCGAGTTCACCTGATTGTCATCATCAAGCCAAAGCAGAATCATGTGTGTAACGAGAGCTCAGCATCGTGGCCGGGCAAGGCAGAGCAGGCACTTGGAAGGACCGGATCCGCCCAAGAGGTGGCCGGGAATCCCTCGTGTCTGCCGGCTCAGCAGGTGGCCAGCCTGGAAGGGTGGGGGCTCCGCGTAGAGCGCACTGATCACGGCCACGTGGAGCTGAACAACTCGGCTCTCACCCTTCTGGCACCAGACGCTCAGCAGCTCTCAGCTTTTAGTCATCTTTTCGACATTGATTTCTGGTTATTGGTTCCAGGGATTTCCCAGCTCCCACTAAACACACAGCGAACCCCTGTACAGACAGCACACATCCTGTCACTCAGAGGCAGGGCGGGTTGTGTTGGAAGCCACGCTGCCTGGGTTTGAACCCTGGGAGCCCTCCCAACCAGCTGGGTGACCCTTAGGCAAGTTGCTTAGCCTCTCTGAGCCACCGTCTCCTCTTCTAAATAATAGTGATCATAGCGCAACCTGCATCAGGGGGTCGTTGTGAGGAGTAAATGCAACAAAGTACCTGGAAGGTGCAGAGGGCAGTACCAGGCATCTGGCAATGGCTCCGCCAGTGTGTCACTATTAGGATCGCCCATTTATTGAACACCTACTACATACCAGGAACTTCTCACAAGTTATTTGTAATTTTTCCAACTTCTTCACAAAGTAGGTGTGATTTTTGCCTGTCTTAAAGTGAAGGAAATATATATCTTAGAAAATATATACACAAGGCTCAGAGACAATAAGCTATCTATTTTAAAGTTCGAGAGGCAGAGGGAGAGAGAGAGAGAGAGAGAGAGAGAGAGAGAGCGCTCCCACCCACTTCCCCAAATGCCCTCAATGGCCAGGGCCAGAGCCAGGAGCCAGGGTCATGATTAGGTCTCCCACATGGGTGGCAGGAGCCCGAGCACTTGGTTCATCTTCCACTGCATTCCCAGGAGCATTAGCAGGGAGCTGGATGCGAAGCTTGGTGGCTTAGCCCACTGCCCTACAACACCCACCCTAATCTTTGAAATGCACACTCTTAAGGACACACACTCGATTTACAGGTGTAGAGGAGAGTTTGAGCTACAATGCCTGGGGTGATCCGCCATCTTCCCAGGAATTAACCAAAATGATGAACGCAAAGGGACAGCAGCGGGGCCCCATCTCTGCTCTCCAGGTCCTTTCAGAAACACGGAGCTCAGCCTTTCGGCCACACCCGTGCACATCTACAGGAAAGCTGGCCTTGCAGATGTCAAGGAAATGGGTATCACTCACAAGAAAGTGCCCGTACTAGTTCCCATGGCAACACTGGAAGAGTCTGCGGTGTCACCAGCATGCTGCTGGCATCGTTGCACACAAACAGGTTGGGGCGGGATGCTTGCCAAGAGAATTGGTGTGTGTATGGAGCCGCCATAGCTCCCTGAGACACGTGACAGAAAATGACCAGAGAGGCCGGCGCCACGGCTCACTAGGCTAATCCTCCGCCTGTGGCGCCAGCACAGCGGGTTCTAGTCCCGGTCGGGGCGCCAGATTCTGTCCCAGTTGCCCCTCTTCCAGGCCAGCTCTTTGCTGTGGCCTGGGAGTGCAGTGAAGGATGGCCCCAATGCTTGGGCCCTGCACCCGCATGGGAGACGAGGAGAAGCGCCTGGCTCCTGGCTTCAGATCGGCACAGCGCACCAGCTGTAGCAACCATTTTGGGGGTGAACCAATGGCAAAGGAAGACCTTCCTTTCTGTCTCTCTCTCTCTCTCTCACTGTCTAACTCTGCCTGTCAAAAGAAAGGAAGGAAGGAAGGAAGGAAGGAAGGAAGGAAGGAAGGAAGGAAGGAAGGAAGGAAAAGAAAAAGACCAGAGAAAGAAGGAGGCTGAAGCGCTCGGCCCCTGCCTTCGACAGCTGTGCCAGGAGCCCCACCCAGAGCGGCCGTACAGAGGAGCCTGAGCTCCTGGAACCCATTCCCTGTGCAGTGGGGCAAAAACAGTGCAAAAAAAAAGGAGACTTGACTAAGCTCACGTAGAAAGTAAGTGCAGAGGCCAGAATCCCTGCCCAGCACCCTCCGCCTGCGGAAGCCGCGCCCCTCCGATGAGGCGCCCCTACCAAGATGAGGCTGTGGAGACTGGAAGTCAGCGGGCAGCCGTCGGTCCCATGGCCCCAGTGATGAGCCCTGATGATGGATGACGCGTGCGCCCAAGGTCCCTCATCAAGACTTGTGTTCCCAGATGAGAGTCCAGTGGGACAGCCTGGTCCCCCACGGCGGACACGTTCCCCTTCCCCTCCATGGCCGTATTCCTCGGAGAGGACCCGGACTGTGGGAATGGACTGCCGACTGTGGGAAGCAGCTCGTTTGGCAGTCTCGGGTTTGATGGGAACTCTCTCCTCTCTGGGGAGAGCTAGCAGCATAGGCGGAGCCCCGGACATACGTCCTCCATAACCTAGGTTGGGGTAGCTGATGGGAAAGTCCATATGATGTGACCCAACTTGAAGCGCGAGTGAGCAGAAGGATTAGAATTTGAAATCCGTTCTGACCTGGAGGCTGGTGCCCTTTAGAACTACAAGACAAACTCCCTGTAGGTGGAGAGGACGGGGCGAGGGGATGAAGAAGCAGCATCAACGAGGGCACGAAGGCGTCAACCCAAGGGGCATCTGATTGGAATTCAAAGCACGGTGATGGGGCCGGCATTGTGGCACAGCGGGTTAAACAGCCGCCTGAGACTCCAGCATCCCATATCCAAGTGCTGGTTCGAGTCCCAGCTGCTCCACTTCCAATCCAGCTCCCTGCTAATGTGCCTGGGAAAGCAGCAGAGGTTGGCCCAAGTGCTGGGACCCCTGCCACCCATGTGGGAGACCCAGATCTCTCTCTCTCTCTCTCTCTCTCTGTCACTCTGCCTTTCAAATAAGTAAATCCTTTATGAAAATAAACAAAAATTTACAACCCAGTGATGATGATGGCGCTGCAAAATGGCTCCTTTCCCCTGGGTGAAGTCTGGTCCACAGGCATTCATGAGACCCTCAAAGACTCCACCAAACGCCAACCACATGAAAAGCAGTGATTATCGCATTGCTGGCCATAACCATCAGCACGGCTTGTGCATGCTCACTGCTGGGGACCCCTGGCCGCAAGTGCGGGAGTCCTAGCTCAGACCGGCTTAAGGGAGAAAAACGTGGCGTTCGCTGGCTCACGCACATCGGAAGAGAAGAGGTGGATCCAGAGACTCAAGCACTACTGGGTGGTCTTAACTCGGCCCCTCAACTCTCTTCCAACTGTCTTCTCTCTGCATTGGTTGCACTTTTGTTCCCTTGTCTTAGACTTGACAAGGGACGCTCTTCATCAACAGTCTCTCAAACTGAAAAACAAAACAAGCGGTGGGCTGTGGCAGAGGGCCCGGCTGCGGATCCGGCTTCATGCTGCTGCACCCTGGAACGCAGCAGAGCTGGCCCAGGAACGTCCCCACGCGGGAGACCTGGAGGAAGCGCCTGGCTCCTGGCTTCAGCCTGGTGCAGCCCTGGCTGTTGTGGGCATTTGGGGGAGGGAACCAGCTGATGGAAGAAATCTCTCTCTCTCTCTCTCTCTCTCCTCCCCCTCCCATCCCTCCAAATAAATAGATAAATAAGCAAACAAACTGTAAAAAGCAAAACCAAGAAGCACTAATGCAACTTAGCTGGACTCCTGGGCACAGCAGCCCTGGGAAGCTTCAAGCCGTCTGCCCAGCTCCCCAGAGTTAACAGGAAAACGTCTTTTCCACCAGCCCACAGGTGCACATTGGTGAGACTTGGGCTTCACGCCCCACACCCCCCCCATGAGCAATCACTGGGGCCAGGATATAGAGAGCTTTGATTGGCCATGACCCTCTTCCACTTAGAGCTGGACCAATGAAATTGCCCCCCCCCCCTCATAAAGTTGCCGTGAGCGTTAAAGAAGCTAACACTTGTGAGCACTCAGAAACGTGCTTGGCCAGGGCCGATGCTGCGGCACCCTGGGTCAGGCCACCTCTTGCAACACCGCCATCCCATATCAGGATGCCAGCGTGCGTCCCCGCCGCTCTGCGTCTGATCCCGTCTCTCGCTGATGCACCTGGGAAAGCAGCAGAGGTGGCCCAAGTCCTTGGGGCCGTGCCACCCACAGGGGAGACTCTGCATGGAATTCCTGGCTCTTAGTTTTTCTGGGGAATGAACCAGAGGGAGGAAGATCTCTCTCTCCCTCCCTCCCTCTCTCTCTCTCTCTCTCTCTCACTCAGTCTTTCAAATAAGACAAATCTTTGGGGAAAAAGAAGTGGCAAGCATTCACATAGGAAATGGGCAAAGCGACCTTACCCCGTCCTAGCAGAGTCAGGGCCAGGAGCCAATCCGGGCCCCAGCTCCCAGCGCACGGCCCTGGCTACAGCTCCCATGATGTCAGCTGCTAACTCGGCGATCTGTCTGAGCGCTTTTCCTGGGCTCGGCATCTCACGCCTGTTCCCACAAGAGCCTCCCAGAGGCCAAGAGACAGCCTTTAAGGTCACAGACCCAGACAGGAGCAGAGGCAGGATCAGGGTCAGGGATCAGGACCCTCAGACCCTGGAGGCTGCCCTCTAAATCTCCGTGCTGTACTGACGTGGGCTGAACCAGGACAGGAGGAAGTATGGGGCGGTGGGAACGGTGTACACTTGGTGAAGCACCAGCGGGAGCTGGCATTGAAGTCCAGCCCTGCCCTGAGCAAGCCCTGTGACCTGGGGGTTAACCTCTCTGAGCGCTGGCTTTTTTCTCTGTGCACGGGGGTAACTGCCAGGCTTGGACTGGTCTGTGGATCTCCTTGGAGATGTCTGGAGAATGACTGGCGCATTGCTAACGTTACTGTTAGCTGAAAAGTGCAGGCTGTTTAACTTCTTCGCAATGAAGCCGCGTTGCCACCAGGGGGCAGCAGAGCTCCAGTAGACTCCGCCAGCCGTGCGCTCCGGCCCCAGGTCCGGGCCGCGGCTCCAGCGGGCCTCCCCAGCTGGCCTCGCGGGCGCCCGCTGCTCCGAGCAGTGTTAGTCAAAGGCTGAGTCCATCTCTAATCGAGGTCGGGAGGGGGTACCTACCCTGGCATCCTTGTGAACGGTACCCGAGATCCTGCGAAGCATCCGGATCCAAACCAGCACACGGGTAGTAACAATGGTAGAGTACATATGCAGTTGTCCACCAAAACGTTTTAAAACGCGAGGGAGACTCGTTTGCAGAACTACGGGAGGGCTCTAAGCAGAGGATGTCCCTGAGGAGTGGTTTAGCAGGAAAACCGGAAAAATCAAATGGGGAAAAGTAAACTAGGTGGCATTCACACCCAAGGAGGGTAAGCAGCTTGAACCGCGCGGTGCAGATGGCATTGGCATGGACGCAAGGGCGAGCCAAAAATAAGTGGTGCAACCCGGCACGTGCCGGCCCCACGGATGCGCAGGTACATCCCAGAGATCACGGGAAACGGAATGCAAAGAGAGGTTCTTTTTGGTGCAAAAAAAAGTTTAAATTGTGTATTTGAGGGAGCCTCAACAGAACTTTGTAGAAAATGTAAATTATGAAACTGCACGGACTTCTAAGGTTTTGCACTAAAATAAACATCCTTTAATTCCATTTCCACGAACTGTTGGAAGTGCTCCTGTAAGATACGCAGCCACGGGGAGACACGCACACACATGTATATACCCACAAAACAAGCATGCGTGCACACCTATGTACGTATGCCTAATAGGTACTACAAGGGCAATACTTGCTTTTTTTACCTTTTTGGTGACATTGAACTTTTTTTTCGATGCTTTCCATACTTTTCCAGATCCATCGAACACTTTTTAGATCCTTTGAATATTTTTGGAATTCTATGGTTTCCACCCGTCCCTAGGACAGGAAAATCACCTTCCCAGCTGGAAAGAACGGCCGAAGTGTTTCCGTTGCAGGGAAGGACTCCTGGAGACGGGACGAGTCCTCGTCAAAGGCGGTGCCCGCTGCCCCACAGTGGCCTCTCCTTGGCCCCTTGCTGCCTGGGGGGCTGGAGACCTCCGCTGGGAAGATTCTTCCTGCTTGAGTCACTGGAGAAGCCTAATGTCATCCGCCCTCCCAAGATAGGCATCGAAGGCGGCCGTTCTACAGCCACCTGCCCCAGCAGGCCGACAGGGGTGCCCCAAGCTGGACCCTACACTGGTCTGTTTCCTCTTTCAGCTCCGTGGTGGGGAGATAGAGATTGGCTGCAGCAGACAAGTCCCAGAACCTCCGCTTTGAGCCCCGAGGCCACTCTGGAGGAGGTGAGCCCTTCTCAGAGAGGCTGAAGGTGCACACAGCCGGGGGCCTGCAGCTCCAGCCCTGGGTTTGTCCCCTACCCTAGAGAATCACAGGTGTGAGGCCACCCATGCTTGCCCATCCATTGCGTGATCCCTCCAACTAAAATCAGCCCAGACACCGATCCGCCATGGGGTGGAGACATGTTGGCCTCTCTGTACCATGAAATATCAGTCAGCAATGAAAACAGATGCAGTGCAGCCACCTACAGGAACAGAGACAGATAGCAGGAAGAAGCCAGATCCCAAAATGCATAGAGCATGATCCAGTTTGCAACGGGTTCAGAAGCAAGGGGCCGGGGCCAACGCTGTGGTGCAGTGGGTTAAGCCGCTGACTGCAACTCCTACATCCCACATGGATGCAAATTCCAGTCCCAGCTGCTCCACTTTCTGATCCAGCTCCCTGCTAATGCACCTGGGAAAGCAGCAGAGGATGGCCCCAGTGCTTGGGCCCCTGCACCGACATGGGAGACCCAGAAGAGACTCCTGGCTTCTGACTTCAGCCTGGCTCAGCCCTGGCCATTGCAGCCATTTGGGGAGTGAACCAGGGATGGAAAATCTCTCTCTCTGTCTCTCCCTCTATCTCTGTAACTCTGCCTTTTAAATAAACAAAAGAAAGGATGTGTGATGCAGTTGACCGCTGCCATTTGCTGAGCCCCTGCCAAGTGCTGCCCGCCACCTCCCTATCTCCTGTTTGCTGAGCCCCAGCCAAGTGCTGCCTGCCACCTCCCCATCTCCTGGAACCTTTCCTGATCCTTGTGAGAAGGTCCCTGGGTTATTATGATCCCATTTTACAGGTGAACGGAAAGCCACTCAGAAGAGACCTCGCTGGCCCAAGGTCACCCGCATTGTGAGCCAGGGAGCCTCTTCTCAGAGCAGGCGCAGTCACCACTAACTCGCCCAGAGGAAAAGTCCCACCCAGGGCCAACCCTATTGTTAGTTTCTTGCTTTTCCCAAGTGGCTTCATGCAGGTATTTTTTTAAAATTCATTTTAGAAGCACATTGCATATTCAGCCTTAGTGGCTAATAGGCATTTTGTAGGTTGTAATGGTAGCTGGGTTTTTTTTTCCCAATTCAAAGAATATGCAAATAGGAGAGAACTTCAAAAAGGTCTTGGAAGTGGAGTTAAGAAGATAAGTTCATTTTGGTGCAAAACAATTTTGAATTCCATGCATACTTTGTTGGTGACAAAAGTTTTCCACTCTGAAGACCCTGCAAATACATGGATCTCAGCAGTGTTTTGCACCAAAATAAACCTATCTTGTAATTCCATCTCTGAGAACTTCTTGCAGCGTCCTCATCCTGGGCAGTGGGAGAGAAAACTCCTCTGTAGTCACCTTGGCCTAAATGTCTCCTCTGGCTACACACCTGTGTCTGTCCCTGCACCACGAGGCGGCTTCCACCGCTTCTGTGCCTGTCTTCGGCCTTGGCTTTGAGATCAAACATAACGAAGCAAGAGGCTGAGACAAAGCCCTTGCCTCTGGCTCACCCTCGGTCTAGCTAAAGTGGCGAGGGTTTAGCCAAGGTTGAACAATGACCTTTCACCCAGAGGGATGCAAAGCATTCATGAAAGTCCCCTCAGTGGGTGCAGAGCTTCTGGAGAGGTGTGATTGAGCCAAGGGCAGGGGCACAGAAGTGAGGAGACCCTGGAACCCGCTGGCGGCCCCATCCATGCCTCCCGCACCCCTCGGAGTACAAGAGCGTCCCCCCCCAGCAGCTTGGGAAGGTGGGCTTGCACGGAGCAGTGGGTCTGTTTGGAGGGGGTTGGCTCCTGCGGGGACACTTGCCCGCGTCTCCAGACATTTCTTGTTACTACAGCTGAGGGTGGAGTGGGGGCTGACCGCTGGCATCTGGTTGGTGGAGGGCAGAGATGCTGTGCAACACCCCCCAGGGCACAGGGCCACCTGGCTCATCACACCAGGGGTGTGTAGGGCGGCTCAGTCTAGACAGGCGAGGTGGGAGGCTAGCTGCTCCCCAGAGCACTCTCCTGCGATGAGATCCTGGAAAAGCCACTTCCTGGCTAAAGCACTTTAGGAAAAAAAAATCCCTTCCCTTCTCCAAGCCACAGTTCCCTCTGTGCTTCATGGGAGGACGTGGGCTGTGGTGGGGATGGTGGCAGTGATGCGGATCATGGCTTCAGGGCAACGCTGGGCACAGACAGTCCTGGGGAGTCCTCCGGGGACTCCAGCTGGGAGAGCCCTGTTGTGGCCTGACAGCTGCTGGTGGACGACACAGCCTGTCACGGAGGCGCCGTCTCCCTGTGGTGCGGGTGGGCGGCACCTTGAGTGCCCACCTGAGTGGTTTGTGAGACGAACACACATAAAGAGCCTTTCACAGAACCTGGTCTGGCAGCAGTCAGTGATGGGGAGATCGGAGGGCTTCCTGCGGTCTCTGGACCAGAGGAGAGTCTGGGCTTCCGGTCTCTGCCTGACTGAGGTCTCAGAGGGGTTGGATCTTTGGTGAGATTTGTGTATTCAAGATAAAGACCTTTAAACACACAGCCAGCTGTCAACCCTAGGGACGTGAGCCTGTAAGCAGGCCAGGGGCCAGGGGACTTCTGAGGGCTAGCATGTTTGACTTTTGCAATTAAAGTATATAATTTGGAACATGTCCAATTTATAGGTGAAATCTTTGATTGGAAAAACCAAACAACAAACAAGACACATTACCAATAAAATATGAAATGAAAATCAATCTCTAAACTTCTTGTTTAAAAACAAAATCGCGGCCGGCGCCGTGGCTCAACAGGCTAATCCTCCGCCTTGTGGCGCCGGCACACCGGGTTCTAGTCCCAGTCGGGGCACCGGATTCTGTCCCGGTTGCCCCTCTTCCAGGCCAGCCCTCTGCTGTGGCCCAGGAGTGCAGTGGAGGATGGCCCAGGTGCTTGGGCCCTGCACCCCATGGGAGACCAGGAAAAGCACCTAGCTCCTGGCTCCTGCCATCGGATGAGCGCGGTGCGCCGGCCGCAGCGCGCCGACCGTGGCGGCCATTGGAGGGTGAACCAACGGCAAAGGAAGACCTTTCTCTCTGTCTCTCTCTCTCACTGTCCACTCTGCCTGTCAAAAAAAAAAAAAAAATCGCAGCAGGTGTCTGGCTTGGTAGTTAAGACACGCGAGTTCCACATCAGAGTTCCCGGGTTCGATTCCCAGCTCTGGCGGCAGCTCCTGGCTCCAGCTTCCTGCCAGGGCACACGGGGGGAGGTAGCTCATGCGGCTGACTCTGCCAGCCTGGGGGTGAGTTCCTGGGTCCTGGCTCCAGCCTGGTCCAGCCCCAGCTTTTGCAGACATTTGGGGAGAGTTCCAGTGGGTGGCAGTGCCCTCTCTCTCTCTCTCTACACACACACACACACACACACACACACACTTATTGCGTTTTATTCTCCGCTCGGCACCGAATCCATGGCTAAGGGACTCCAGTTTTGGTCACGGCGACCGGACTGCATTGCCATTTAGGAGAGGAGCCTAGAGGCTGGTGTTGGGTGTGCACTCAGGGCAGCTTCAAAGGCGCAGCCACATTTCCCGAGTGCGCTCCGAGCAGGTGGTCGTCCTGCAAGCTGGACTCGAGCCCCCGCGCCGCCATCCTCCACACTGCCCCGGCTTCTCCAGATGGCGTCTGGGCCACCGTGCAAGCGCCACTGTCCCGAAGTGCCCCATCACCCACCCACAGCTCGGGACCTGTTTACTTCAGAACCACCAGGAGACGAACAGGTCTTTCTTGAAAGTCCTGGTTGCCAGCAGCAGATTTTTAACAGAGAACAGCTGGGGCAGGGGTGAGGGGTGGGGGTGGGGGTGGGGTCAGGCAGAGCGCGCGGGGCGCTCTGGGCTTGCACCCCGGTCCTGTGCTGGGGGCACCCTGGGCACGGTGCTTAGCGTCCCTCCCTGGGAGCCAGCAGCCGTGCAAGCCAGTGCCCGGGGAAGGACCAAGGGAGCCAGCGCCTTCGCCCTGGGCGAGAGGCGGTCACCGCTGCGCCCTGGGGGCGCCCAGGCTCCGTCCTGCAACCCCCACCTGCGCTGCCTGTCTGGAGGCCGTTCCTTATCGGCGGAATGCGAGAAACACCCAAGCAGGGCCAGTCCAGGCGTGTCTGCGCCGGCACCGCTAAACCGGCTCCGGAGCCTCGGACGGCTTGGCTGCCTGCCGGCTGCTGTCTCAAGTTCCCTCGCAGGAGCCCTCTCTGCGCAGAGGCGCAGCGGGTCACCGGGGCGAGCGCCCGGGGAGAAAGCGCGGGAAGCCCGGAACACCTTCCACGGCACCCACGGCGCCCCCACTCCGCCCCGGGGGAGGGGCGCCACCGAGAGGCCCGGGGATCCCCAGGCGGAACGCTGTTCCCAGGAGGGGAGCCTGTGGGGTAAACCAAGGCTCCCAGGCCTCTCGGGAGAGCCACCTTGTGGCCACTTGGAGTATTTACTGCTAAATTTTTATTTACTTATTTTCATCCTATTTGAAAAGCAAAGACAGGCAGAGAGAGGAAGAGAGAGAGAGAGAGAGAGAGAGAGCTGGAGAGAGGTCTCCCATTCTCTGATTCATTCCCCAAATGCCCACGACAGCCAGGGCTGGGCCAGGCCAAAGCCAGGAGCCCAGAATTCAGTCTGGGTGTATCACGTGGGTACTTGAGCCATCATTCGCTGCCTCTCAGGGTGTGTGTGAGCAGGAAGCTGCGGTCACGGAGCCTGGCACCCAGGCACTCAGATCTGGGGTGCAGGCCCTTGACTGTGCACCAGCCGCCCCGCCCCCCACCCCAGGATTTGGCTGCCGGGCTGGCCGGCACCACCATCACCTGCCCATGCTTCTCCCAGTGCAGAATGGAGGGATGGGGGTGTGTGTGGATTTTGTTGTAGGGGTCGAAAGCGCTTGGGAACGTGTCGAAGAAGAGAGAGGTACCCAGCTGAAAATTTCAGCAGGCAGAGTTCATGCAAGGTCTCCCTCGCCAACCATGAGAATAACCAAAAAAGAAAAGAAAACAAAACAAAACAAAGACCGCGAGGTCTTTGCTGCCAGTCATAGCTGTGGGCGGCACAGTGGACTTCAATGCATGTTGTCACTTCGTCCTCTGGGTAACCAGGCTGGAGTGGGGGGAGGCATGGAGCTCCTGGGACTGGGACTGGCACATGGGTGGGGGAAGGGCAGAGATGCAGAGCCGGGCGGATCTGATCCTGTTGGTGCCAGTGCAGCCCGCTCTGTGACACAGTACCCATTTTAGAGATGTGGAAACTGAGATTCGAGAGGCAAAGTTCAATGAGCTGCCTGAGGTTGTAAAAGCAGGGTGACCAGAACCCTGACCTGGGGGAGCCATAATCAATCCAGCAATAAAACTAAATGGCTGATCTCTCTCATCTCAGAAGATCAGCAGCCCTGTAGTAAATCTTCTGATCTCCACGCCAGCAAATGGGATTAGCACATCAAAGGCTGGGGTTTAAGGAGTCTTGCCTTGAGGTAGGAGATGGGCTGGGTGCTGGAGTTCAGAGATTGCTAATCCACTGATTCCTCGCTGTGTGACCTAGGGTAAATTTCCTAACCTCTCTGTGCTATTCTTCTGTCACCTACAAAGTGGATGTAATTGGGGTAGGCGCTGTGGCACAGGAGGTTAATGCCCTGGCCTGCAGTGCTGGCATCCCATATGGGCGCGGGCTCAAGTCCTGGCTGCTCCACTTCCGATCCAGCTCTCTGCTGTGGCCTGGGAAAGCAGTAGAAGATGGCCCAAGTTCTTGGGCCCCTGCACCCATGTGGGAGACCCAGTAGAAGCCACTGGCTCCTGGCTTCTGATTGGTGCAGCTCTGGCCATTGCAGCCAATTGGGGAGTGAACCATCGGATGGAAGACCTCTCTCTCTCTCTCTCTCTCTCTCTCTCTCTCTTTCTCTCTCTCTCTCTGCCTCTCCTCTCTCTGTATAACTCTGACTTTCAAATAAATAAATAAATAAATATTTATAATACCAGCCTCAAAACACGTGGTTAGGGTGAAATACAAAGAATATTAGCATCCACGGAGCTGTTGTTTTGTGTCAAATGCCCCTCCAAGACCATTGGTTACATGAGCTCAATTCCCACAACCGCTTGTGTGGACTAGGGCTGGCAGTGTGGTGCAGGGGGTTCGAGTCTTATCTGCTCCACCTCTGATCCAGCTCCCTGCCCTGGGAAGGCAGTGGAAGACGGCCCAAGTGCTTGGGTCCCTGCCACTCACATGGTAGACCCGGATGGAGTTCCAGGCTCCTGGCTTTGCCCTGGGCCAGCCTTGGCCATTGAGGCCATTTGGGGAGTGACCCATCGGATGGGGGAGACTTTCTCTCTCTCCTCCTACCCCACCCCAGCCCCTAACTCTATGCTTCAAATAAATAAATGCATGTGTGAGCTAGTCTGTAATGATTGAAATGATGGGTGCGAGGTCCGTCTAGCGACGTGGGAGCCACTCTACCTGGCGTTCTAGCCACAGAGATAGTCAAGGGATTTCGAAATGCGTTCTACTCCGGGATGACGCAACGGCAGGAAGAGAAAGTAGAAGTTCGAGCTCCAGTGACTGCAGGAGCTGACCTCTTTCATGGCTCTTACGAAACCGTCCTTGCCAGAAGTGCAGACGGCACGCATGAAGCCTGCAGATACCGAAGCCGCTGAGCGGGGCCGAGCTGAGCAAGCGCGACTTGGCCCTTGTCGGTGTGCTGTTCCAATTGGCTTCCGCCCCGAGGAATCTTTGCCAGGAGGAAAACTCTCTGGGCAAAAGCTGCTGAGTGGGCTGCACCCTCATGTTTCTGAGTTTCATACACTTTGAAGATCCCAGGAAGACTCATGTAGTCAGAAGGCAGGGGGCCTCCCCCTGGGGGAGTTCTGAGACCTGCCCCCCCCTCCCAACCTGTCCACTGAATCCCTGGCATCTCCAGGTTAAGCACCCTGGCTTTCTTTTAAGAATGCGATCTTGGGGCCGGCACTGTGGCTCAGTGGGTTAAAGTCCTGGCCTGCAGTGCCGGCATCCCATATGGGCATTGGTTCGAGTCCTGGCTGCTCCACTTCCAATCCAGCTCTCTGCTATGGCCTGGGAAAGCAGTAGAAGATGGCCCAAGTGCTTGGGCCCCTGAATCCACATGGGAGACCCGGAAGAAGCTCCTGGCTCCTGGCTTTGGATCAGCGCAGCTCGGGCCGTTGCAGCCAAATGGGAAGTGAACCAGCGGATGGAAGACCTCTCTCTCTCCCTCTGCCTCTCCTACTCTCTCTGTGTAACTCTTTCAAATAAATAAAATAAATCTTTTTTTTTTTTAAAGGCAATCTTCCTTCCTCACCTCCTCTTCCTCCTCCTCCTCCTCTTCTTCTTCCTCTCTCTCTCTCTTTCTCTCACTCTCTCTCAATATTTATGAGACATTCACTGTGTCCCAGAAAGGAGATGGACCAAGGAGCAGGGACTTGATAACAGTGAGATGTTGAAATGCCACCTGCTCTCACTTCTCGGGTGGAAGCAGCAGGAGAGAGAAAAATCGCTGGCATCCAGGGGAGATGGTGCTGATTACCAACGATTTTCTCACATAGCCTGATGTACGCCTTTGGCTGCTGTTGAAGTTGATCAGAGTGTCATCTTGGCTTACAAACGCAACGCTAAAACTCAAAAAGGCAGGGATGAGTGACCGCTTTATCCATAAGCCATGGAAAGAAAGTTGCAAACCCAGGCGTTCTGGGTTGCAGAAGTCACACAGGATTTTCCCATCGGGGGATAGGATCACAGTGTGAACCCGGCCCCTGCCAGTGCTGTGTGGTCTTTGAGCAGCTCCTTGAACCCTGTGAATTCTGCAAATTAGTGCTGGGTGTCACCTCGGCTCCATAACCAACACAGCAGAAACCCCAGGCCGAGCACCGCTGCTGGCTAGCCTGTCTGCGCGTGCAGTGCCATCTCTGCGGGCTTCCTTCCATCTGCAGCGGCACTGGGCGGTGGCACCGCTGTCCCAGGCCCGGCATGGCCGCTCCCACTTGGACTGTTTGCGCTCAATCTCGGGCAATCCTTCCTCCTCCTTGGCTGCCCCTTCCCTGGGGTCTAAAGCCCCCCTGTCTTAAGAGGTTTTGGACGAGTGGAATTGCTCTTGTGAATGACCTCGCTGTCACTTTGCATATCTCAAGCCGGGTTCAGTCTAGTCACCAGAGACAGTGGACACCTCTCACCAGGCTCCCCGAGGCAGGGAGGGGACGGAATGGTCGCAACACGCAACTTGCTTGTCAGGTGGCCAACAGCTCGAATCTCTCAGCTAGATAAGGTTGTGTTTATTATGTCATGTGGGGTAAGAGGCACTGTAAAATCAGAATGCCTGAAACCTACAAGATCACAAAAAATTCTTTGTCCAGAACTATGATAACTGTTGAAACTGGATGATAGGAGAGGTGGGGGAGGGAGGGAGTTTGTTATAGCTGGATATGTCCCAAAGTCTTCAAAACACACATTTTTAAAAGATCGTTATCCCCATTTCGTCACCGAGTCATCCTTTGGAAGCAGCTTTTGCGTAGGTGGAGTTTGGAGAATTCCACTGCCCATTCCTGGGCTCCCTGGATCCCGGGCTGGCGTGAGATCTACCCAGACAAGAAGATTGAATAAACAAGTGTTTGTTTCTCCTCTTTTAAAATCCCTGCAGGCACGAGGCAGTAAGCAAATAAATCAGTGCATCTCTGGCAGAGCTAGCCCCGGGGGGAGCTGGTGGCTGGCTCCAGAGGTCTCCCTAAGCCTCTGGGCAGGGGCCATCCCCACCTTGTCTCAAAGAGAGAGAAAGAGAGAGGGTCGCATTTCAATGTCAACTGAAATTCTCCCACCCGCCACCCACCCGGGCTGGGATTCTGGACCCGGTGATGTCTCAGTCTCCAATGACCTCCAAAGAGGAGAAATCATTAGCCTTAATTAAGCCCTCCCCAGCAGGCCGGCTGGGGTCTTGGAGGCCAGCCTTCACTCCTTCCCGCCCCACAGGAGACAAGAGAGGGACAGGGGTCACGGTTTCCGTGGGCATCGTCCTTGGGTGTGTGCGACTGTCCTCTGCCAAGGTCATTCGGGTGATGCCTTCCAAACAAGTTAATCGTTTCTGCTGCTGCTTCCGGCCTCTCAGAACGTGTCCTGGCGGCAGCGGGAAGGGGGGGGGTGGGGGGGGTGGGGGGTCTGAGAGCGAAGAAGAAACGGCAGAGACCATCGACTGTTGGGATGACAGGATCGAGTTGGGGGCAGAGCCAGAAAGGGCAGTGTGGTGCCAGACTTTGCAGGGGACGGGCGGGATGGGCAAGCAGGGACAGTTGAGAAGGCTCTGACAAGAGGCAAGAGACGCTGCTGATGACTAAGCAATGTTTTCCTTACAGACGGGCTGGGTGCCTATTAGGCAGCCTTTGTGTATTGGTTCATTAAAATTGCTTTAGCATTGATGTACAAAAGAAACACAAAACAAGGAGGTCTTACTGCGTTTTGATGACAGGACAGCCGGGCCGAGGAAGGGGTCAAACAGTTGGCCTTGGGACTGTCCCTGCCCTCTGCCTCCTCCACAGCACCTTCAGAGCCCCTCCCTCCTGCTGTCCCCTAGCTGTTTTCTCGGTGGCACCTGTCACAATCAGTATATAGCATGTGTGCATCGTACGATGGAGAGCATTCTATTCACCACGGTAGAACTGAGAAATCCATGAATCTATGAATGAATGATATATGACTGGTGGATTCAGGGAGTGAATGAGTGAATGAGGAGGCTGCCGATTGGGTGAGTCAGTGAGGGAGGGAGTGGGGAACCAGCGAAGGAGGAAAGAATCAGCCAAGGAGCACAATAGTGAGTGGCTGCATAGACTAATGCAGGGGTAGGGGTGAGTGCAAGATGCAGTGAGGGCCTGGATAAGCCGGTGAGTGGCAGGCGTGGGAGTGGGTCCATGCGTGCCCATGTGAGAGAGAGGGACTCGTGTTTGTGCGCGGGTCAGCTGCCGTGGACTCTCCCAAACCTGGTCACCACACACAGGCCCAGGCCTCCCCTCTCTCAGCTCACCCTGCCCTGGCATCCCCACAGCATCCACAGAAGGAGACCTCTGCTCCCACGTGTGAATTTTCTCCTGAGTGTTTGGTGGCCTCGGTTTTCTTTCACGCTCAGGAGAAGCCTTGGGACTGGTATCATTTCCTTGTTGTAACAAACAGGGAACCGGAGGCCCAGAGCCATCAAGGTTTTGTTCCAGTCCCCAGAGCTGACAGGTGCTGCCTAGGATTCAGGTGTGTCACCTGGACCTCACACCAGAATTTGCACCCTCCAACCACAGTCAGGAGTTGCAAGGAGGGGAGAGGGGCCACACGGAACTCACCGAGAACTTCCTCAGAGAAGGAGACACGGGCAGAGACCTCAGCAATCAGTCTTGAATTCTCAGACCAACTTCCTGAATGGAAAATGAGTGAGTGGATAAAGGGATGGATGCATGAGAGAACAGATGGATGAGTGGGTGGGTGGATGGGTGGATGGATGGATGGGTAGATGGGTGGGTGGATGGGTAGATGGATGGGTGAGTGGGTGGGTGGATGGATGGATGGGTGGAGGAGTGGATGGACAGGACATAGTGAATCAGTCAGAATCACACTCAGGTGCTGGGGGCCTGGATTCAAATTCTATCTTCCCCCACTTCTCCATTGTATGATCAGAGGCAAATAATGTTTTTAAGATTTATTTATTTATTTGGATGGCAGAGTTACAGAGAGGCAGAGGCAGAGAGAGAGAGAGAGAGATAGAGAGATCTTCCACCTGCTGGTTCACTCCCTAAATGGCCACAACAGCTGGAGCTGGGCCAATCCGAAGCCAGGAGCCAGAATCTTCTTCTGGGTTTCCCGTGTGGGTACAGGGGGCCCAAGCACTTGGACCATTTTTCTTGTTTTAAAAAAAGATTTTTAAAATATTTATTTGAAGGACAGAGTTACAGAGAGAGGTATAGACACACAGGGTGGGGGGTGGGGGTATTCCATCCTCTGGTTCTTTCCCTAATGGCTGCAATGGAGAGGCTGAGCTGGGCCGATCAGAAGCCAGAGGCCAGGAGCTTCTTCCAGATCTCCCACATGAGTGCAGAGGCTCAAGGACTTGGGCCATCCTCCACTACTTTCCTAGACACATCAGCAGGGAGCTGGATCAGAAGTGGAGCAGCCAGGACTCAAACCAGTGTCCATATGGGATGCAGGCACCGCAGGCAGTGGCTTTACCTGCTACTCCACAGCATCTGCCCCTATCACGGGCAAATAACTTTAATGTTTGATACTCAATTTCTCCATCTGAAAAAAAGAAATAATAGGAACGCTATAATAAATATTAGTAATTCTCATTATTGCTCAGTACAATACCTAACATAAAAATTGTGTCACATAAAGTAGCTCCCTGAGATCAATAAATGTCATTTTTATTATTTTATTTAAATTGAAGGCTATTTGTTGAAGAAAAAAATTTATTTATTTTAGGTATTTTAATTTTTTTCATTTGAAAGGCAGAGTGTCAGAGACAGAGAGAGACAGAGAGACAGAGAGAGACAGAGAGAGAGAGAGACAGAGAGAGAGAGAGACAGAGAGAGAGAGAGAGACAGAGAGAGACAGAGAGAGACAGAGAGACAGAGAGAGAGACAGAGAGAGAGAGAGACAGAGAGAGAGAGAGACAGAGAGAGAGAGAGAGAGAGAGAGAGACAGAGAGAGAGACAGAGAGAGAGAGAGACAGAGAGAGAGAGACAGAGAGAGAGAGAGAGATGGCTTCCATTTGCCGCACATCCCCAAATGCCCACAATAGCCATGGCTGCGCCAGACCAAAGCCAGAAGCCAGGCACTCCTTCCAGGTCTCCCATGTGGTTAACAGAAACCCAAGCACTTGGGTCATCCTCCACTGCTTCCCAAGCACATTAACAGGAAGTTGGATTGGAAGCCGAGTAGCCGGGACTCACACCAGTGCTGTAACAGGGGATACAAGCATTGCAAGCAGCAGCTTGACTTGCCCACCCCTGTGGAAGACAAATTTCTGTAGAGAGTTTGGGAACCAGGAGTATCCGGGTTCAACTCTCACTTGCTGTGGGCAGCCGTGTGGCTGCACAGATGTCCTCCACCTTGTCCGTGGCCATGACCCCATCTGCAAGTCAGAGCGAGTGCCTGAGGGGAAGCAGTGGACATCTGAACATTTCCAGAGGACTCAGCACGCAACTGACCCACGGTGCATCGAACGTCTCCACCAGATCCTCATTACAACAAAAACCATCTCAAGAGCTTTGCAGGGGTACGAGTGGGAAACCTGGCATGATTTCTAAGCAGCAACTTGACAGCAGGTGGAATGGTGTATGCTCGGTGGGTGTGGCATTCCAGCCCCTCATTTCTGCACCCCGGGATAGGTCACAGTGGGAGCCCGGGGTCTCCACGGGCTGCGTTGGACTCCTCATGTCTTCCCCGCCAGGCGCTCAGCACACCCGAATTAGCCAGGTATCTAACAATTGCAACTGTTGGGGTAAACCTGAGAATTGAGCGCCTCGGAGAGGACGTAGTGGGTCTAACCAGAGCAATCTCACATGCCAGTTCTGCAAGACAGGAAAACGGGAAGCAGATCCCATGCATTCCTGATAAAAAGAAAAAATTATAGCGCCTCAGTGATGGCTCGAAGCCAGAAGCCTCCCTACATGGGTTTTCTTTATTATTTACTTATTTGAAGGAGAGAGGGAGATGTATCTCCCATCCATTGGTTCACTCCCCAGATGGCTGGGCTAGGCTGAAGCCAGAAGCTAAGAACTCCATCCAGGTCCCCCATGTGAGTGGCAGGGGCCCAAGCACTTGGGCCGTCTTCTGCTGCCTTCCCAGGCACATGAGCAGCCGGGACTCAATCCAGGGCTTGGAAACCGGACAATAGCGTCACAGCAGTGGCTTAATCCACGGAGCCACATCCTTGCCCTCCCCCCCCCGCCCCCATGAAATTCTTATGCCACGAACATACTACTATGTCTATGGACTGTGTGTACATCTGTGCCGAAGACACGAACCAGGGGCCCCTCCTCCCCACATCCAGTCTTACCAGCCTTGAGCAAGGCCCTGCCCCCCCCATCACCCTGCTCTCTGCTTTCATTCTTTGGTGGGGTGTGGGGCCTGGGTGGCTGTCAACGCAGCTACGCAAAGGTGACGCCTGGACTATCGGTCTGGCTGTGTCTGTTCCCAGGCTGGGTCTGTCCCTCTCAGGAGCTCTCCACCATCTGAGATGACGAGAGGTGGGAGAGGGCTGGGGGACAGCCTCAGAAACAACACCGATTTGGGTTTTCTTTAAGTAAACAGTATGGATTCTTCTTCGCTCTCAGTCTAAACCTCGCGTCTTCACCCTCCCTGGAGCCCGGCGCGGAGTGCGCAGGCCCCCACTTCCCACTTGCCTTTAATTAACCCCCGGGATTCAGGGGTCTGTCTGAAGTGCTCCTCAAGAGCCTCCTTGGGGCCGGCCGGGGGCCCACTCGAGTTCCCTCCGCCCCCCACCCCAGCGCGCTCAACGGCGCCACATTCTTGCCCCGCTTCCGCCACCCGGCTCTCTCTGACCCTGGCAGGACAACAAGGCTCTATTTGGAGCTCCTGACATTGTGATGCCAGCTTTTGTGGTGTCCCCAGCGCCACAGGACCGGGGGGGGGGGGGGGGGGGGGG